>VZRW01009975.1:166437-207455 GCA_013398125.1 Aegotheles bennettii | reverse complement strand
TTCCTGATTCCCCCTCCAGGGTGAGGTTGGGTGAGAGAGCAACTGTCTAGCCCAGGACAGGAATAGAACTAGAAAATAGTGTAAAAACTAAAAAGGCCAAAGAAAGCACTACTGTCAATGCATTTCCACTAATGTGAAGTTTTAAAAAATAGTATTTATAGTATTAGTACTAACCATTATCCAATAGTAGTTTCAGTCCTTTAGCATTTGTTTTCAGATTTGATTTTTATAAACTGTCCTAGAGACAAAACTCCAAAGTGTCCAGATCCTCACTGCTAGTCAAACTTGCCAAGTTTAGGCCGTCAGGTTCTACCTTCTCCTGTCCCAAGTGACTAAACTTTATTGTTCTGCTTTGAGACCACCCATTTCTGCAAAAAACTGTCTTTTTTAAGCAGTGTCATCATTTTTCTTCCAACTAACTTTGTCATGCATCTACCTTTCCCACTGCTGCGAAATGCTACATTAAGATTTTTTTAGCAAGGCTTGTAGTGACAGGATAAGGGGCAATGGTTCTAAATTGGAAGAGAGTAGGTTTAGATTAGATATTAGGAAGAAATTCTTTACTGTGAGGGTGGTGAGACACTGGCACAGGTTGGATGGGGCTTTGAGCAACCTGGTCTGGTGGGAGGTGACCCTGCACATGGCAGTGGGGTTGGACTAGATGATTTTTGAAGGTCTGTTCCAACCCAAACCATTCTGTTATTCTGGTATTTGAAATGTGTGCAGCAAGAAGGGGGGCAAGCTGAAGGCTTAATGCAACCTGTCTGTATTTCTTTGCTGTGTACGACAGTGATTTAGCTTCTTCAAACATGTCTTTAAAGGCATTTACAAATCTTGTTTTAATTTCTTTCCATTTGCAGTTTTAACAAATAGCTGATACTGCTCTGTCTCAAGAAGTATGCTGCCCTGCTGGTTACTTGTTTAACTGTCTAATGTGTATGCATGTTACTTAATGCTTTTAATGTGAGTGAGGGACATTTCCAAAGTCACTCATTAAAAGAAATTCTGCACTGGTTGCTGTGGTACAAAATAAAGATTTAACAAGCATCAATGAAGATTCTTCTGTACAAAGGGGAAACAAATTGTTCTTCCTGTCACTTCACCAGTAATGTTATTTAGTCTCAGCACCAGAGAAAAGAATGGTCCGTGTGAATAAAGAATCGGATCTTTCCCTTCTCTACCACAGCAAGGAAAGTTTCTTTCTGATTTTTCAGGAAGGTAAACAAACTTTGCCTACCTCTTCTCTTTTCTGGTTAGTTTCTTGGAAATAATAGAGAAGTTGCATGTATGAAGACCTGGTCACATAGCTTATTAAGTTCTGCATTGGGGAGTGAGGTGCCTGTGGTAGTCCTTGTGTTGTCTATGAAGTTTTGCCTAGTGCAGTGAGGTGCCTGTGTTGTCTATGAAGTTTTGCCTAGTGTAGTGGTTGAAAAACATTGTAATGCTTTTCTCTTACTCAGATTGTATCCAGTAAATTTTCCAAGTGTTGCAGATGACCTCCTGACACACTGTCTTCTCTCCATCCAGTAGAGTCTTTGTCTTTCAAATTAGATTAGCGTATCCAATGTTTTCCCTCATCCTTACACCAGTTTATTTTAGGAATAAATCTCAGAGCAGAATGCATATACATTTTTGTTTTAACTTATTTTCAGCCAATAGCCAAGTATAATTCACTTGCAAAATGAATTTGTGTAGAAGTCCGGAGTTGTGTTTAACACCTGCTTTACTTAAAAATCGTGACTGTGCAGGCTGTTTACAAAATAGTTGTTTCAGCCACAGCGCAGAAGAAGTGCTGAAGTTACTCTTCAATCTGGAATAAAACTTATTTCCTATGCAGTCTGGTTACAAAAATATTTTCAGTTATGAGGAAATATCCCATCTTGTCTAAGTTCTTCAGTCATCTGTGCATGCATGCTGTAGGCTTCCACAAAGCAAACACTTTCTAACTAGTAGCTGCCACACATTGTAGTTTTTGAGCACTGGCAGTATCTGAAAAAAGCTGTCAATTTAATAAATTGCAAAGTCATGTGTTAGCTGTTAATCACTTGTGAAAATACCCTTATAATTTCAGTTCTTTGACCATCAGCTCACCAGTATTTTCAGTTAAATAGATCTCTGGACTTTGATTATATTGAAAAAAGGCTGAAAAAGGTCTTTATGGCTGTATTTTTATTTGTGATCTAGGGCCAAGAATGTCTCAGTTCTGAATCTTCATGTGGGTAGTGGAGAAAAAGATCACTGATTATAAGAAAGAGTTAGTCTTTCTTATAAAGTATCGTTAAAAAGCCATCCGCTTTTTCAAGGGTGTCTTGTATAACATAATAGTTACTTCACTGCTATTTCTTCAGTTTTCTTCAGTTGCAGCAAGATTTGTTTTTTCTCTGCAAAACTACCTGCCATCTCTCTGATGTTAGGCTTTTACTGATTTGATTTAGTTTCTTTCTAGTGGACACTTCCTTAGAGCATAATTGAAACTAGTGAGATTTTTATAAACAAAGTTCAGCTCTGTTTCATAGACTTTGCTGTGTAAAAACTAAACTTGAGAAGAACTTTACATTGAATTTATGTACAGTATGTAACAAGTTTTCTTTACAGGTAGTAGAGTGTTCAGAGATGAGGAAGTAAGGGGCTTTTAACACCAACTTGATTTTTCTGAGTAAAGGCTAGTTGTACTAAGTGCCTGATAATTTATAGTTTAGTGTTTATTTGTATTTATGAAGCTATTGCATTAAAGAAGATAACCATGTCTTAATGAAAAGCAATTACTTGAAGGTTTCTTTTGAGAGTTCCCGTTGCTTTAAATCTTTCTGAAATTGGAGAATAAATTCTCGAAGAGCTGGGTGGTAGTGCTTACTTAAGACCTTACTTCTCTTATCCTTGTGGAAAAGGAAGGGAACTGTTTTGAGAGACTCGGAACATTCTGAAAAACTTGCTAAATGTTGTGCTGACATACGAGGCTCCTGTGCCAAGTTTCTCAGCTGAATTGTCTGGTGACTCTGACTTTTGCTTGCCACATATTACATGGAGTTTCTGTGAAGGAAAACATAGCTGTGACTAAGAGAACAATATAAAATTGTATATGTAACTGTAGCAACCAATTGCTCCCCACTGGAAAAAATTTGGGAATGGGCTCTCTTCATTTGCATTCTAACCTTCCAATTCTTAGTATTGAATTTTTTAGGTCCTTTAAAATTTTTCTCCCTCTCTTTACTCAGGAAAGCGAAAGCCAAGTTTTTACTTTAAAAAAGTTGAGGATAAAACATCAGTGCAATTCCAGGAACTACATCTGTGATTAAAAACACAAACTGGTATGAGATTTTTGATGCTGTATGCTGTTACCATTGTTGTATTCCGACTCTGTATGCTAAAAGTGAATGAGGGCAATGATTTTAATGTTGATTGATAAAACGTGATATTAAGCTGTGTGAACATGTAGCAGGTAATAAATGGCTGGATCATTTAACAAAGGTTTTGTTTTTTTAAAAAAACATTTATATGATGCCAACTAATTTGCTATTTTTAGCAGCTTGTTCCAGTAATTTGGTTTCACATATGTCAAGTGCAAACAGTACTTTCCAGTTTGCAAGGTATTCTGGCTCAGGACTTCCCTTTTTTTTAAGGGGAGCAGGGAGAGGTTGGTTTATTTATTTTTATAGTTCTCAAACAAGTCCGGGCATTTAAGAGGCAAACTGAAACATCTTAGGCTTCACAGTTTTATGATGAATCCCGTACAAGTCAGTGGTGCTGCTGAAAGGGACATACTGCTACTGCTTTTTATGCTGACACAGTGAATTGTTAGAGAACTGCTTCGTATGAACACTAAGCATGCTGTCTCTGCCAGGTTTGCGTTCAGCCAGAGCAATTCCTTGTTCCAGTTCGTTATGTGGTTGCACAAACTATAGTTCTGGGCAAAAGTGACGTTGGGAATGACTAGTGGCTGTATGAAGAATGACCTTTTAATGGAAGCACCAATTTATATGAGATTAAGTAGAAACTATTAGCCTTGCATTTCATGCTGACTTGCTTACCTGTGAAGGGCTTTATCACTAGTGATAGTTGTGACAGTGAAAAGGGTAAACAGCTGCAAGTTCTGTAGCTGAAAGTGATTCAGAAGCTTCACAAGTGGCTATAGCTCTGGAATAATTTTCTTGTTCTTCAGGAGACCTAGGCAGCAAATACCTGACAAATGAAATAAACCTTTTATTGTTCCTGTTGATACGGCACCCATATATTTTAGGCCTGCAGACTTAGTTGTATGAACAGCTGTCCCATGGCTTTCCCCTTTTTAGAGGAGCCAAACACTTGTTGCTTCCCAGGACCTCCGTTTATGGAATGCCCTACAAAAGCTGTTAACCAAAGTGTTTAGAGGACACTTTGTGATGTTGTGAAGAGCAGTGTGGAAAAATATTGCCGAAGAGTCCTTTTAGTGATGTAGGTATTCTTCTTTCAGGTTTTAAAGGATTTGAAAAGTTGTCATTTCAGTGTTGGAAAATAAAAAATTGAGTTAGTTTGAAGTGTAGAGGTACTACAAATTTACATGAAGTTATTTCCTTTCCCTTCCCTACTTTAATCTCATGGTCCTGTACCTTGCAATGTAGTGGCTGGCACCTAAGCTGCATGATCTTATGCTAAGATTTCTTAGTAAACATGCAGGATGAATAAATGATTTTTCTTTCAGCTGGGTACTCAGAATACTTTTATTAACAAGGTCTAGAAGTCTTGTAAAGTGTAAAGAGGGAAAATACCTTTTCAGTATAATTTTGGTAAGAAAGAGCAGGATAGGAACAGGACGAGAAACCAGGTTGCAGGGAACAGGATTATACTGTCTCCACCAAACCACCTTTCTGTTGGCAGAGGCCAACGTTCCTGCAGTTATCAGACTAGGACATTTCTAAATACAGGAAATTTTTCAGTTTTGGTGCATTTATTATTTGGTAATGCCCATGGACCACCACTCCTTGGTAGGGGGGATCTTGGCATCCATGCCAGTCTTGCTTTCAAAGATGGGAACCAGACTTCCATTCTTGGTTAGCTTTCTAGATGGGATTCCCAGAAATCTGATGATGGAAGTGATCTAAAAGAAGGTGGTTCCTAGCTCCCTGAAGGGGTATAACAGGATTCAGGTTTATTGCTTGTCAACTACTGTTTAAGTATATCTCATTCAGCTTCTAAGAAGATAGGTATTTAATTGAAATTGTAGTTGTGATATTTGAGCGTAGTCTGTCAACTAGTTTTGCTCTTAAACATGTATTTCACTGCCTTAAAATCATGTACTTTCATGAACATCACTGGTGTTGGGAGAACAGCTCTTTCCAGGTCTGGAATGTGCAGCTGAGCAGTGATGTGTACTGCCTGATCAGCTGATGAAATGTGGATTTGGATGTGTGATTTTTGTAAATGACTTCCAGATGTTACAGTTGCCAGCTGCATGTCTCAAAACTGCACTGTTAGGTCTAGATTATGAAACAAAATGGATGAAATGTGCAGAAGATAAACTGGTGAGCCTATACTTAGAATTGTTCTCTCTCTCAAAAAAAAANAAGAGGAAAAAAAAGCAATTCCGAGTCAAATTACTCACTGAGCAATGGCAGAAAAATATAGGCACTTTTAGTCCTGGGTACCTGGATTAATTTGTAGCCTGTGTAGAGCTTGAATGTCTAGTAGCTGACACCAAGCTATTTTCTGTGTAGCTGCTGTGTTAGGAGCTTTGAGTTAAGCAGAGGTATTTAATGCATTCTTTGCCTCTGTCTTCAACACTGATGATAGACCAGGGGGGCTCAGTGCCCTGAACTGGAGTATCATGACTGCAACGAGATCAACTCTTAGTTGACCCTGAACTTGTGCAGGATCTGCTGCTACAGCTAGGCCCCTACAAAGTCCATGGGGCCTGATGGGATTCACCCAAGAATCCTCAGAGAACTAGCTGACATCATCTCTAAGCCTCTCTTGATGATTTCTGAGAGATCTTGGGAATCTGAAGAGATCCCGGTTGACTGGAAACTGGCCAGTGTTGTTCTAATATTCAAGAAGGACAGGAAAGAGAACCCTGGAAACTACAGGCCAGTCAGTCTAATTTCAGTGCCTGGTAAAATTATGGAAAAAATCATTCTGGGAAGCATTGAGAAACACCTGGAGGATAATGCAGTCATCAGACACAGCCAGCATGGCCTCATGAGGGGAAGGTCCTGCTTGTCAAACTTGATTTCCTTTTATGACAAGGTAACCCACCTAGCTGATCAAGGGAAGCCAGTGAACATAATATTCTTGGACTTCATCAAAGCTTTTGATACTGTCTCTCACAGTATCCTCCTGGGCAAAATTCTTTGTCTCACTCAAATTTCCATTTGCTAAAACATGACTAGTTCTACTAGAACTGAAGTCCAATTACCAATAATACTATCTTTTTGAGCAGCAGAAATAAAACTTTGTTTTGGAGTTTCCTTGGAATTGCCATGAAATCTCTATAAAGGAATTTTCTTATTTGCAAGAATTTCTTTAAAGGTTTTAAATCCTCATACTGTTTGAGGGAAGGGGTTTAGCTTGAAAGCAGTGTTTGATTTCTCTCTCTTTATTTTCCCTAGGAGCTACTGACATAACCATGATAAAAGACAAAGGTCCACGAGTGGCTGACTATTTTGTAGTGGCAGGGCTCACTGATACAGATACTGCAACCCTCACAGACCAAGAAATAAGCCGACATGAAACAAAGTCAACTGGTCCAAAGGCTCCAATTACTGATATTGCTGTGATAATTAAATCAGCTGGTGAAACTGTCCCAGAGGGATACACCTGTGTTGAAGCCACCCCTACAGCCCTTCAAGCCAACTTAAACTATGGAAGTCTAAAGAGTCCTGAACTTTTTATTTGCTACAAGAGAGGCCGGGACAAACCACCTCTTACTGACATCGGGTGAGATTTCTACAATTCAGTTCCTACTTCAATAATGATCAGATCTTGCTCTTCATAGATGATGATGAAAACAGATGTGAGAAAACTTGTAAAAATATACTGTCTTTGAATCTATATTGCTTATTGTGTGTATCTGTGTAGTATTTTCTTTCTGAAATAAGTTGAAAAAAGTGTCAGTCTTCTAGTGAACTTGTCTTTTTAAAATGAGTAATAATGGTTTAACTTTAGAGGATATGGTGTATATACAGAGATGGAACAATCAAATAGGAGAAATGAAGTGCTCTGCTGAAGTTTTATGAAAAATAACAGTGCAAAATTAATTTATAGAAATGGTATAGTGCAAATCCAAAATTGTAGCATGCTTAATCTGAAAGTGATGTCTTCAGAAGACAAAAATTATCACTTTTTGATACTTTTTGTTGTCTGAGGTGTAAGTTCCTAAAGAGTTACTAGTACTGTGTTTGAAAACCTTAGGTATAGTCAGTGTTTTAAGTCTGATGCTTAATAAACGCAGGGGGCAACCTGGCAGGGAAGCTCTGAACTAATTTTGTTACTTACAGGATACTGAGTTTAGTGTAAGTATTCAGGACCAAAATGATGAAATCCCCCAAGATCTTGAGGTAATGAATATTATAGTCTATGCTACTAGCATATTGAGGTAATTCTAAATCTGTAGTAGCTCGTGCAGCACTACAGTATTATCTAAATTGCTTCTACTTCTATGGATTAGATGAGGACATTGTAGAATTCTGGGAATCTAATGAGAAAGCAAAATAAGGAGCGTGAGTCGGGGAACTGTCAAAATTATGGCAAAATAAGGGATGTATGTGAATTAATTGAATTGAATTATTGAATCGAATTATCGAATAAATGGAAAAGAGTAAAGTAAAACACATGCATCTATATGTAAGCTATAATAACTTTAGTTAATTTTTAAGTTTAAGCACATCAGGCACAATGCTTACACACCCCAATTTTGACTACAGTTTGCATGCCAACTGACAAGTAGACTGTAGTCAGGAAGAAAAGGTAGTGAAATCTGAGTAATTAAATTAGTTACATGACAAGATATCTGCTCTAAGGATTATGGTTCTAGTTGTATAATTAATCTGCTATGTTTTAATTTCAGTTCATCTCAGTCATCTATACTATGTTCTAATAAACTTCAGTGAAACTGCTTTTTAAAATAGTCTTTTCACATGTGTGTAACTGGCACTGCAAGATGACAGAACTGTTGCAGTGGGATTCGACTGTGTAGAATTGCAGTATGAAGTTATTCTTTGAATGATACATCAAACTTCTGCAATTTTTAGCAGAAGGAAGAATTTCTAGAAGAAATCATTCCTCAAAGGGATTCCTAAACCATCAATCTTCAGCATGTGCCTTTATGGAAGCGACTTTGCTAGCACCTGTTTATTTTCACATCTCCCGCAACTTCAGGAACTTGAATGCTTGGGTAGATTCCATTGGGAATACCCAAGAAACAAAATAGGCAGATAGTTGGCTGACTAAGGGCTTCCTAGCAGAGACACGTTTTAAAACTATTGGTGGAAAACTGTGGTCTTTGACAAATAGTATTTATTCTATATTTTGTTTTACACAGATCTAGTTAGGGTGTCACACCTAACAAATCATGGCAGGCTTTTCTTTCTGAGCAATGAGGCATATAAATGTTTTCTCCCTGCTGCTTCTGCTGTTTTGCAACTATGTGCAAGAGCTGGTTAGAGCAAGTTGTTTTTTTGTGTGAATTTCGTTAGGTACAAATGAAAGCGGAGTTCAGGCGAGAGATGTGTGACAAGTCAGAAGGCTAATTTATGCTGTTCTTTACTCTTTTTATTAAAGAACCAAGTCTGAAAGAATATTTTATCTTTGAGCCTTAAATATCCATTTAGTCAGATGACACGCTCAGTGGACTTAGGTAGAGGAATAGTATGTCCCCTGAAAGGATCAAATCCATAGTCTTGTATCAAGGTTGTTAATATATATATAAAGTTGAGTTATCTTGTAGTTCAAGCATTCACGTAATTCTTGATAAATGTTTGTGTGTGTGCTTCTTTCAGGGCTGTTTTTAGGGAAACTAATTATGAACAAATGCAGTTTGGAGAAAGGGGGAGATCGGGGTATGCTTTACTGATTCTCTGACATTGTCCTTATATTCTGTATTTCTGTACCCTGCATCCTCTCTCCTTCCTATTCTTCCACTGATTCTTAAGTTGAAGTTGTCTGTAAACCACTGGAGTAACTTCCTTGTGCCGGTGCTCACTTCCATATGGTTAGGCCATGTACCATGCCTCTGGATGTTGCATTTTCTGTGGCTGATTTTAATTGGATTAATAAAGGCTTGATCATAGGACAAGAGATTTCTAAAGTCCTTTTCCTACACAGACCTGTAGAATTTAGTATTTTAAGTTTATATGTCTATAAATAACTCGGCTACTAGTCGTTCTGTTGCTTTCGTAACCGATATTTTTTGCTGATGTTCCAGAAATAGGCAAGAACTCGGATTTGAGATTTGTTTTGGTTTAGGTGTAGTGAGACTTTGAAACAAGATCTCACCTCTCTGTTTTACATGTTGAGTTAGGAATATGGGAGAGCTCTAGCACTTCTTTCTTAAATGGAAGAAAATCTGACAGAAAAATGCTTTTTAAATGTAAGTGATTTTGTAATTTGTAACACTTACTGTA
Organism: Aegotheles bennettii; assembly: GCA_013398125.1. Classification (NCBI taxonomy): domain Eukaryota; kingdom Metazoa; phylum Chordata; class Aves; order Caprimulgiformes; family Aegothelidae; genus Aegotheles; species Aegotheles bennettii. The sequence continues at coordinate 197,862 of VZRW01009975.1, read as the reverse complement.
GAAAGGACCAAGGAAAGAATATCAGATTTCTTGTCAGAAGCAAAGGCTCTTGTATTACTGAGTAATGCAAAAGTTAGGTAACTTGCATTGTGTAAGGAAAGAAATACTTATTTCTTTAATTTTTTTAAACTAGTATGGGCAACTTTGGTGTGGTTAGTGGTTCTGTGCCAAGGACCAATCTCATTCTGCATACTTGGTTTCTGAAAATATATTCAGGCGTATCAATTGAACAAATGTTTTTCTCTAGTAGAGATATATTTCAAAAATGAAAATGGAACTCAGATTTCAAGAAGCATAATAGAAACTGGAAGATGTTTTTAACAGCAAGCATCTTCCATTGTTCCTTAAATCCCACCACTATGACAACTGCAGTTGGATGTCAGCTTAGGATAATAATGATGAAATTAATGACATGTATGTTTAGACAGATAATAATAGTGGTGGCAAGTAGAAATAAAAGATAAGTCAGTCTTTTCCCATTGCTTGACCCAGCACTTCTCCTCTGACCCACTTACTGCCTAGTATGTTTATTTTAGTTTCTTCATTATTCAACATTTGCATACTGCCTTCTCTTAAATGAGATAGGAGGAGCTGTTATAAAGTTATTTTGCTCAAGAACTGTGAGTCACAGAAACGTGATTGAACCTAGAGAAGTGAAGCTGGAGAACAGCCTCACACAATGCAATTTGTAAAATCCACCTATTTTGAAATTGTTTTCCAGAAGCAGAGTTTTCTCTGGTTTAGGTTTTTAACTCGACACTAGCAAGGAGGTAGTATTTCTCTTTTCTAAACTCTGTTATCTGATGTATTGAAGTATACCTTTAAATCAGTAAAACTGGTTATGAGAGAACTTCTGTGTACAATGTGAAACAGCCTTATGAACAGATAATATTTTTTGGTCTTTCTTAGAAAGAAAGGATCTAACATCTAGAGGAAACGGTAGGTATGTTTTGCTTGAAATGAAAGTTCTATTGAAGTTGATAGAATGATGTACCAAATGAGGTGTATTTAGTATTGAGGCCAAAGTATAAGGTCATAGAAGCAGGAAACAAGTCTTATCCTGATCAGTACTAATTAATCACTGGGAAGTTGAAATAAGCAGGTGTGAACTTACTCTCTCAAGGAGAACTTTGTATATACAGGGTGTCACATTAAATATTTCATGTGGCACTTCTGAATGTTTTTGTCTGAATCATTAAAATAATTGTTTAATTTGCATGATCCATGAGTGGTGTTTTTATTCTGTTTGCTTGTTTAATTAAATTTGGTACTAATGTGTGAGGTAAGGAAATGGTGTGAGGTTTAATTCTGCTTCTGCTGCTTTACAAGAAGGGGTGAGAGTGTCTTTGATTTTCTTTTTGTTTTTGATGGGAAATACTTGTATTAGGCTAGTTTTGAACCTGAGATTACAAATTGTTTCAAATGTAGCTAAAGTATGATGATCAGACTTTTTACAACTGAAACTATTCTTGAAGGCAAGAATACTGTCCTCCATGAACTAGCTGTAGAAATTCATATGGCAGCCTGGTAGCTACATCAATATACTCCCAGCTCATGTGATTTCTTTGCTTTATTAAAGTGTTATAGTGATTTACCTTTATCTTAAATCTTACAACATATTCTAAAGATGAAAGGTGACAAGTACCCATTTGAAGGTGGCAAGTACTCTCTACATACTGCAGAGAATCAAGGAAATAGAACCATTGCTTATTTGGGTGTGGAATGGGAGATAAAGCTTGCCCTGTCATAGCATCTGTGCATTAAAAATGTGTAGTAATGTATGGTGTGACTTCCACATTTCTTCTTATGGTCACTGCCTAATAGCTTTGTGTTTGGGAAAGATCGGAGTGTACAGTTTTAGCTCATTTAGCTGCTGTGAAGGATCTTTCTGTTTTGGTTTTTTTTTTTTTGCTAAGAATATGGTGATCTAAACTAGTGGTCTGGCTAAAAATTTCAGGTACCATTTGAATGTTGCTGCACGGTCATGTAAGATATATTTTACTTTGTAGTACAGTCAACTGTAGTTACTATTTCTTTATTTTCAGTGGAATGGAGCAGTATTTTATCTTTCCCCCTTCCCTCCCCTCCCCTCCTTCCTTTAAGGAATGTTTCTCAAACTATGAATGTAAATCATTACAGGGTTTGTTTGGGGTTTTTTTTTCTGAAAAATTCATCTAGCAGGCAGACTTCTGTCCTGTGTTGTTCTTTTTCAACAACATTCCTTAAAAAGAAAAAAAAAAGGCAAGCTTGAAATGACTATTCAGACATTTTAGTGATGGAAATAATTTCTAAGAAATTATCAGGTATCATGTGTGTAAGCAATTTAAAGCTTCCTTTGTATTTAATTTTCATTGATTGTGCAGCATTTCTACTAATTCTAGAAATAAATTATTTTCAGTGTGGTTTGTTTTGGTTTTTCCATAACTGATTTGTTTCCACAGATTTTTCTTATAATATTTAAACTTATTTCTATATATTTAATTTTTTTTGGCTTCAAATTGTGCATGACAGAAGACAATACATAAAATGGATGTTAAGACATTGCAATGATGGCATATGGTACTAATGGATGAACAATTTCTGTGAATACAATGTCCAAGTAACTTCATATGTAGTTGAATGTGCATAATATTTTGTTTCCTTATGGTCTGCAGAGTTCTTTATGAAGGGAAGGAACGCATCATTTCAGGCTGTGAGGTGATTCAAGCTACTCCTTATGGTCGTTGTGCTAATGTTAACAACAGTTCAGCTTCTTCTCAACGGATCTTTATCACATATCGAAGAGCTCCTCCAATACGACCTCAAAATTCATTGGCTGTGACAGATATCTGTGTTATTGTTACCAGCAAAGGAGAAACCCCTCCTCATACATTCTGTAAAGTTGATAAGAATTTAAATTGTGGTATGGTGAGTATTTAAAAGCTCGAGTCTCTCTTTTTTTTTTTTCCTAAACCCAACAAATAAACCCAAAGGACTAGCTCTTTGAATTCTTCTTAACACTGTTATAGTTGTGTTCTATCACTACATCGTAATTCATTCTATATACCTTGTGTGAGACTTCAGTTTTGTAGGTCTTGTTGCTCTGATATCCTTTTGGTGTTAGGAATTGCTTCTTCATACTGGTTACTCATTACTTCAGTTTGCATATTCATGTCTAGGTGCGATTTAGGAGTAGTGCAATGGATTTTTTTTTTTTTAATTATCCTCCCCCTTCCACCTTGGTGATGCTGACACTCAGGATGAATCACAAGTGCTTTTTTCTTAGTTATTAGTAATGCCTATGTTACTAAGACAAGTAAGAATGATAATTACTGCTCATAGTTTCTTCATTTTTTTTTTTCATTCAGTTTGCTTTTATTTAGTCAGTTTTGCATTTAGTTTACTCAGGCTGAAATAGTGGTGGTTGTTTTTTGTTTAATGTTAGGGTGTATAGAGACAAACTGCAAAAACGCTATATAAACAACCAGTTTATGGAAGTACAATACAGGCTTCAAGTGATGACGTTTAGAATTTCATGTCCACTGCTGAGGTTCCAAGAAAATGTGAAGTGGCAAATGATCTGCTTCACTTTTCCCTGTTCTTCTGCTGGAATGAGTCAAATGGTAGTGTGGTGGTGTGATTATTTTATGTAAATCCTGTAATCAGTAAAAAATGTGAACAGGGTTAATTCTCAATTTCATTATTTACATGTGCTCAGCAGCCAGCCAGTCATTTTATTCTGTAACACTTTTTATTTAAATGTTTACTTTGTCTGTAAGTGGGAGTATATTCATATGCTTATATTTGATTTCTCTGCTGCCTGTTGTCATCTTCGCTTGTTCTAAGATGAAAATTGTGTCTTCCAGTGGGGTTCCAGTGTATACCTTTGTTACAAGAAGTCTGTGCCAGCTTCTAACTCTTTGGCATATAAAGCCGGTAGGTAATTTTAGAAGCAGACACTCTAAACTTGCTAACAGAAGGATTTGAATGCCTTGTTGAAATGAAATAATTTTAAAAGCTTAAGTGCTGTCTGTCAGAATTCTGTTCCTCAAGTGTGTCAATTGAAATTAAGTCCTATAATGCTGCCTTTGCTTTTCTCACATTTCTTAAGGGAAAAAAAAACAGAATAAAGCCTTAGCAGGAATAGTGTTGTTCTATATTACTTCAGTTCTTATCATGACAGGTTTGGTAGCTTAGAAGCCTTAGCAGAAAGCTTAGCAAGTATTTCAGATGTACCAAAAGACTTCATATTTCTTATGTTGCTGATGATGGAGAAGGAATAATTAAAAATTCCATTCAAGCTTACTCATGTTTCTTTTTATATCTCACAGCTAATGCAACATCTTCCATTTAATTTGGAAGTTAAATATGTTTCTTCCCTTCAGTTCCATAACTATTCACTTGTTTCTTATGTGAGGAGAGTGAAAAATATTCTAACAAAAAGTTAAAATGTCTTTCCTTTTAAGTCTAACTTTTATAAGTTTTTTAATGCATTGCTACAGATCTTTTTTTTTTCTGAAGAAGTAAATACCAAACCAAAATTTTTGAAAGAGTTTTTACTAAGCACTAAGTGCACCGACGGAAGTTAACTACCAAGTAGAAGTGGAAAGCGTAGATAATTAAGTCAGTGTACCATAAAATAAGCTAAATGAATAGCAACAGTGAACCAGTGCTTGTGTTCCTTTTTTCTACCACCAAGAATTAGATGTATCTATTTCTGAAAACTGAGTCAACGTACTGACTGATTAGCAGAAAATGTGGTAGACAGTCAACTAGTTCATCCAGTAAACTAGTTCATCCTTTCATCAGTGGAGGTATTGCTGCTGGTTTTACAGTAGATAAATTATCACTTTCTTCATAGGAATTTCTTTGTAATAAGATCCATTCCAATGGCACATTTAAATAGCACAGGTAATTCCCGACTGTTTTAAAGTAAAAATGCTTACCTTTTCTTCTCCCATTCTGAAGGCTTAATTTTCAGATACCCTCAAGAGAACTATGAGTCATTCCCACTGTCGGAATCTGTACCTCTCTTCTGCCTTCCTATGGGAGCTACTATTGAGTGCTGGGACCCTCAAACCAAATATCCACTACCGGTGTTCTCAACATTTGTACTGACCTGCTCTTCTGCAGAAAAGGTATGGTTCACTACTGTGACTAGCTTTTAGTTCAGATGGCTGCTATGGAGATAAATAGGCATTATTTCTTTTGTATTTGAGAAATACTACAAAATAAACTGTTAAATACTTACAAAATTATATTTCTTAAGCCTTCATATAAAATGGAAGTAAACCAAAACAGGAAATAACTGGAAGAGTATGTACTGTTTAGTCGCATGTAAGCTGAACCATACACCTAACGAAACCAAAACTTAAAGCACATGGATTCCCCTGTTCTTTCAAATAAGAAGTTTCTGGGAATGAAATGTAGCCTACATGTTAGAGAAGTTGACTTACCACTTACTATATGTGTTAGCAATGTTTAAGTTGTTAAGGTTTTCCTGTGGTGACCTTAAAAGCCACTTCTGTGTGAATTTGTGTAATTGGGCTCTGTAGGTAGCTATGTGCATGAGTAGGAAAACAGTTACCAGAAAACTGCAGGACAGGGAGACAAAACGTATGTGCTGAGAGGTATCATGTGAAAGGCTCTGAAGAGCTGATGAGCTCCTGAGACCAGTGGTCCTGTGATAGATTCAAACACCTGCCATCTGCCATATCTGTGTAAGACCACCAGCACACATGGACACCAAAAACATGTTGCATGACTCGGCCCACATGTGAGAAAGCAGGGTCTGCTATACAGAGACAGAGATTACAGGATTATAGGTACACCTGATGAAGCAAGGGAGTCCTTGTTTGGGATTGGTCTCCCAGCTGTTGCTTCAGCTTGCTGACTGCATCTGTGTGTGTGTGTTAGCTGCATGAGGGAATAAGTGATTGTAATGCATGATCAGCTCTCTGTGACTAATAAACAGCAGTTTGGGTCTTAGTAATAACAGCTCAACTTCCACTCTGCCTCAGTCCCCTATCAGGAAAACTTATATACTTCTCCATTTTCGAACAATAAAAAATGTCTTTTTCTGATATATTAATACTTCTTTTGCAAGGACAAATGCAGTAGCTTGCCAGGATAATTCAGTTAATTATGAAACTCTGACAAATAGGGAAGGAATATTAGAAAAGATTGGTAGCTGTTTAGCTTGATAAAATGAGTGAAGTCAAAGCTAAAATAACTTCATTACTTAGTCTGGTGATAGGGGACTTTACTGAACACAAGCATTTCAGGAGTGTGGGTCTGTTTTGTGTTTGGTTTTGGGGTTTTTTTTTGTTTGTTTGGTTTTCTTTTCTGTTTGTTGTGGGGTTTTTTTGTTTGTTTTTTTTTACCTTAACAGTCAATGGATAGGATTTTGTCACAGCATGCAGTTAGGTTCCTTCCCTTAGTATTTACTGAGTATAAATACTTTGTTGAGGAGAGTGCAGTGAAACAGAGGAGAAGAGGCACAAGAGTCCAGAGCTTTTCATTTATAAGGATACTTTGTATATGTCACATAAATGAAAAGTCACTTCACAATCTACCAGCAAAAACACTAGTGTGTGTGCAAACACCAAAGACTTAAGTCTTAAGTCCTAATTAAGCATTAAGACTTAATGCTTTGAAAGTTCTAACCCACTCTCTTCTTAAATACTGGGTGTGCTCAGTGGTTTTTCTTCATCTTCTAGGTTTACGGTGCTGCTATTCAGTTTTACGAGCCTTATCCCCGGGAGCTGCTAACAGAAAAACAACAATTGCAGCTGGGTCTCCTGACAGCTGTAGAAAGGAAAGTGGTTACTTACAAGTCCATCAATTCCAACAAATGTATTTGCCTTCTCTCACACTGGCCTTTCTTTGAAGCATTTCGAAAATTTCTTATGTTCATCTACAAACTCTCCGTCTCTGGACCTCATCCTCTTCCCATTGAAAAGTATGTAAAACATTTTTCAAGTTAATGTGGGAAGGTACTTGTGTCAGCTGAAGAAGTTGTGATTTGTGCATGTCACACTTGGTGTATTTGCTTCATCCTCTTGCTTGCACTGTACAGCTTATGTTGTACTGACAGAAATTATTGTTGCTTCTGTTTAATAACAGTGAACTGGATTTTACTGTGGCTTTTCCATTAGAATATGTCAAGCCCGTTTACATTTCTCTTAACTACGTCAAACACAGAAAATGGCTGAGCTATAACGTGCATGATAACATTTGCAGTTCTACATTTTAGGTGAATAAATATAAGCTCAGGGATTCTGCATATTAGCAATGAATATCCATGTCTGTTTCCAAGCACTGCAACTAATGCAGATGGTGTTTGAGTGTGTGTGAACTCTGTGGAGGATGCTTTTCACGGTCCTAAAAGTTTGCTGAAATACCATAGTATCTTCAAAACTGTATTAGATATCTGACAGTGAAGTGTATAGTTTCTTTGCTGAGCCTCATTAGAAACTCTGTAGAATTGGGTTAGGCTGCCTGGGATTTTAGATGGCTTGCCTAAATGTCAGTGTGTTCTTATCTTTTGCATACATATCTGAAGCTGCCAGTGTTAATTTTCACACATGAAGTGTGAGTGAATGGAGCTTTTTTGTTTCCGTTTGCATAAATAGGCTCTTAATCTTATCAAAACAGTAAATGAACCTTACTGTCCTTTCTAAAAAATGGTACCATAGTAATTCCAAAACGTGATTAAAGTTATTTTCAGTTGCTGAATGGACCCCGGTGCTGGTTTCCTAATGTTTTGTCTTTGTTTCAGGCACATATCCCATTTTATGCACAATATACCTTTTCCTTCACCACAAAGGCCAAGAATTCTTGTGCAGGTAAGCAAACCACTTGCTTCCATTTTTGGTTACAATAATGTCAAACCCTGTTTTTTGCTTTTGAGAGCCTGGTTTCTTCCTTCAGGCTTTTTACTCAGCTTTGAATACCCGTCTGACGTAAGGGAGAGGAGATGGATGGGTTCTCTTTCATTGATTTAAACCTGGGGTAACTTAGCAAAGGAAACTATTTCAGACTTCAGGCGGTGTGGATGGCAGCAGTGTCCTACTTGCACTGTTAAAATTCTTGGCATATATTTCCCTTTAATCTTACAGGCACCATTTGCATTATCTCAGTGGGAGTGTCATTTGTTTTCTTTCTGTCACTTGTCAGCCCACTGCTGTGGGTCAAAGGCTAGTCCCCTGCGGCATTGTCTGTTGTGCTTCTCTGTTTAATTACCTAGCAGCAGTTACATCTTCAACACTGAGTCACAGAGAGTTTCCTGTGACTTCCGAGAATCATTTCAGTGACTAACACAAGCTCTGTTGACCTAGTCAACACAAGCCTCAAAGATTGTCTCCGATTTGCATCTCTTGCATGACATTACTGTGTATATAACATTTATAATGGAATATTATACTGTGTTAACTTTGGAGTTGACCATACCAATCACATACTATTTTATGTGTTTCAGCTTTCTGCTCACGATGCATTAATACTGTCTCAGCCAGTTTCTACACCATTGCCATTAAGGTATCATTATTAATGCTTTAAGTGTATGGTACTTGAAAAATTCAGAGGCAAATAGGAATGAATCATAGAAGAAAGCCAAACATGACTGCAATATTATTAGGTCTTCTAAAGAGAACTCAATACACATTTCTGATATTATACAGTGTTGTCTTTTTGACGTAGACCTTTCCCTTGTGGAAGAATAGTATCACTAATTATCCTGAAATAAAGATGAATTGCCACATTATTGTGGGATCTCTGAAGAAAGAAGCAGCAGGCTTTGAGGCAAATAAAAAATTGTATTTAAATATCTTGTGTTTTCAGACACTTGTGTAGTAAGCAAATTTTTTTTCATCACATAGGCTGTTTTTTACCTATTTTTTTTTCCCTTTTTGGATGCAAGAGAGACATTTACATCAAGCAGTTGTGTGAAATCAGTCAATGCACAAGTGTGCAAACATTTTGGAAATACCAATTTTTAGGTACAATTTTGAATTTGTGCTTAAAGGTTGATGCAATCTCTCTGGATACTGCCTGTGTCTTCAGGGCTTGAGCTCCCTTAGACTGTGACATGGGATTTTCTTTGGATGATTTTGTTTATTTTTGGTTTGTTTTTAACTTAAAAGCCAAAATATTTTCCTTCCCCCTCCCCCCCCCTTAAATATTATGGTGTAATGTTTTGTATGCAGAATAAGCCTGTATTTAATCATATCTGTTACACAGCCTCTTAAGTGAAAAAATGTAGCCAGCCACCAAACTGCAAAGTAAAATGTAAGCATGTCGTTTTCTAAAGACAGATGTTACACCTCTGTGCTCGGATGGTTGTCATTACAGTTCCTAAATGTGTACAGTACAAACAAATGAAATGGAGTCTGAACTGTAGAAACTAAAGAGAGAGCGCGCCATAAGCAACACAAACTCGGCATTGTCGTGTTACAGCATATGTTCCTCTATCAATAGAATCTGAATTTAGGTTTCTTTGGGGCAGTACAAGTCTCATATTGAGATGAGAGCTATTAGATAGATAGTTAGATAATTAATGTGTGGTAGTATTAGCATCATTCAACTAGTTGTTCCCAAACAGTTGTCAGAAGTTTGACAGTAGTGAGGTTGGGTTGGGTTTTTTTGTTTGTTTTTGGGTTTTATTATTATTATTTTTTAATTAATCCTGTAACATTCTTTTCCCCTTTCCCATCCACCATGTAGTGGAGCAAACTTTAGCACGCTGCTCATGAATCTTGGACCGGAAAACTGTGCCACTCTGTTACTCTTTGTATTACTAGAAGGCAAGATCCTCCTCCATTCTCTTAGACCAGCTGTGTTGACAGGAGTTGCTGAAGCTGTAGTAGCTGTAAGTACAAAGTGTCTATATAGCAGTGAAAGAAATCGGTTCAAACCTCACAGGTGCTACAAGGCTTTTTTAAGTTAAAATGATTGATGCACTAGGTGATCATTTTTCCCAGCAACAGCATTTAGTTAAAGTGCCCTAGCATGTCTTGTTATTGGAACTATTAGAATTATCAACATTTTTGCATAGATAACTAAGAGATGTGCTGTAAATAAGGAGTCAAACTTGAAGACTCTCTTCTGACAGCCTTACAAGGCTCCTAACAATCTCATTTCAACTTGCTGCATGTAACTTCTAGGTTTTTACTGTATAGTATCTGTTGTCTTATTTTAATGTGTTTATTTCATTTAATTTTTCCTTCAGATGATCTTTCCATTTCAGTGGCAATGTCCATATATCCCCCTCTGTCCTTTGTCTCTGGCCACCGTACTCAGTGCACCTGTTCCATTTATTGTTGGAGTTGATTCACGATACTTTGATCTGTACGATCCACCACAGGATATTGTGTGCATTGACTTAGACACAAACATGGTGTACATGTAAGTTCTGTGGAGTTTTTACATTTATCTGTAGATGGAGAGATTGCTGAAATGCTCAGGAGATAAAACGTTTAAACACTCTTCTATCCAATATGGTTCGTTTTTTACTGTCCTCTGTTCTTTTTCAAATTTCTAATGCTTCATAGCAAATTAAAACTTACTAAGTCAAGGGTCAACACTTGGCACCTGCCTGTTGTTAAAAATTTAGTAACAATGGTAATGTGTTCTGGTTTGTTTTTCCACTTCTGCTACTGCTTATTATGGAAGTGGGACAAAAGCTAGAAAAAAGAAAGAAGAGTTGGTTTGTTTGGTGTTTTGTTAGTTTGTTTTTGTTTGTTTGTTTTTAGTTTTGTGGGGTTTTTTTTTTGGTGTTTTGTTTGTTTTTTCTTCCCCAACATTGCTTACATTTTCACCTTGACCTACCGCTTTTGAATTTCTTTTGCCTGTGTTCAGTGGCTATTGGAATGAACGTGCGTGCTTCGGGACAGCTTTTGATGCTGTGTTGCGCTTGGGCAATGTTATGTTAGTGTTAATAAAGAAATTTTTCTGAAGTTACAAGGGCCAAATTTTTTGTGAGATCAATCAAGCAAAATTTGGTGTCTTAACTACTTTTAATCGAAAATATTTTCACTTATTTACTATGTTTTTAGTGCTTTTTTTAAATCCAAGGTGTTTCATGAACAGTTTCTTCACACCTTCTTGAGAAGAGGCTAATTCAAAGTGGCTTCAGTTTTTCTGTAATGTATCTAAATGAGAGTACAAATAAGTGAATTGAAAATTCAGTTCTTTCAGGTGTTTAATTTAGTAACTTTATGACGTTTCCATTTTAAATTAATCAGATAACAAATAGAAGGAGGCACCTAAGCTAGTTCAAGATGAGGACAAACATCATTGAATAAAGTGCACAGCTTTTCTCTGTGAAAATATAGCTTTACTTCATATCCCATTTTAACTTTCAACTTTTGTTTTTACTAACTTGAGTTAGCATTAGTTGAATGCTTTTTGATTTTCATTGTGTTAAAAGGACACTTCCTCTACTGAAGCAAATGCTTCCTGTACGTTACTGAAACACTTTGTTTTATTAGTAACATCAAAGGAAATAGAAAACAATGGAGCAGGTTGTGTTTATTTTTTAATTTCTTTATCCTTCCCCTAGGTCCCTGTTAAAAACACTGCAAAAAGCATTTTCATCACTGTATATCAAAGTATTACACCACCAAAAGAATAATTATAAGTGTTGTGAAAGAAGAATGTATTGAAAAAAATCAAGGAAGATAACGTGTTTATATGAAAATATTTGCAGTGAAAATACCTGAATGCTTTGGTTCATAAGTAGAATGGAAGTTGAAGACTGGGTTGCAGAAAAATGAAGGAGATCGAAACGGGATTTAGCAGGGAGATGAGGATGTCAACATTCTGTTGGAATGACTGCTAGAAAGTCCAAGTACCAACCTCACTTGGACTGGTTACTGAACTGAAAATTTACCAGTGGCGGACCTCTTATGAGGCACTCAACTGGAACGATTTTTGCACCTTTTTTTAACTGTCTTTTGAGTCCATTTCTCTTTCAATAGTCACCTGATCTTTTTTCTTTTTTGTTGCCCATTTTACATATATCTCATCTCTGCAACTTACTTGACTTCCAGAGGGATTTAACATCTGTAACATTTGGCTTAGGTAAATGTAAAATGGTGGTACCTGCATTGTAAAACTTTTTTAACCCGTAAATGAGGGTATTTTTCAATTTTGGAGATGTGTCAGTAAATCCAAATCTCTATAAAGCATTTTGTGTTGAAGATCATACAGAATTTTCAAATACTATGTTCTTACTGAGTAAAGATTGGTATTCAGTTTTATTTTATTCACATCTGTTTCTATCCCTCTTTATTTAGGTGGCAATGGTGCTTTTTTTTTCCCAAGTGTAAAAGCATTTAACAGCACTGTTGCTAACTTTGAAATACTGCATAATAAAATAAAAAAATAACATTTGAAACATTCAGTATTTTCTAGTATATCAGTTCATTTGTCTAGTGTCTTTTTAGAGCAGGTTTGCTGCTATCTTCCTTGTGATATACTGAAGATTTATTTACTGCCAAAAAATACTGAAGGCCTTTTATTCATTCAGCAACTTCCTTAATGCCTTTTTTGGATGTTTTCAACTATCTCTGTGTAAGTAACATTGAAAGCTGGTTAAGGAAGGTAGCCTTTTTAGGACAAAGATTTGAGAGTTTGTCTTATTTTTATACCAGATTTTTTTCCTTGAATTTTTGGAACAGTACCACTTACATTGTTTATAGGCATGCCATTATGATGTGGAAAAAAATGGGCAAAGGTATCTATAAGCATGCATTTTTTTTTTTTAACTCCTGAAACTTTGGCTTCTTTCCTAAGATAGTACTGTGTCAATGCCAATTGAACAAACATTTCACTGACGCAAAGTGCAAAACAAGCAGTGACAGCATCAGCTCAGATAGTAATAACTGATTAGGTCTTGTGACCATGAGGTTTGTTGTACTCCTTGTTACATCAATGCTTCCCTCACCTTCTGCCTTCCAGAAAGAGGCACAGGAGAACTTACTCCTTTGTCTTTCTATCTCTTTGTATCAAACTGCTTAAACAAGGTCTGGCATTGTACCTGTTGTCCTCCCAATAAAGATGAACATCCCTTTAGGCCATTTTACCCCATTGCTTAATAAACCACCTGATTTCCAAACTGTGAACTGAATTGCCAGTCTTCCTTGACCCTGCTAGCCTGTGGCTGAAGCTGGAACTGAGTTGCCATAGACATGTTACAGTGTACCTTATGATCATAAAGCTACCAGACTGATCGTCCAGCATTTTGCAGTAACAAGTTCATACTGTATTTCAAACAGCCTTTATTTGTATCAGTAGCGGTATGGCAGGTTTATGGTAGTATAGACTTTATGTGGTAATGAAATTCTGAGTTCTGTCACTCACATTTGTGTGTTTTTGACAAATAGGGACAGTGACAAGATTTCTTTTCAAAATAATTTCTTTGGTTTAGTTTCTATGTTCTGAAAATGAAGCCACTAAGGGCTTGGAAGCTAGTATTTTTTACATGGTCTGTATTTATATATCCTTTTTTCTCTGCTGTGTTTTAGATCAGATGATAAGAAAAGCACCAACTGGAAGCAGTTTCCTAAGAAGCCGTGCAAAAGTCTGCTCAGCACCTTAAAGAAACTGCACCCACAGCTGGCAGCAGGTGAAATATATAACAAAATGGGAAGGGATACAAACAGAAACTACCTAAAGCAGGGAAAGTAAATATTCAAAGAAAATGACAAAATTTTCTGATACAACCCTAAGAACTTCATCCTATCATATGTGATACGATTTTTTTTTACTTACTTTTATGTAAGTTTTAAAAATTTGAGCATATTTTTTTAGCCTTTACTCATGATTAAATGATATTTAAACAAAAATTCAGCTAAAACACATTTAGATATTAGCCTAAAACAATATTCACAGTTCCAATCAAAAATAAAGAGGAAATGGGGATAGGAGTAAAATAATGTTGAATATCTGAGCTATTGTGCAGATACTGCTGAATATGTCGAATAATGACTTTTCTAAAAAACAATCAGGTAGCTAAATTTTGACAAGGTATTTTGTCAAAAGAAAAAAGAAAACTGACCATCTTCAGCCTAATGACCTGGACAGGTAAGAGCAAAGTTGTAGCTGAGTTAAGAGTTTTCAGGTATTGGTTATTTTTGTCTGTAGATAAGCTCTTTAAGGTAAGCTGGTTCAGAGTCTGTTAGGTTGCATTGTTACAGAGAAGGAAATAATGATAGTCTCATAGGTATAAAAGAGATACAAAACTTGTAAATTATGGAACAGAAAATTGCATTACTTAAGAGGCAGGTGTTCTTGCCTCAATTTTATTTTTTTTATTTTTTTTGCAGATAGCCTTTACTTCATCTGTTAGAAAACCTCAACTTTTCTTTTGGTTTTATTAGCAGAGTATGTCATGCAATCTACCTAATACAGAACTGGTTCCTAATTTTAGCTTAAACAGAACCAATGGTGTTTTTTAAATAGATAGATTGCTTTTATATTTTGGCAATATTATAATAGGTATAATATTTATTTATTATGATCATTGATATTCTTGTTATAATAAAAAGTGTGGGACTATAATTTTCAACAGTATCTGATACGGTTTTTTTAAAAGTGCAAGAGTAAACTCTGAATTTCACCTACTTGTTTCTACCTTTTGGTGCAATCCTTTCTTTGATTAGAAAGGAAGGGCCTAAAACTAATTTTTCCAGGTGTGCAATCTTCAAAACAGGGAAAACACTGTCCTTTATGTTTGTATTGGTGTTGTTACTGAAAGACTACACTCAGTTTGGTGTGTGGTAACATTAACTTAACTGAGATCTTCCTCATTTCATGTTCCAAAGGGCTGGATGAGTTACAAAACCACATAATCAACTCTTGAGGTAGCCAGCCTTTTATATGGGCCAGAACAACTAGAAAAAAATCGCAGTATTTCTAGTGATTGTCACTTCTGAATATGGGCAAGTAGAAAAAAGAAAAATCTGTCCTCTGCATCTTGCAAAAGTTACCTGTTTGAATGCACAGAATTTTAATATAGGACTATATCTGTTGCTCATTGCCAGTTCACAGGAAGACTCAAGAAGGTTCTGCAGTGGAGATGACTCCTATTGAGGCAGATTTCTCCTGGCAGAAGAAGATGATAGAACTCGAGATGGAGATCCAGGAAGCTTTTCTCCGTTTCATGGCATCTATTTTAAAGGGTTACAGAACATTCCTCAAGCCAATCACACAAGCGCCTTCAAATAAAGCAACTGCTGCTGATTCTTTATTTGATCATCAAGGTGAGGGTGAGGCAAAACAACTGCTGATAGCACTGGCAGTGAGTGTTACAGCTTTAGAGTTGAGGAGCTGCTTAACTTTGGTTGTACAATTCTTTAATATTTAAAATTGGATTTATATAAAGTTACTATTCAAAGTTGATTAGAACATGGATATAGGCACATACAACTGCAATTCTGCAATAGCTCAGGTATTAGAGAAGCTGTCTTTCAGTAGCATGATGCCCTTTCTGCATAGAGTATTCCCCAAGGGCAGCTCTTGGGAATGAAGGAGTATTTCTCAATTTGTACAGAGCAAAAATGCCAGAAGCCCAGTAATGTTCTTGATATAAATGGGAAGATAATAGAGAACAGGGCAGATATCAGAAACACAAAGCAATTGTCAGTGAAGGTGGTCTTACTTTCCTCATCTTATCACCTTAACTTTTCAGATCTGTTCATGAGTTGTATGCTAGATCAAATGTTGCAGGTGCTTTGTTCTGTGTGTGGAGGTGGTGGTGTTTTGGAGGTTGTTTTGGGTTTTTTTGGATGGGGGGGTTTTGTGGGTTATTTTTTATTTTTTTTTTTAATTACTGGAAGAGAGATCTGAGAAGAGATTCTTAGTCAGAGGTTTGGAAAGTTAAATATTTCCAGACCCATCACTTCTTAGGATAATATAGTTCTTATTTTAGTATTATTTTAAATGTTAAATACTTCTGCTTTTGTACGAGGTTGTCATCTCTTTTTTTCTTGCACAAAAAATTAACAAACACAATGGGCAAATTACATGGGGGTGATTTCTCGCGAACTATTGTTAACCATGGTGAAAAACAGTTATTAAAAAGAAGCTGTTATTTCAATCTTCTAAATGCAAGTGGTGATAAGTAGTTGTGTTTATTGATAAAGCAAATAGTTTATGTATTAGCACTTCAAATATTTTGACACTTTATATCATTAATTTCTTATGGAACCCATAACTGGTATTTAGTTGTGTGTTCCTTTTTATAACCAGGATTTTTAAAAAGCAGAGACCGTGCCTATACAAAGTTCTACATGCATCTCACCAAAACGCAGATATTCAGCCGCTTTATTGAAGAGTGCAGTTTTGTGAGTGACAAGGATACTGGCTTGGCATTTTTTGATGACTGCATAGAAAAGGTGAAGAACACGTAGCAGTACTAGTAATTTATATGCTTCTGTTCATTTAGTGTTATTGTCCTGGTTTTTAGTTGTAAAGGTAGATACCCCTGCAGCAAGTGTTTTGAGGGTTTGCAATTCTTGGTGATTATTGCCGAGTCATTTTCTTCCTACATCATCTTACATGATCTTAATTTTCTGTGTTGATGCAGGAAACTTTCATTAAAGCCCTGTAGGATGTCAAGCTGTAAGATAATGTGAGAAAAAAATCAGTGTCTTCCCTTTAAATGTTTATCACCCTCCCTCAAATGTGTAATTATCTACCTGTGGTCATCTTTGTTGCTCTTTTTTTATGCAATTCAAACTTAAAACAGAAAAACATGCCTGGTGCTCCATTTGTGGTCAAAATTGATTTATGTAGTGAACATCCACTTGTGTTGCCTGTACTTTTTATGAGAAAGATTGCTGTAACCCATTCTTGTTTTCTGAAACAAAGTCTCTTCAGCATGGTTCTAGTCTAGGTGGATTATTGAGTTTATAGCTTCATCTGTAAAACACCGAGTTCATAATGTAAAAATTAGGAGCTAGAAAATTATAAGTAATTTTTAATATGTATATATATTCTTTCTGGACAGAACCTTCATTTTTATACCAAGTTCTTAGAGAATGAGTCTTTGATTCAATATTGGTTCTGATCAAATTAACACTTGTAAACAGACCACAAAATAGGTGTTTAAAAGTTTCTTTGCCTTTGTTCTTCTTTCTGCTGAGTATGGGGTATGGATCTAGAGTATACTTTGTTTAATATTGTTAATAATTTGGTGTTATTGCAGGTTGTTAATGCTTTGCATACTTAAATTGTCATATTTAAAATATCTGCAAAACATCGGTTTCTTTCAACTAAACTAAATGAAAGCACTTTGAAAGATTTAAGGTTTTGTATTTAGTAGATAATGTGAACACATTGAAAGTGTGCTGATTTCTTGATTTTCTAAATTTCAGCAAAGGAATTACTTCAAAAAGAGACTAATCGCTTCTACAGTAATACAAAAATTTAGTGTTTCTTATATAATATTTCAGTAAATGACACAGTTTAATAGAATAATTTGGGCTTTTTTCTTTTTAGTTGAGAGGAAACTCTAATTTATTTTTTTGTTCTTTTTCCAGCTCTTTCCGGATAAAGGAACAGAAAAAGGAGAGAAGGTACTTAGTCTCTAAACAAGTTTAGGGATATATGATTTTGAAATAAAAATGGAAAGGCAAGGCTGTAGACTTGATATTTGAGTAATTATAATATATTTTATATATTATATATAATCAAATACAGTATATATCAAATGTATTTTTACATATACTAACATAATGTTAAAAAGGACATTTTATCCCAAAGCCAAACTCTGTACTTATGAGTACAAACTCTGTTTTCAGATTGATGTAGATTCTGTTGAAGATGCACGGTTGATTGAGCTTGATGAGTCCCAAAAAAGTGAGCACACAGTGTTCATAATGCCACCAGAACCTCCTACTGATGACGGACAGGACCGAGTGCCAAAATACAGGTACGAGTTAAACAGCCACATGTAGTGAAACTAGAAGGCTTATGACATAAAGCAGGGAAGATGCTTCATCTTGGTGCAAGATCTTTTATTTACAAACTGCCTGGAGTCTGGTAACTTTCTGAAGCTCTGGAAGTCAGTGTTTTGTGTGTGCATGTGTTTGAGGGCATGTGGATTTTGGTTTTAATTTTTCATTAATTTCTTGCCAATTTTATAGTAATACTTACCTGCATCTATTCAGTGTCTTTCTTCATGTTTGAGCCATTTATGTGTATTTTGTAGCAACTGCAATGCACTTTGCTTCACAATGGGAATGAAAGCGGGTGGGTAATGGATCTGCCCAGTGCTATTGATCTGCAACTGATGAACAAAAAGAACAAAACACCCACTGCACTACTTTTCAGACTTCTTTCATTCAGTGTTTTTCGGCTTTATGAGGGAAGTGCTGAGTTTCAAGTACTCTGGGTATGATTTTTTTCTTCCTGTCTCTCTTGGAAGTCACAAAGGCTTCATTTCCAACTGTTGTTCTTGTTAATCATCATCTGTGCTTCCCTGATCTCCGTGATACAGATGGCAGTGTTGTTCTTGCTTCTGTGGTCTGTGGGACTTAATGTCCAAGGCATCTTCNCCTGTGATATCAAAATGAAAAAGATCTTGCTATCTTCTTTCCTTTTTTTTTTTTTTTTTTAATTCCTGCCACCCCTCACCTCCCACCTCAGGTTCTGTATTCTCCTGTTTGTCAATTCTTTGCACACAAGTTGTCCTTGCATGGCTTTCCTGCTATCTGCAGGTATGTGAAAAGCTTTTATTTTCTTTTCTGTTTTTTTTATCATCTATATAGCTATAAAAACTTCCCACGACTAGATTTCAAGCTCTTTGACAGGCCACAGGAGCTCAAACTCTCCTTCAGCAGACACACAGCTGGAAGCAGCATTTCAAACAGTCCAGCACTAATGGCAAAGAGGACAAAACAGGTCAGATGAGTCTTACTGTAATCACTGTGTGAACACTGAAAGATAAGAATTTTGCTAAAATTACCACTACCTATTTATACTATAAGTTATTGTTGTTAAAGGTTAGGTCATTGTAGTTATTGAGAATCAACACTTGTGAAAGAAAGAAGCAGAAGGCAACAAATAAACAAATTGGCATCTGAGATTTCAGTTTATTTCAACACTTTTAAGCTTTAGACTGTAATATAAGACAAAATTAAATTAAAATTAATGCTTGAATGAGGAATTAAAAAAACCAGGATTAATTCTGGTGCTAGTTTTTGCTTGCAGAGAGCCTTAATAAGAGAGTGTTGAGAAGGGAGCTTCAGTTGAATGTACATTATTATTAAATGCTTACTTTTAAGAAGCCCGTATCTGAGTTAGTAGTGGCTTCTAGATTCAGGATGTTACATGTTTTATCTGCTTTTTTCGTTTTGTTTCACCCTTACAGGAGATAAAAACAGCCCATAAATTAGCCAAGAAGTATTACGTAAGCCCCCCACAGTGGGCTAAGTGTCTCTTCAGTCATAGTTATAGCCTGTGGTTTATTTGTCTGCCAGCCTACATCAGAGTTGCACATCCCAAGGTCAAAGCACTGCAGCAGGCATACGATGTTCTAATTAAAATGAGGAAAACTGATGTGGAACCACTAGATGAGGCAAGTGCAAATAAAAAAATGCTATCATAAACGTGGAATAGGAGACAAGGTGCAAATATAGTATGTTCACTGCCATCACCAGGTTAAGCGTACTTACACTTTGACCTGTTTTAAAGCCACTTTGAAGTGATCTCAAAGAAGTCTGCTTAACCAGGGCAACTGGAAATAAATTTCCTTTTTCATCACCAACATATTGTCACATGAGTCAAGTACTCCAACTTAGTCTTGCTAGTCTTCTCCCAGACTTCTTCAAGAATGAAATTCTTGAACATCCCTATTTTTTTAAGTGCACTTTGAATTAATGCTTTGAAGCCTTACTGAACTGAAGGGATGATGGGTTTGTGTGCAGCATACCATTTTTCAGTAGTATCCACAGGCACACAGCAGCAAGGTATGCTGCTTTTTAGGTGGACGTTTCCTTCCCTCCTTTATTTCACAAACAGAAGAGCTGGTGGAAGAAAATTCAGTGTTCTCAACACTGTCACCCCTGATGTTATTTCAGCTTGTGTCATTTCCTGGTTAATTTTTGCTCCCTCTTCTGGCTGTTGAATGTTACATACTGAGTAGTTTCTCTCATATGGCTTTCCCTTTTATATGTGTAAATGTTGGAAATTAGGGAAGAACTTAAGATGTTTCAGAATCCTTGTCATCAGTCCATTTATGTATTTCTATATCTTGTCAGGTCTGCTACAGAGTTGTTATGCAGCTCTGTGGACTATGGGGTCAGCCTGTACAGGCAGTGAGAGTCCTTTTTGAAATGAAAAATGCTGGAATACAGCCAAATGCCATTACCTATGGTTATTACAATAAGGTAAGAAAAGTCTTGACAGAGGATACCGGACCAATGTCTCTCTTGCTGTTGTCACTTCCCTTGTCCTGTAGCATGTTTTGAAGATTATTTCTTACAGCTCTTCACTTGGATTTACTGAGTCTGTTGGTCAAACAATCATTTTGGACATGCTTATGGCTCACTTGATCTAATCTACACTGTATGGTTGAGAGGTTAAGTTTATATTCCTATGCTGTTTGGCTAACCAAAAATTCTGTTGAAATATACATTTGTAGTGTTTCAAACATTTCCAACTTTTCGAACATGTCTAGCGCTTCCATGTCTAAACCATCTATATCTAGCTGTATCCTTTAAGATAGCAGTATCCAAGATGGATGAATGCTGGAAGTAGGCTAGTTGAAGTAGCCTCCCCCTCTTTCTTGCTTCCAATTTCCTGTAATATATTGATGAAACTTCTTAGTAAACTATATAAAGTAAAAGGAAAAAAGGTGCTACTAGGGTCTTTTGTTGCTACCAAAGTATATAAATAAGAACAAAACTCACCTTGTTTACTTAAAGAAATCTTGATCCATTGTTTGTTGTTAGTCAGCTATTATATCCAGAGCTGTGGAATAAAAGGAAAGATCTCATAAAAGGGAACAGCTCTAAAAACTCAAATATTTTTCCTTCACAGGTTTGACAGAAAATGCCTTTTTTGAGTGTGGAAAGAAAAGCTTCTCATTGTAATGTGTTTTAGTGTAACTTTCTTACTGCTTTTGTTATTGCAATGTCTCTTTCTGTAGGCAGTTTTAGAGTCTCCTTGGCCTAGCAGTAACCGCAGTGGCATATTCCTGTGGACAAAGGTACGAAATGTAGTTCGTGGCACAGCACAGTTTAGGCAGTGCTTAAAGAAATCAACGCAGAGCCCACAAGTCCCAGTGTTATCAGGTAATAAGTTAGTTGAAGTGGATTTATTTCTGCTGAACAAAAGCATGATGTGCTTTCTGAGAGATTGCAGCTAACATTGTGGCTCTTACAAGTGGAAAATCTTTTCTTAAGCTTATAAAAATTGGTAACTGCCAACTTTATGCTTGAAAGAATGTCTTCTGCACACTGAGAATTAATTGTCTGAATTCTGTTGCTAGGTTTTCATATTCTTATTTTATATGTGCAAGCAAAGTATTTACTGTTGTCTGAAGAGGTTAGATTTGTTTAAAAACCTGAAAAGTTTAATCCTCTCTTACTAACCAGCTCTCGTTCATGTCTTTAGCTCTGCGGAGTACCACGGGTGGAAGTGATGGGGACATGGTGAGCCATGGTAGCGTGGATAGTTCTAATGATGCTAACAGTGGGGAGCACACTCTCTTCGTCAGTGACTTAGTCAGGCTTGATTCCATTGATAATCACTCTAGCACAGGTACTAGATTCTGCTGGGTTTCACTACTAACAGTCCCCCAAAAGGCTAAATTTTCTAGTCTCCTGTTGATTTCCCCTCCACAACCACCACCTTCCCCTCTTGAGGCTGTATAGAATGATACATGGAGTTAAACTATATAAAGAAAAAGAAATAACACTGTTGTTGAATATTAATCCTTTACCACAGATCATGCTGATTCATCAGTTTAGTGAACTGTAGTATAAGTACTGCTAAGTTAAAATGTCTTGCAGTGATCTCATGAACCTTGCTTTTTGTGCTAATTGTCAGGCAAGATATGACTCCTTTGACCTATGAGCCTGTTCAGTTTTTGCATATTGTCATGTATTCATAGAAATCATAGTCTGTGTGAATAAAACCATTCTCTGCATTAAAAGAAAGGAGTGAAAGTGGCCGAGTTGATTACAAGCTAACACTTCAAAATGTTGCTCCTTGATGGTAATCCAGAAATGCCTGATTTGTGTTCCTGGAATTAGGATGTTATGTTTGGGTATAGTAAACTATGCATCAGATTCTGAATAGTAGTTGCTAAACTTGGAAATAAATATAGAAATTATCAGAACCTTGTTATACAGTTTTTATGAGACACCCTGGGAATGGAAGGACAGGTGGTAAGCTGGAGAAGAACTTTGCCTTAAACAGGGTGTTCACCCTTTTAGACAAACGAGTAAAAAGAGTGCACAGGCAGTTAATCACTTGAGGTGACAAGACAAAATTCGTAGTTCTTTGTATCTACTTTAGTACTGATTGCATCCTACCTGTGCATAGTCTCAACTAAACTTCCTTTCTGTGTGTACTTCAAAACTTAATGTTCAAATGGTTCTTGCACACTGTTTGTGTTTTTAATATCTTGAGCCCTTCTGTAAAGAGAACTTTGAGTCTGATTCCTGTGCTTCATCTGATATGCCTGCCTAGATTACTGAACTTCCCTTCTCTCTGCTCTTTATTGCTCTGCTTTTTGCTCTTTGCTGTCTCTTGGGTGCCGCATTTGTCCTTGGCTATCATGGTGTGGGGTGCAGACTTATATGGTGTGAAGCCTTGGATGCACGTGTGCATTATTTCTACCCTTGAATGTTACTTCTGCAGGTAATTCACCCATTTATTGATAGGGTGTTTTCACTTGTGTGCAAAACAAGGATACTAACATTATTGAAATGATGGTAGAGAGAAAATAAGGACCGAAGTATGTCAGAATTTACTTTTCTATATAAAAGGTTTTTAGTATAGTAGCCAAATGTAATAATTGATGGCTGCTCAAACTTTTACTTTCTTTAAATGTTTTCTCTTTGTTGGTAAAACAAACAGCAGTAATATGTGTTGTAGATAAATTATGTCTGTCACTCAAGTTATATGGAGCTTCCTAATACCTTTCACACTCGATAACTTACACTTTGATCTTTTTAAATACTGTCATGTGTTCTAATAGGTACTCTAAGGCATATAAATAATCCTGTTTGATATGTTGCTGTGGGATATGTCCCATATAGTTTCTTTGTATTTTTGCATATGCAGCAGCACTTCAGATAAAAATAACAAATAAAATAGCGTCTTTCTGGATTGCCTCCTATGGCAGACTTTTTGGAGTGCTGTAAATTAATTTTATTTTTTTAAGAATGAGTTACAGCTGCCAAGTTTAACTGGTATCACAGAGGAACAGGCTTTTTAAAAACATTTAGAGTTTTGCTTTTTTCCTATTAGATTTTGTACTTCTCACTACAGCACAAAGGTGTAGCACAGTTTATGGTACAGATCTTTTCAGGGATGCATTCATTGTTAGAAGCTTACTCAGTTACTGTTGTGCTTGTGTAAATTTATTTTGTGGATACATTTGAGAATTTAGCTTGCCCAGCAATGAAATATTTCATGCTAATGAGAAAGGAAAGGAATGAAAGGAGATACAATGCGTTAAAAGTAGTTAGTCACTATAGTATTCCTGGGGGAATAATTTGTAGTTCATATAGTAATTAAAAAGTAAATTTGGATTGTATAGCCTAATTATCTCTGCTGTCACCATTATCAAGTAAATCTGTGCACAGATTAGGCATTTGGGTAATCTTACTATGATCTTTTCTGCTGAAACAAAATGTGAAACAAATTAATTTCAGTTTTTTTATTTTCTTAAAGAAAAACAAATCTGAGGCATGTGATTGTATTCCTTCGAACAGGTGGTCAGTCAGACCAGGGCTACGGATCCAAGGATGAACTTTTAAGAGATGATGGGGATAGTCTTCATGCAGTCGAACCACAAGCGAAGAAAGATATTTCTTCTACAGCTGAAGACTTAACTGGAGGTTAAGTATGCATGTTTACATTGCTGAAGGCTTTTTGTAGTAAATCTGCTTCATGCGTTACACTACCACAAATACTTAATGTATTGAATTCATAATGTTGCCAAGGTCAAAATGTGACTCTATGAAATCTTATGGTCTACTTACAGTGGAATACGTATAGGTAGAAATTGCTTTTTAGTAGACTAATTTAATGTAGATGGAAAAGTGGACAAGTACTGGGGCACACAGTATTTTGTATTCCATTTCTCATTTGTATATTGGAAAACTTGACCATTTTTTTAGCTGTACCAGTTGACCTAAAAAAGACACTAGTTTTTTCTACAAACTCTTCCCAGGCCATGTCCTGTCTTCTATCCAGATTTTGCCCTTAGTATCTCTGTATTCTATCTTTCTCATTACTGAATCTGTTTCATATCTGTGTTACTAGATCCTTAATTTGAGTTAGGACTTCTGAAGCTGTCATTAGACAAATAGCCTTGCATGAACATCTGAGAACTGCTGTTTCTTCTCTACTTCGATTAGTTGAAAAAATAGCAAGGGAAGAAAATGGCATATGCTCTTATCTTGTGAACAGCTAAGCGCACTCTGCATAATACTGTCTACTGTCAAATGTCTGAGTGTTTTTTCCAGAAAATGCTCAGTACCTAGTAGGACTGATTCTCTAAGTTGCAATTACAAAAGGGAACAGTGTTTAAGTTTATATTTTCTGTAACAGTGCAAATGAAATTACTGAGTTAAATTAACTAAAGTTCACATTCTCTGTCTTGTAGATGCTTGTACTGAGAAATCTGGTGTAAAGCAGCAGCTGAATATAGAAACTCATAGTCCAACAGACCCGCCTGCTTGGGGTAACAGTATTGTGAAAGTTCCATCAGGCATTTTTGATAGCAGTGGAAGGAAAAGCAGCGGTGGTGAGTCACTGGGTGAAACAGAGCTTGCTAAAGTCCTGATCTTGTGCTATAGTGTTTTGCAATCTTCTTCATGCTGTGAAAAGAAACAAAACTTCTATTTGAGGTGCAGATACCTTGCATATTTGCTTTCTACCACTATCCTTTGCAGGTGACTTAGAAGGAATCTGTGGATTCTAAGGTTGAAAATTACTGTTGAGTATATTGAAATCAAGATTTTTCCCTGTCCCACACTGAGCATGGTTCCATAATGTACTAAAAGACTAAGACATTTAGGGTCTTTACTCTTTTGATTTTGTCACCTAAACCTTGCTGACTTTGGACAAGGTTCATTATTCCTGTGGCTTGCATTGGCAATGTATAACCTGGAAACAATGCGTGTTGTCTTTGTGCCATACAAAATCTATTTACATATCCACCAGCAGTGGATATGGTACATTGAGTCCCCTGTTGGGATTCTAATGTAGTAGAATTCCCATGCTTAGGGAGGTTTTTGCCTAGCTAACAGAATTTTCTAGGCAATAAATTCCAATTCCCTCAAGGAAATGGGAACATTTATAAGTTTAGTTTCTATCTTCCATGTGCTAAATTTAATTAGCTTTTTCTAAACATGGCTGTGTCATAAACAAATTAATGCTTCTGTGTTATACAGACACACACAATAGTTTTTTTTCAGAACCAGAATGAACTATGGATTTGGATGTGTAGATCTGTGAATATAGCCCTGGAAAGAAAAAACAGCAATCTTAACTTATAATTGTACTTTTCTTTATTTCATGGATGTAGTACCTTCTTCCTGCTTAGGTGTTGGCACAGGGAAGGGAGATAAAAGCCGTTAAAGGCTTTGACTTCAAAGAGTCAAAGAGTAGATGACTTTTAATCCGCAGGATGCCTCTTCAGCCAGTAAAATAACTTGTTAATACTAGTGTAACTTCCTTTTTGGGGTGCTCCCAGTCTCCTCAGCAGTAAGGAGCTAAGGAGATTTCACATTATTTCAGGAAGTAAACATTTTTGGTGGCTATGGATACCATATTAATAATACCTTTTCCCTTTTAGAAACTGGTTCTAGCCCACTGTTCATAACTCAGGATTCAGTTGAAGATGTAGTCTTTGGTGATGTTTCTCCTAAGAAAACAAGTGAAAAAGGACAGAAGAGACAGAAAGTGTTTTCGGAGAGAAGCTGCAGTTTCAGCAGTGAAAGCAGAGCAGGAATGCTGCTGAAAAAAGGCAGCTTGGACTTGCATTCTAAAGAAATAGCAATAATGATGGGAGCTGATGCCAAGATCCTAACAGCAGCTCTGTCTGGTGCCAGAACTTCACCCTGTCATTTGAATAAAACCCACAGTTTTGAAAGTATCGTTGACCAGCAGGTTTCTGGCATAAGTGGCACTTGGAGTTGTGTGACTGAGGGTGATTGGGAATTGGAGCATAGGTCTTCACCAGTGCTGGAGGAACTTGGGGAAGGGCAGGAGCATCTTGAGAATGGAAGAGATGAAAACATGACCACAGTGGAAGACATGAACCTTGAACAGTCAGCTGAGTCCAAAAACTGGAAACCAGAATCCAAAGATACAAATACTAAAAGAAACAGCTTTTACGGAGTGGCTAAGCCTATTGAAAGGGAAGATGTTGAAGTGGGCTTGGACCCTTTATCTTTGCTGGCTACTGACAGCATACAACCAAGACACCCAGAACCCGAGGAAAAGTTGGCGACACCAGTTGCAGCACGTAATTTAGCTGATGAAATAGAGAGCTACATGAATCTGAAGAACCCATTGGGTAGTAAGTTTCCCAGCATGGAACTGCACAAGCCAGATAGGGAAGCAGAAGCCTCTGGTACACTTGGTCACTCCCAAGAAAGGAGGTCAAGCCTGCCTTTGGATCCCATCCTGCCATCCCCCAAATCGTACGAAAATCGGAAAAGTCCATCTGTCTCCAGATCCAAAACATTCACTGGAAGACCAAAGCAACAAACCCATCCACGAGTTCAAAAGGAGCGATCTTCATCTTTGACAGGACTCGGTCGTTCTTCTCCACATGGTTCATTAGGATCTGTTGTAACAACGTTATCCAACCTGAAGTTAGACAATATACTGTCTGGACCAAAAATGGATGTTCTGAAATCAGGCATGAAGCAGGCTGCCAATGTGGCCAGTAAGATGTGGGGAGTTGTAACTTCAGCATACAGCTACTCAGATGATGAGGCAAGTGTTTTTCAATATGAAAAATTTGGGGAGACGAAGTTAGAGGGGTAATTTCTGTGTCCAGAAGATTGCTTCACAAGATGGTATGTTTTTGTTAAATACTGACTTCTATTAGCTGATAAAAATTGTACTTTATGAATGGTAGAGTTTTCCTATGTCATTAAAAAAACACTTTTCTGACAAAAGCAAATTAAATGGTCTTGATGCAGTAAACTTAAACTTTTGCTTTTTGTTCTCAACATTTCTCTCCCATTTATTTATCTATTTATCTTGATATGTAGAGAAGCTGCCCCAAGTACCCCATTAAGAACAAAATGATGTCATCTGAAATGATACCATATTGCTTGTCTTATTTTTGAAAAATTAAGAAAAGGTTGTGAAAAAACATCACAAACCTCAGGTTTAAAGTTGAGGATTGAAGTTGAAATTAGTAAAGGACAGCCTGAGATCTAGTAAATTCACTCATGAGGAATGTGAAAATTAAATGTTATGGTTCTTGTGTGAGCATACTTGATTAATAGTCTTTTTCAGAATAAAACATTTCAAAGTATAATGACATGAATGAAAGAGGAGATGGAGGGATGAGTATTATAACTTTCTTCTTTCCATATATATTTTTTCATTGTACCTCCACAAATAGTTTTCTCTCCTAGACAGGCTTCTCCTTATTCCAGTTAACCCCTCAATCTGGTGGTTAGCTTTAAGGATCTTTTTTCTCCCCTCTTCAGGCTGTTAAGATAGCTTCTTACTTCCTTTTCAAATACCCCCTCCTTTTCCCAACCTCCATAAAAGGTGGGAAAGGGAAAGGTAGCCGTCTGACTTTATTTCCTTGTGAAACAAATTTGATTGATGTTGCTAATAAGGACCTTCCTATTAAATAAAAAAACATTTTTTTTTAAACCAGATTTTATCTGTGACAATGAAAATTCACTGGTTTGCTTTCTATCCTGAGGTTTTTTTCTGTGCCTTTCTATTATACTGCATGCCTTTTTATCATATCGATCTATTCCATAGAATTTTGTTTAATGGCACATCATAATTCCCTTAACATTACTTATTTTAATTTCCTTCAAGGATCTTTTGTTTTTCTTGTCTCTTATTTCTGCAACTTCCTTTTTTTTAATGTCCTAATTATACTCTGTCACATCTTGTGTCTGAGTAACTGTGTTATTGCTGCATCATTTCAGCTAATATGTTTCATTCCTGTCTTCAATTCTGCAAATACAACTTTAACTCAGACCTGTTTTCTGATAATTCTGACATTTTGTGTAATGTCTGCCAAATCCCATTTTTTGCATAATTTTTCCTGCTTCTTCTGTAATGGAGAACTTTATATCTCTTGTCACTTTGTCACTCAGTTTGATCGTCAGCTAAGTATTTTCACTGATAAAGTCTAATTTTTCATATATCCTTCTGGTTTGTCCAATATTTGCTCTTTTTGGGGTTGTGTAGATCTATCTTACATCTAATAAATTTTTTACATCAGGATTTCATCTTAATCTGCTACTTTAATTATTTACTAGTCAAATTTTGTAAGTCAAATAATGGATCTGGAAGTACTCAAAAACACTCATTTTCTTTTTGTATTAAAGGAAGAGAACAATCGACAAGACTTTAACTTCCCTGCTGGTTTTGAAAATAATATTTTAGGAGATAATCTGTCATCAAGAACTGGTGTCCAAGGGCTAATTACGAATGAGCTTGCACAAAGCACTACTAGTCTTGGCAGTAGCAGTAGCAGTGGAGATGCAGGAAGACAGCCCTACAGTGCAGGTGAGATTTTTTTGTTTGGTTGTTTCTGTCTCATAATTTGTTTATAATATGACAAACAGAAAACTTATGTGTGAAATCATTTGTAACAGTGGAAGCAATGGTAATCTGAATTTATTTCAAGCCTCTAAGATAAGTACATGCAAATTTGTACTTCCATTCTGTACATTTCTCTTACAGTAGCAAATAGCTAGTACCTCTTTCTTTGTTAGGATGTGTAAAAAGTTGATACACAATACAGGGATTTAACTGTATAAATACTTCCTTTGTGTATGTGATAGAATGATTGCTAACTAGTTATAGCCAGGAACACCTGCTCAGTCATGCAGAGTCATAATACCCTGACAATTCCTGAAATATTAATTAAGAAAAGCAGAGCGATGTTAAGAACTGCAAATATTTGCATAACGAACAGAAGCAGTTCTTTTTTTTTGTGGGATTGGGACTGGGCAAACAAACTGAAAACAAATGAACAAACTAACCCACAGCCCCAAGCCCGCAAAAAAACCCAAAGCAACACACAAAAAAATGCATGTTTTACTGTGGAATGGGAGGTACTGGATGCATGCTTGATTGGAAGTTGTGAGGGTAAATAATTGATGAATATATCCCTTATTGCTAAATTGTCCTTTTTTTTCCCAAAGCCCCTTCCCAGTTCTAAAACTGGATGAAGTAGATCTAATAATTTTAAATTCTGATTTTATTCTTATTTTGACAAAAAGATGTGTTGCTGAACCAGCTAGGGGTTTGGTTTAGCTATCTTTGCAGTACTTTAATGATGCACATATTGTAAAGCAGTCTGCGTCAAGGTAGGAAGAACTATCTTGTGGTCTGGACATAAGCTGGCCTGTCCAGCAAAATCTGGAGATATATTCTAGTTCCAGTTAGTTAGTAGAGTTATAAGAGCTAACTATAAAGAGTGGCATCCATCAACTGGATAGGTAAAATTTGTTCAAAAATGCAAACTTCAGCTGAAGAAGCAGGGGAGCCTTCTGTATGATGGAGGGACTCTGGTAGTGATTTTTTGAATAGGAAAGTTTGACTGGGCTTGACAGAGGAAGTAATGCTGTTAGTTATACTTCCTAAAACTGATTCAAATCATTCTCTTCTGGTAAATATAGTCCAACTTCTTTTCTGCTTCTCCTGGACAAAACTCATAACTCTAAAACCCAGCCTTAACAAAGAAAGTTTATTTGTTTTACTGCAGTGATAGCCAGGGAAAACTTAAGCGCAGTAATGGTGTATTTGGTATCACGTGTCTCACCTGATGCTATCCTTATGTTTGCTATTTACATACAGATCTATCATTAAAGAAATCTTGTACAACTTCTTAGAGTACTGAGCAATCTTACTGCTCTTTGCCATTTTTTTATTCTTTTTATTTTCAGATTTTATTCACTGATGCTTTTTTTTTCTTTTACCAGTCTGTGATATATTGTTAGGGAAAAATAACTTTGAAATGTTAATCACAAAGGTTATATTTATCTATATTGTAATTATAATATCAGTGAAGTTACAGAGCTATGCATATCTTTGGTGTTCTTCTGGTACAATTTTCTGTCTTGGTCAAATAGAAGTAATTTTCTTTGGGAGTGACTGAATTACTCTTTCCTTGAATACAAGACCCAAACTACTCTTTTTGCACAGGTGAAGTTTCATTCCCAAGAAGTACAAAAGTTCTAGATTCCGAGAAGTCAGAACACAGCTCTTCTCATAATACTAGTTTATCCAGCATTTTCCAGAACTATGCAATGGAGGTAAGATTAATAAACTCATAGATGAATGATACGATTTTTCAGTATTATTGTGTGCGTTAATTACCTGTTTAGTTGGATTGTAGTTGATTTTTTTCCATGTTTCTATTGCAAAGATGCTTGATACTTTTGGCCCAGGTTTTGACAGTAGCTTTGAAAAAGAAAAGCATGTTAAATGCTTTTATGTATCTGCCATATGTAGAGAGGAGACAATTCAGGGAAGGGTCAAGACTTGAAGTGGAACAGAAATTAGTGAGGAATCAAGTTTTCATTTTATTTTTTCCTTTCAAGCTTCCCCCTGCCCTCCCCCACCATTTATGAAAATAACATGTTGTTACTACATAATTGTTGTTGACCACAGCCATACCTAAGCCCTCACCCAGGTACTTGCTTCCTCCCCTCTCATCAGGATGGGGGAGAGAATCAGAAAGGTAGAAGTGAGGAAAAAAAGCTTGAAGGTTGAGATAAAGACAGTTTAATAAGTGAATGGGGAAAAAAAAATCAAACAGGAGGGGGAACAACAAAAACCAAGTGATGCAAAGGCAATCAGTCAGCATCATGACACTCCAAGCAACAGCTACCTTGCAAAAGCTGCTCCCCAGTGTTGCATAAAAGGGGTATGAGTCTGCAGGGGCCCTGGAGAACGCCCTCCCATTGAGTCATGAGGTTCAGACTGGATCCCCTTGCTTTCTAAACTCCTCAGCGAGGAGTCTAGAGGTGACTGAATCAAATC
>VZRW01009975.1:142583-166427 GCA_013398125.1 Aegotheles bennettii | reverse complement strand
AATCCTAGTCCCAGACTTGGTCAACGGTTTATGTCTAAAGGATTATGTGTGTGCAGCTGCCTATCAGAGTCAACATTTGCCTGTTTCAGAGTCTCACAAAGGACTTGTGCTGAAACAGATAAACAAAGTTGTAAAGAAAAAGAAAAATTTATTAAGGTGACAGATATAACAAGTTTGGAATTGCTGTTGATAAATACACTTTCTGCAAAATTGCTTAATATTGTTAGCAATAATGGTAATATAATACAACCTGGGGATAACTCCCACCCAGAAGGTGAAAGGCACAGCACTTGCCCGGAGAGGCGTTCCTACCCAGAGAACATAGCCCTTCGACTGGGCTGGCAGCATTTAGGTTCTTTGCTCCACATTTTATGATCTTTTTCTCTGTCTTTTATCTTCTAAACTACGAGGTTCCTAGCCTCAGGTGACCTGTAGTATGATTTGGGTGGAAAGATGAGTGCTATAGTCCTACATGTATAGCATGTTCACTGTAATCTTCGTTAGCATGTGCAGGGGTGTCAACTTAAATATGCATTTCACAGGTGATGAGGAAAAGGTCACCCTTCCAACAACATAGCTCCCTGAAGGAATAAAGAACTGTTATCAGTTAACAAAGTTTTCTTGTTAATCTTGCTGCCCAGAGCAATAGTCCCTGCCCCTGCAAAGCCCCCTGCTGATGGGTATCCTGTGCTTAACGAGGGGCTAATCACTCCCTAGGGCTGCACAAGGTATAGCAAGATCATCCATTAAGGGTTCTTTGTGTACAGGGCCATCATGGTTTTCTTCAACTATGAAAGTTGTTTTTGTAGTGTTTTGGGTTTTTTTTTCTTTTTTGGAGAAGTAGGCATGGATGTACTTCTGAAATTCAAAATAATTTGTTTGTGCTGAAGGCTTCATAGGACCAAGCAATTGCAAATGCTAACTTAGTAGCATTTCAGGGTAATGCTTCTTCCAGGTCTCAAAATTCCTAATAAAAAAAAATATTACTAGTATTTGCTCTTCATAGATGAAAGTTATGTAGACGGGATAACTCTGAGTGTGGTAAGTAGTGATCACAGAATCACAGAATCACAGAATCTAAGGGGATGGAAGGGACCTCGATGGACTCATGCTTCCCAACTGGCTGTCATTCTGATACCTGTTAAACTCCTGGGGACACTAAGCCTACAAAGAACCCTGAATGAAGATGTAATACTCATTCTTTGACGTTCTAGGTATTGATGTCGAGCTGCTCTCAATGTAGAGCTTGTGGTGCTCTGGTTTATGATGAAGAAATTATGGCTGGATGGACAGCAGATGATTCAAACTTGAACACTACCTGTCCTTTCTGTAAAAGTACCTTCCTACCTTTACTTAATGTTGAATTTAAAGACCTACGTGGCTCTGCAAGGTTAGTGGGTTATACAGATACTCTCTTTCTGCCTTTGCAACTCTGTATATATTTTTCACAAAAGGATCCTACTTATATCTCCCAGTATTTTTGTCTAGATGTTAGCAAGACTGTCACTACCTGTTTGATGGTCAAGATTGTACTGAAGAAAATTATGTCTTGTAAACTATGGAATTTACCACTTTTTCTTTTAATATTTTCTTCGTAAGCATAACTGTACAAAAGGTATAAATTTTGACATTTTATTTAGCTTTTAAAAGCAAGCTAATGGATTGCCACATTTTTAAAACATATGAAGCAGTTTTTAAATCTGTCAGCAAAGAATTTATCCCAAATTAAATTTACTAACAGCTTTTAGTTACAGATGCTCCAACTTACTCTTTCACCAGTAGTTCTCCAGTTTAAGCTTCTCTGCTTCCTATGTTTACCTCTTTTAATTGCACTGTGAAGGCTGAAACTTATTTTAAGGTAATTTAAAATGGATTCTCACTGTGGTGGTTATTGCTGTGAAACAGAGCTTCCATTAGTGTTCTGTAATGCTAAAACTGAATATTGGTGGAATGTGTACTGAAAAACCTTGACAAAGCAAGACATGTTTCTGTTATTTTGTGCCTATAGTAGTATACAGTCTTCTAGTCTGTAATGTCACATTACAATAACAACCGTTTTCAATGATGTGCCAGATATATTGTTACTGATTGGGAACCATGGCAAACTAAGGTCACTTGTAATGACTTACATCCAGCATAGGATTTCTTGTTTTGCAGATCGAATCTCTGTGTTTGTTTACTTTGTCTGTACACGTTACAGTGGAGAGAGTAGGATGAAGTTTGAGTCCTGTTGTCAAACTTTTTAATGTTGTGTTTCCTTATTTTTGCTCCTTTTTGAATGTAAATGCAGAAATAACTTTTAAAATTACTTTATGCTTACCTCTTAACCTTTGTATTTCTGTCCCCTACCATTCACTTTGTAACTTAGCTTTTTCCTGAAGCAAAGTACCTCCGGAGATAGTTTTCAGAGTGGCAGCCTTCCATTAACTACGGATCCCCTGGAGCAGAAACTGTTGGCCAGTCCAGCTGTTGCTGACTTGATCAGTTTTTCAGATCACCCGCAGTCCAGCCACACTATAGTTGAAGAAACCAGCTCTGCAGCTGAGCAGAGGTTGGTAAAACGGGGTTGTGAGTTCTGTCAGAAATGTATCAACATTTCCACTAATTCTTCTCTACTTCTAAAGTGAAGGTTGGCTTATTTACCAAGTGGGGTAGAGAAGTACAATTGTAACTTGATGACAGTTTGTTTCCTCTCATTCTTCTTACATGTTTTAAAGGTGCTTTTATCAATTTGAAGTAAGCTGGTTCCACTAAATGACTGGATTTTAGAGATACAACTATAGAAATAAATCTTCAGATCCATCTGCTATTGAGTAATAGGTAAAACTTCTACTCAGTGTTGGTAGAACACAGTTTAAAGACACGCAGAAATTTAAGCTGTATTCCCCTTGCGTTTAAAATTTAACAAGGACACTGCATTATGGGGAAAAAATCAGTCTATTTACTAGAGCACTCTTTTTTGAGAGAAAGCTCTCAGAGCACTCAACACTTGTACTGAACGTGTGTTCTATAGCAAGTAATGTTTACTGATGTAAAACTGCAACTCAGAAAAACAAGACGACTTTTGAAACAGTTTGAGGAAAGAAGCATCAAGTAGAAGGTGTCATGTTGGAAGACGGAAGAACTGAAATGGTGCTGCTATGAATTTTGACTTCTTGCTGGGATTTGTTTGTTGTAGCAGATTTTATTAAATTCATTATTCAATTTGGAATTGCTAAGTGTGTGAGCTGATGAGCTCATGCCTGTATCAGACTATTAAAACTTAAATTGATGTGCTAGTAGTTAGTCTCAATACTCTGAAAATGAAAGGTGGTATTGCTAAACCTCTTAGCTCATATATTTTTAGCTAAGGTCAAATTCAGGAGGGAAGGTCACCTCTAAATTATTCTCTTCCCTCTCTTTGCAGATTATTTGGAAGCAGACACTTTCTGTTTCACTTGTTGTTTTTTCTTCTTTCTTGTAGTTGAATTTGGTTTATCCATTTATCTGTTCTAAGGGGCACAAAATTAATATTCCTAGATCTGCAAGCGGCTCGATTTTATGCGTTAAGTTCGACAAGCCTGTAATAAGAGTTTGCTTAAATTATTTTGTTGGATAAGTCTGACACTTAAAATTTTTTTTTTCAGTTATTTTGGCACTCAACTTATAAATTGTTTTGTATAATATTTTTGCCCTACTTATGACATCTAGGGAAAGTAGACATAAAGGGTACAGGAATTAAGAATGAGCACACTCAGAACAAGATAATCTTTGTGTGTTGACTCTGGCTGTTTTTCTAAGCAAGGTAAAGCTGTACCAGAGTAATGGTACCTGTACAGAACTGCAGTGCTTTCAGATTCATGTCTTAGATTATAGCTAGCTTCTTTTCTGGATGGATGGTTATACTGTTCTGAGAAACATTTTGTTTTGTTTCCCTAAACTGTGTAGCTAACTGGGCAAATATGATTCCTTATTAATAGAGAAACTTGGTTTGGGATACTTACTTGGCAGCCTTTCTCTGCTTCCTTCCCATTGCCATAGGAGTGCTAAATAGTTTCATATTAACATATTCACTCTAAAATCCATACAGTGATGTGGCAGAAGAACAGAGCAAAGATCCCAGAACCATGAAGACATCTGCCAGTAATCCACCAAAAAGGGGAGTGTCCTTGACTCGGAGCCACAGTGTTGGAGGTCCACTGCAGAACATTGATCTTTCCCAGAGACCATCTCATGGCATTTCAACAGTTAGTCTTCCAAATAGTTTGCAAGAAGTTGTGGTAAGTCTGGAAACTTCAGTTTACAGCAAAACATTGAACACAATGAGGTTAAAATGAATGATGTTCTACTACTAGCGTTCTTGTCTATTTGGGGAACGGGAATGGCCAAGAGTAATTTCATGTCCTTATGACAAAAAAATCTTGGTTCATTTAATCTAAAACTGCTTTCTCGGTACATTGTACAAACAATGCTGCTTAATTTGAAATGTTCTTTCTAGCAGAATAAAGCTAGTCTTTTTCTTTCTAAAACTAGAAGTTTGTTTTAAATATAATCCAACTTCTACAGCAGTCTAAACACAGTACTGCAAACACACAGTTGCATGAGTGCAAGTTGATTCCTTTTCCATGCATTTACTTACACTACTCCTCTGTATTCTGTTAGGCTTACCTGTTGAGTGAGTGAGAGAATGTAAGAGGCAGTATTGAGACTATTACATTATTTCATGTGAAACAAAGTGCTTCTTCTGTCTCCCGATGCTTTTTATTGGCAAGAAGCTGTCTTAACATGTGAACTCATGATTCTGTTTCACAGCTGATGTAATTACTGGCATTTTTCTGCAATCTCCCATCGCCAATGGCTTAGTACCGGCTTAGATAGCTTAAAACTGCTCAATTAGGAACCAGTTATAACAAATTACCATTTTCTCTTTTTCACGTAATAGAGAGAATGTGGGTGATTGTTCTTTAAAGTTAAGGAACACCTCAACAGTCTAAACTGCTGTGTACAGCAGTTACTGTGTGTTCAGTACTTTCAGAGGCTTCCAAATATCAAAAGAAACTGTGCAATGGAGGATTTTCAGGGCAAGAAATCCTGAAGGTATTTCTGGAAGAAAAATCTATCATTTTGTAAAAAACTTAATTTTTCTTATGTGCGTGTGGTTTTGTTTTCAGGATCCTTTATTAAAAAGACCTAACCCTGTCCCTGTATCTGTACCCTACTTGAGCCCTTTGGTACTGCGTAAGGAGCTTGAGTCACTGTTGGAAAATGAGGGAGAGCAAGTAATTCATACATCCAAATTCATCAATCAACACCCCATAATTTTCTGGAACCTAGTTTGGTATTTCCAACGGCTGGATCTACCTAGCAACTTACCTGGACTCATTTTAACATCTGAACACTGTAATGATGGAACACAAGTAAGTGGCTTCCTTGTATTAGAATTGCAGATATTAGAGCAAGCTAAATTTGAGAGTTTGTTTCAAAAAAAGTGGGTAAAATTTCTGAGTAGCTTGGATCTAGGTTCCTGGATTTTTTTATAGTACAAGTAGGTAGGTTTGTTTTCCACAAGAAATCTTGAAGAAAGATAGGTGAATACAGCATTCAAACTCTAGCAAAGCTGTTAATACACGTAGTGTGGGTTACATACTTCAGTATGTTATAAACCTTTGAAGTTATTGGTCAGTATTTTTTGTTCTTTCCTAGATAATATTTTTTGCTATTCAAACTCCATTGGCTTTCGTTACTATATGAATAGAATAAAAGAATGTAGAATTAATGCTATCTTTTGAGTATTTTGCTTTTCCCATTTTAAGGAGCAGATGTTTTTCTCAAACCTATATGATTTGTGTGTGTAAGTACCAAATTCAGTAGGTATTTTTATATCATGCATGCAAAAAAGTCTGTTTTCCTACCTACTTGTATGCACTTTAATTTTAAAATTATCTCACTAAATTAAAAAAACCCAAACAACCCAGCTAGAACCAAGAACAAGAAATTTCCAAGAAATGTAGTTGAAGACCAATACTAATGAAATCTAAAGCATACTGGAAAAACACAATGCATTAGCAGGGAAAACCACAAAATGGAATATAACATCTTCTAATTACTACTTTAAGTTGACACACTAATGGTAAATTTTTCTTGCTCACTAATTCTTACTGTATTAGTGATTTCAGAAGTATTTGATTTATAAAATAATTACAGAACTATTGTTTTGAGCGCTATATATTTTTAACGGAAATAAATTATTTGTATTTGTATGGAAATACAGATTCTTTCTGCTTGTTGGGAAGGCCAACACATAGATATGCATACCAAATCTTAATCATGACAGAAAATATGACATGATAAGTAGTACAAATGAAGTATGAACATGTTTGGTGCACAAAAAATATTTTTTGAGACATAAATATTTTCTTTAGATATCTTTAGAAAACTGAATGGTCTTCATGAATTAAGCTAAACTAGGAAAGGCAGTTAAATGTTGCAGTACTTGTGACTTTGCTTTGGTCAAGTGCAATTTCCTCTAAAAGACATCAACAGTTCCTATTTGTTGGATTCAAGATAAATAAAGTAAACCTTTTTTTGTTTACAAAATTAATAATGAGCAGGTTTTAAATAATAAGACTCTGCTTATTTTTTAAAACTTCTTTCACTTCCTTGCCCTTTTTAGCTTCCTTTGACAT
Source organism: Aegotheles bennettii (assembly GCA_013398125.1). Taxonomy (NCBI): domain Eukaryota; kingdom Metazoa; phylum Chordata; class Aves; order Caprimulgiformes; family Aegothelidae; genus Aegotheles; species Aegotheles bennettii. The sequence continues at coordinate 159,762 of VZRW01009975.1, read as the reverse complement.
CTCTTGCTCAAGATAGCAAGCTAGTATACATCCAGCTTCTGTGGGACAATATCAATCTCCACCAAGAGCCAGGGGAGCCCCTGTATATATCTTGGAGAAATCTCAGTAAGTAAAATGAATGTTACAGAAAGCAGAGGTTATGGAAAGATACAGTTGTTTTGTAGTGTCTGAAGTGTACACAGTACATCAAGCTGGAGAGCTTTTTTAGTGTGTGAAGCATCTGCAATCCCTTGGGTAGTTAACATAGACTCAGTGTCAAATTATTTGTGAAAATAACTTACTGATCTCTGTGAAAAGGTATGTTATCTGTTCTTTATATGTCATACACTTGTCAACAGAGTGTGAGGGTTTGCTCCAAATATGATGCTAAATAAGCTTCACCTGATTTGAATGTTTCACTGCATTATCTGGTTATACTTGTGCATTATCTGGTTATCTGGTTATTATCTGGTTTTACCTGTGCAAGGACAAAAAAGAAGACTGTATTACAAAAAGGTATCTTGAGTTTCTCTAAATGAATGGAAGGTCACAAGTCCCATTAATACGTACATTTGGCAGCCTACTTGACTGTCAAAAAGTAAGACCCAAGAAAGCCTCTGTCTAGCATAACTCGATTTGGAAGGAAGGAAAAACGGGCAGACTGGTTATGAAAACTTCAGGATTTCATTGCTTCTGATCAGCAAAAAATCCTTTGTTGACCTAAATTTCTCAGTCTGTGTTTTAACTTTTAAAAACTATGCTAAAAACAATATAGCATGCTAATTTTGGTTCTAAGGAATTAAAAAGGGTGTGTTGAAAAGTGTCCCAAAAATAAACAGTCTGATCAGAAAATTACACTCTAGAGCACAGAATAAGATGTGTTGATTTCCTCAGCTTCTACAAAAGCATATTGATTTGAGCATAATACATGCAAAGCATCCCCAAAACATTGACATGAATGGACATGCATAAATATATGTATTTATGTAAATAAAGGATCAAAAGGCCTGTTTTAAATGTGGAAGAAAAATAGTAGTGTTTTAGATAGACTCTACAGCAGTGTCAGAAAGGATTTGGAAAACAGAAAATTACATTTGTAAATCATTATATATGTCAATTTTATGAAAACCTTAGGTTAGTGTGATTACATTTTATTTCTATGCCACGTACTGCTGCCTGATCTGTAGCCTTTTTTTTTTTTGCCAGTGAATAGACTTACTATTCTGTCACAAGTCACTTGTTTTCCAAATAATAGTAGTTACTTGATGCATTCTATCACTTCCTTTGTGGAGTAAAGACTATAAGCAGACAAAGTCTTTCCATTGTAACAAATTTCTGTACATTGAGTTTCCATGTATATATATCTCTTAACTTTTTGAAATACCTTCTGCTTATTAAAGAAAAAAAAATATTTTACTGTTTTAATAGTCTATACTGTTGCATTTCCCAGATTCTTCTGAAAAGAGACCCTCCACAGTGCCAGGAGATCAGCAGGCAACAAACACTTTGTTGGAGAACATCAAACTAAGTATTCAACACAATAACGTTGTTAAACCAATCAACCTCCTTCTACAGAAAATTAAGCCAGATGTGAAACGACAGAGGTAAAGGGATAATCTCTTCTGCTTTCTCCCCACTCAGTTATGATCAGACTATATATACTTCATAATGATAATTCCATAAGGACCTTTCAGTTTCATTTGTGTCCACCAAACACTGTGTGTATTTGATTATGCCCATGTTTACAAACAGATGCATTCTGTAGCCAGATGCATAATTCATCCAAATCAAATGATTAAATCTTTAATAAAAATGGACATTTTACAGATTTTACTGTGCAGATTTTAGTGTTGCTCCAGATCGAGCAAATTGATGAATACAAGTGTGCAGCATCCCATGGCAATGTTTGGAATATTCTCTAAACTACCTACTTATACCTATTGAAATTCTGCCAACCTGGAGTACTGGCTCAGAAAAGTGGATACAACGTGACCCACAAACATGTTAATAACACTTGTGTGGTACATTTTGCTATCTACACCACAATTCAAATAGGGCTTCGTACAAAAACACAGCCTCTGAAGTAAATTACAGCAGATATAAGATGTTTTTGAAATATTTCATGCTAAGTCATCTTTGCTGCTGTGGTTTGTAGATACTAAAAAGAAACAGGAAGTAATCTGCCTAGAGAAGAATCTTTATGAGTTCCACAAGGAAAAAACCTAATGTCTAATTGTTTAGTGATATCCAGTTCTGACATAGATGGGGACATTCTGAAACAAGAAACAAAGTGTGGGTGTTCTGAAATAAGCCTCCTCCCTATTCTTCACTTTCAGGCAGGAATTAATTAATAAATAAGTGGTGCTTAATTTTATATTTCTCATTTTTCTGGAGTTTTTACAGCACATTTAGCAGAGGCGATTTTCATAGAAAATGTAACTGCTGAGATTTGGTGGTAATACAGCTTCATGTGTTAAGGAAAAATATTCAGGCATAAGAAAACCTTAAGCTAGTGATCATGTCACTTTCTTCAGAAGCAAGATTGACAGAACAGTTGGAGAAACTACATAATGGAAGATTAGTGTCTTCAGCATTGACTTTTTAAACTTAGGATAGTTGATTCTTTTGTTGACTTGCCCTTCAAAATATTTCCTAGGAGTTTTTACAGAGAAATTCTTTTCCTGTCTCTGGTGTCTCTTGGAAGGGAGAACATTGACATTGGTAAGTAAAAAATTCTGTGAAATGCACAGTTCCTGTGTATGAATTATATGAATACTTATATGAACTAGTTCACCCATGAGTTTCTAAGTAACTTTTAATCTGCTGTGTTTTAGTTAAAAGTATTGTGCTGTCACTCTTCAGGTACATGTTGCTTTTATGAAAATATAATTCAGATGGGGCCATTAATTTTTTTACTTAGTTTGAAACCAGGAATCAGTTATTCTAAACAAAGTTGATTAGCTTGAAGCTCTAATTCTTCATGTCTGAAAACTTGATCCCAGTCTTGTCCATCTTTCTCTAACTCGCATACCTAGACCTATGTCTTCTAGCCACCTGATTGCTCACCCCTTCCTGATCTCCCCTCATTTCTCTTTCATACTATGCAAGCAAGAGGATTCCCTTATGGGACGTGACAGGGGAAATACCCTGAGAACAGGCAAACTGAACTGTAATAGAGGTAATGGGCATCGACTGTGATGCATTGCAATCCTCCAGTGTGAAGATGCTTTTCAGGTTCTCTGAGAAGATGCATTTTGAAAAAAAAATTCAGTGGCTAGTTAAGATAATTATTTTGTTATTACGTAAAAATTACTAAAAGTATTTTATAGAAACAGTAGTGTGCACTGTACGGTGTTTCTTAAATAACTTTGACTATGTTTTTTTTATTTCAGAGGTCTTTGATAGTGAATACAGAATTGCACATAAAAATCTACCAAAGGATGTTCTGGAAAAGATGCAGAAAATAGATGCTCCACCAAGCAGCAGAGTTGAGTGTTGTAGGAAGTGCTTTGGAGCACCTTTAATATAAAAATGAAATAGACACACATGAAACTTCCGTGAGACAAAAGTAGAGGTGGACAAACCAGGAGCATGGTGTTATATACACTTTGAATCCCAAAAGGTGATAACAGCAATTTCATTGAGCTACAACATACATTCTTTTATTTCATCTCATGAGACACGGTGTAAAGTATGTTGAAATGTTTTTAAAATATATGAGTAGAGTGAGCTGGTTTCAGTGATTGATCTGCTTCTGTGTATACTTCTCCTTTTCCTTCCTCAGATCTTTCCCCCACAATATCAAGTTGTTCGAAAAAGTGATGATTAAACATCAGCTTGAAGTTGGTGACTTTCTTAAGGGCCACCAATATATGTATATTTTAATGAAATAGCTTTCCTGCCACAGAGTACTTATTCACTGCTTTTTTAAAATGACCTTTACCTAAAGAGGGATCTTTGTATTGGTGTGCAGTATGTATGTATGAATGTAAGTATTTGAGTCCTTGGAGGCTGCAATGCAATTGCTGTTGTCAGATCACAGCACCTAAAGTTGCTGCTCTTCTCCTGACCCTTATCCCAATCTCTATTCTAAATTATCTTTGGCTGACCTCTTCCTAATGTATATCTGTAGTTGTAAAAACCAGAAACTTAAACTCCATTTTCCTGTATTCTCTATCTGACAAATTTAAGATCCTATGAACGTACAGCCACACATTCTCCAAAAGAATGATAGGCTACTACACTAAGCAGCTCAGAAATGGATGGCTTTCTAAAAATTAGATAGGAAGCTTAAATAGCATTAGAATACATACAAGGTTTGTCAAACAGATACTATCTGAAAAAAACATGGTTTATGCTGTATGCGTGTATGCTTAAAAAGTGTCTTTTCCTAGAATTCTTTATCACCCTCTCCCATGGTTCCATGCTAGCCTGTGGGTCAATTATTTTGCACTGATAGTCCAAATTCACTATTTCAGTTAGAATGTATTTATGAATGTGGTCTTCAAGGTGTATATTAGCACAAAGGAAGTGCTTGAGTGTAGGATCTGAAAAGATAAATCCATCTTTTGGATTGCCTCTAGTTAAACAAGATGCTTTTCTCACCTCGCATATCTAATTGACTACAGTAGTTGTAGTCTTGGCAAGAAGAGCCTGGATGCTGGTCAACAGTTTAAATGTTTCTGTTACTTAAGGAATATGATAAGATTTATTCCAGGTTTTTTGCTGAAACTTAATGGTGTGGCTTTTCTTATGGAATTATTCCTAGAGGAAAAGAGTAAGATTTGTAAAATCTTTTTGTTAAAGGAGCATAGCTAAAACTATAATCACACCTGAGTATGAATGTATTTATTTCATACTACTCTCTTCCTTAAAAATTTTCATTCTTGAAAATGATGAGGGATGAAGATCTGTCTGGAACAGCTTCTACATGAAATAACAAAACTAACTTTTGTTTTTTCATGAGGCTAAAAACAAAGGATTTGCACTATTTGTGACAAAATACATTTGTATCGTAGACTGATTCCTTGTATTTTGTCTAAAAGTGCTGATCCTCAGTTAATATGGGGATATTGCCTGAACAGATTTATCTCCTGACAAAATAATTGTGCTTTCTCAGCATTTAAAAGCAAGGAAGCACACAATTACTTTTTTTTTTTTTTTCTCCATTCTTTATTCTTTGGGTTTATGTATGGTTGCTTGGAGATACCTGACCTACATCACAATGGAAGGGTAGAGTTTGGTTCTTCATATTTTCATTTCTTCTCCTATTACATAATTGACACACGTAGTTCCATCCTTTTACAATAAAAGTCTCTAAAACTTTTGTCCAAATAACTTAATAATCCTACAAATCAAAACAGCAAATTTTCCTGTATAATGCTATAGTGATCTTAAATATACAGCTCTACCAAGACAATTTTTCAGTCTTAAATGGACAAACCATATGATTGTGTGATGCCACTTGCAAGGAATCAAGTTTTGGTTACCTTTAAATTCTCCTAGCTCATTAAATTATAAAGAAATTCTGTCCAATGAGTGCTGTTTTAGGTAATTGGTGACATCCAAATTGTTTTAAACCACTGTAAATAATACTATAAACTAAATTATGTAAGTAGATCACCTTAATTTCAAAACAACCTTCCCATCTGTTGCTGAAAATATAGATTAGTCAGGTGATAGTATTGTAGAAGCAACAAAGCAGATTGTGTCATGGCATCTAGTGCTAAGTGTTAGACTTTCCTCATGTGTATACACTAAACAAAAAAACCCTAAAGCCTGAAAGGACAGCTGCAGGATTGATCTGGCTTTGATTTTCTCCTGCATATTGGAATTTCTCTACACTACAAATAAGCCTGTATTCCTGTTGTATGTACCTGGGATTTCAGAATGGTAGAAGTCCTACATGTAATTATTTGAAATCTTGAATCTGCCTATTGAAATTAATTCTTTAATATAGGATGACAAAAGTAAGCGCTTACTTTTTAATTCGAAGTTTTTTTAATGCCTAAGTTTTTAGTAGCTAACTGATCAGCTGGTTCTTGAATGATACCCATAGATCAAATGAAAAGGGAGATCTCTGAAAGCAATTTGTTTATTAGGTTTTCATCAAAGGAGATTTGTATTTTTTAAAAAAAAAAGCCAGTTCACAAAAATTTGAAAGGAATTAAGTGTGTTTTTCCTAGTTGCTTTCTCTCCTTTCAAATGCATGATAGCACTTCCTGTTCTTCCTTTAGCTTTTAGGTCTCCTACAAGCAGGTAGATACTGCACGTTTTCCTACACAAACTTTCTGAGATGTAGACTTCCCTAATTTGAATGCTGAAAGAAATGTGAGCATGCATAAGAAAAAGAGCATGACATAAAATAGCTTAGCATGGCTCAGTACTTGTGTGGTTGAAAATCTGGCCAAAAATAAACAGGAAAAAGTCTTCAAAAGTTTTTTGTGAGTGCATTACAAACACTTTTGTCTTTCTGAAAACTGTGCACTAAAGACACAGTTAAGTTCTTTGCATGTTAATAACAGCATGAACTTCTTGGGCTACATAGTAGTGACTTGGGTACCTACAACTGCTTCCAATTTGTTTGACATCCCACTCCTAGTAATCCAATTATTTTAACTGAATCCATAATGCATGAATGAGCTAAAACTCTTGCCTCCAAATCCTCTTTCCAAATAGTAGCTGAACAGCCAGTGCTCAGGAGATGGCTCTTCTGTGTGTATTTTGGAATTCTCACTTATAAACATGAAGAAAATGGTTGCAGACCAATATTAACTTCAAAACCTGCAATGTGTGCACAAAGTTAGGGTGTAAACCAAACTGATTACACATGTGGATGCAAACTATTAATGAATTTCACGTAAGCCCAAGTACTTAGAAAGTTTGTGTTAGAATAACATTTATCACAGAGAAGTTTACTTGAATTGTTGCCCTAAGGATGTTGAACTGCAGTCAGTTATGCTGAGAAGATACTGTCTTGCACCTTTCACCCAGTTGTAAAACAGTTACATGTAGCTTGTGTGCTCCTATCAAAATAGCTATTTTTTTAGCATTAAAACAACAAATGGGATCTTTAAAATCAAGGTTCTTAAGTGACAAGGTTTTTTTTTATGAATTATAAATATATTCTGGCACATTACCAAGGCATAACAACTTTCAAAACCCTGTAGATATAGGATACTGATGTGGCTGCAGTATTGGCACAGCAATAGGTACCAGCTTTTTACATGTTACTAGAAGAATCTGTATTTTATTTATAGTCATATCCTGTCTTCACATTTTATGTAACTCAAGTTTAGACAATACAATTTTAATGGAAAATATTTTATTTAGTATATGTGTTTCAAGCAAAATCCATTTGTTTTGCAAGTAACTTAGACTTGTTCCTAGGGGAATTTCACATTTGTTAAGCTCAAGCTACATTGCACTTGTGAATGAGTAATTTTATTCCATTTTAACTGTGAATTAATGGCTTTTTGTATTGCTGCAGCTAGGAGAATATACCTTTCATTGAGTTTACTGCTTTCCTTGAATAACTGCAACATGGGGGATATTTTCAAAATGTATATTAAATTAGATCATAGGAATTATATTTTTAAAACAAATTGTTAAAATGTAAGTAATTGAAGAATCCACTCAGTAGTTTTCTTTTTTTAAAATTCATAATTCAGCAATTACTTCAATGCAGATAACTTTATTTCATTAAATGGTAAGCAGGTCATCTTATTCACATAACTGTACATTTTCAACAAAGGTTTTTTTCCTTTTAACTAATAAAAACCTTAAGGTGCCTTCTGTATATCAGCTTTTCATTATGGACCTTTTTTAAGGAAAAAAACCCCAACAAACCACCCTTGTAACTGAAGTCTTGAAACTGAATGGTTGAATTAGACTCTTATTTCTATATTCTACTGTGCTGTATATTGTGGTGCATACGAGGAGAGAAATGGATGGGGGTTTTACTCGTTCTTTGATCTGCATCAATCAATGATGCAAATAAAAGGGATCGTTTGCTGTTTTTAGAAGCACATTAAACTCCTTTTAGGAGCTTAAAGTAAACTGTTGTAATAAGGATGAAAGGATGTAGTATGAATAAATTATGAGTTTATTGAGTGAGCTGGGAAGCTTTCTTTAAATGCAATAAAACTTGCGCTGGTTTAGAGACAGTTTTGAACTGTTGAAAAATGGCATCAATTTACTGTGCTTTGATTAACAAGTGTTTCTGTGGAATGTTTCTGTACATTTGGCAAATGTTTCTTGAGTTTAAAAAGGGCACTCTGCATATTCTGAATTCTATATAGATATCTTAGACTAAGAAACGATTTTAAATGTATTTCCTGAAATAAAATATGTATGCATCCTGTATAAAAACTTCAATTGTTCTGCTTTTTTGCCATTGGAACTTACCGGCTTGACGGAATTTATCTTAAATGCAAATTCAGCCTGTAGTTGGGCAGAGCAGATATTTTTTTTGTCTGCCTTTTTTGGGTACTTTTCATAGTACCTCAGCAACTTCTGAAGGGTGGGAAAGAGCAGGAGCAGTTGGGGCAGGGGAAGAGAAAAGATGGGATTCACTTGTGGAGATTTGGCTCTTGAGAGAGGATGGCTCTGTGGCACCTGCAGCAAGCCCTGGGGACTAGCAGAGGTAAGGAGAGGTGAAAAACAGGCTGAGGGAGGCAGAATCCATGAAAGTCTTGTTTGCAGGGAAGTCATATATACCCTGGCTGCATGGTGATAGAGCTGCTGCTGTCTGCTGACTAGGAAAAGCATCATCCGTCAGTGGGTGGGAACGGATTGGTGGCTGTACTTGGCAGAACATTTCCTGGGAGTTTGGTTTCTCAGTGGCTTTCTAATGGGGGCAGAGTGATGCTTTCAGTGATGCATCCTAGCTTGCAAGAGCCACCTCCTGTCTCAGAACATACTTAAAGGTTTGCATGCAGTTTCCAGGCTTTTTTAAATTTTTTTTTTCAATAGGGCACGCAGGAGATGAAGAGTGAGGCTGGGATGAAATTTAAGCAGTATAAAATGCCAGTTACAGCCAGCCAAGGGATATCCATTAGTAAAAATAAGAATACCAGATCCTAAAGACTTCCCTCTGAAGAAACTGATAGACATAACACAAACTGGTAGCTTGTGGAAAATACTCGTAATAAATTCATTGTTTTAGGGAGCTCAGGGACAATTAAGTCTTTTAGACTTTTATAATCTTGTCAGCATCACAATGACTTTGCTTGTTTTGCTCTGCTTTTGTCACTGCTGTCTTTTTAATAATGTTGCCTGCTAAAAACACTACACCACCTTCCTACTATGCTGCCTTTAAATAGCCTATTGAGAGAGGAGGCTGGAGGAGGGAGGGTGTAACAGACAGGAACAAAAGCTTGTATTTGAGGAGTCTCCAAAGAAGCACAAGCAGAGGATTTGGGTTTGAAGCTGTAGGGAGGAGGGAACTGCTATGTCCTGTGCTAAGATCAGGTGAGAAGGTTGAGGGAATGTGATGGTAGAAAGCAATAGCAGAAAGACCTGTCTTAGGAAGTTCTGATCCTCTGATGTGTTCAGACCTACCACCAGAATACTCATTATTGGTAGTTCTTCCCAGGTCTGTAGAGCCAAACTTCTACTGTTTACAAAGAGGAATAAAGGAAGAGTCAAAAATATGCTGAGCGGGAGGATCTGATGGAGTCCGAAAGGAAACATAAAGGTCCTGCCTCTGGGTAGGAACAATGTCATGCACCAGTGCATGCTGGGGGCAGACCAGCTGGAGAGCAGCTGGGCAGGAAAGACCTAGGGTTCCTGGTGGATACCAACCTGACCCTGAGCCAGCAGAGTGCCCTCACAGCAAAGCAAGACAACAGTGTCCTGGGGTGAACTAGGCAGAGCATCACCAGTAGGTGGGGGGAGGTGATCCTTCCCCTCTACTCAGTGCTGGTGAGACACCTCTGGGGTGCTATGTCCAAGTCTGTCCTGGTGGACAACAAGCTGAACATGGGTTCAGCAACCAAGGCAAACTGGATGCTGAGCTGGATCTGGAGGGGCATTACTGGCAGAGAGATGTGATCATCCCACTCTACTCAGCACGTGTCAGGCTGCGCTTGAAGTAGTGAGTCCAGTTCTGGGCCCCACAGTTCAAGAAAGATGCAGACTAGAGAGGGTCTAAAGGAGGGCCACAAAGATTATCAAAGGGCTGGACAAACTGCCCCATGAGGAAAGGACTTGGGTCTTTTCACCTTGGAGAAGGCTGAGGAAAGACCTCATCACATCCTTAAAAGGGCTACAAAGAGGACAGAGGCTGTGTTTTCACAGCGAGCCACATGGAAAGGATAAGGGGTGACAGGTACAAATTCTACCATGAGAGGTTTCATTTCAGTAAAAGAAATTTTTTTATAGTGACAACAATCAATCACCAGAACAGTCTCCCTATGGTCATGGTAGAGCCCCCATCACTGGAGGTTTTCAAGATGCAATTGGACAGGGTACTAGATAATCTCACCTAAGCTTGCTTTCTCATGAAAGGTTGGACCAATGATCTGCTGAGGTCCCTTCCAACCCGGGTTGTTCTGTGATGCTACAGTTCTAAGTCATGGTATGCCTGATTTGCACTTAGAAGCCCAGGACTGGAGAAGGAAGCAGCAGAAGAGCCACAAAGAAAGGTTCAAGGATACAAGTGATGGAAAACAGAAAAATAACCAACAGGACAAATATATTTTTCTTACTAGGGATTAGATTATGTATTTGCTCAGCCTGACAAGGCCACACATTCTGGGTGACAGCTTGACAGAAATACCCAACGCCCCACCCACTTTTTTCACCCATTAATACAACTGGTTATTAGTTGCATTGCTTTGGAGAAAGACTTCTTAGCAGCCTCTGCAAGTAGGATGTCCTTGTAAGAACACAGGTCTCTTCCAGCACACACTAATCACAGTCCTTGATGACTGTGACCAGTGTTAAGTGCCTCTTAATTGCATGCAAGTACCTGTTGCTAGGATCCAAAAGAGAAGGCTAGATAGTGTTAAGAAATTAGTAATTTGTATTTCTCTTCTGCAAATTACTGTGAAATTCTCAGCATCGCGAATTTAGTGAGTGCTAATCTCATTCAACACCAGATCCCTCTTTGCTTGGCAGTGCCTGTTGGTATGATTTACTAACATTTGTCATGTGTGTGCACAAGTTGTTTTTTTTAGTAAGAACAGTTAAGGATGTTCTATAAAGCAATGACTGCCAGATGATACATATTTATCCCTGTTTATTCTGTACCAATTTTTGCAGATGAAAGACTAAATTTTAAGTGGATTTGTAAAAGGTACAACCTCTTTACCCTTTTCCCATTATGTAGTTGATCTGTCATTCAGAAACTGTCTATTGTTATTCTTCCACCTGACTATAACTAGTCAGGTTAAAGACTAGTCACCGTTAAAGACAGCTTACATGGAAGCATGGACTAACTGCTTTGGCCAATGGTCCTAATCTGGGGCTTCTACTGCACACATTTCATGGCGAATTCCACCCTTGTCTGAGATCAGTATCCCTTCACTCTAACACAAACCAAAAGCTCAAGGATGGCAACTAGGTCCTTCTATGCCCAGAACCTACTGCCAGCAAGTTCTGTGTTCTGCCAACTCTGATCTTCTAGAGTCCAGATTCCATTAGTGTATTGCTTCTAGACAGTTAGGTGGGGCCCTGACTTAAAGAGCCATGCACACAGGGGAAAAAAAAAAAAGCTTTGTAACTTCTAAGGCTGTGATAAAGCTTTAATGTATTAAAGTCCTTATATTGGAAGTAGAAGCACAAAGCACCTATCTCAACAAAAACTGAGGTGGATCCTGGTTACTTCTTAAGAACAACTAAGGCAATCTATTTAGCCACAGACCATTCTTAAACACTTCAATGTGTATTAAGTCAGAGCAGAATTCCCATCACCCTTACCTAGTACTAGATCTGCACAAAGCACAGTTTGAATATATAAAGGCTACTGTTAAGATTTTTCATCCTCGAGTGAAATTTCGAAGCCAAACCTTTTAATGGCTGGCTTACTCATGCTCAGTATTCAGTACTAATTTCAAGAACAGAACGCTGGAATACTTGCAGAATCACAGAATATCACAAGTTGGAAGGAACCCATAAGGATCACCGAGTCCACCTCCCTGCTCCTTGCAGGACTACCTGAAACTAAACCATATGACTAAGAACACCATCCAGACACTCCTTGAACTCTGACAGGCTCAGTGCCATGACCACTTCCCTGGGGAGCCTGTTCCAGTAACTGAATTCTGCCACAAATCAGCTGAAGGCTTTACATGACACAATTCTTCATCTAGAAACACCATCCTGTTCTTAAGATTAAAAAAAAATAAATAAAAACAAAAAAGCCACTGAGCAGAACCAAGTGAGTTCAACCCACAATCCTAAAAATCAGTGTAAAAGTTTAGTTCAGCAGTGTCCACAGGAACTATCACACAGATTTTGCCACTGCAGCTAAATCCTGCTTGTAGGAAAATGAACACATATGCACAAGGTTATTTAAAATTGGAACTTCTCACTAAAGACATAAAAATGTCTTGAAAGTTCTCAAGAGAACTGAATCGAGACCAATGTTTGTGGATTCAGTTTGGTCTGCGTGATGCAGTTATTCTAGACTACTACTATTTTTCTTAAGAGACGGCCGTCACCATATGTACTGGAAAATCTCATATTAGAAGTTAACCACAAAATGGTTTATTTTTAGTATCGTGTACATCTTTACTTTTGACTTGACTCAGACTTAGATGTAGAAGCTCTCAATGAAGAAAGCCGGCGCCTCTTTGCAATCTGCTCCTGGCGCTTCTCCTTGGCTTCCTGAAAAGCAAAGCAGCATGAAGTCAGTACTGAGGTGTGTTCTATATAATCAAGCTCTTCAGAACATCTACAAAGAAACAAACTAGGGAAAATGCAACTGGAAGGAAGCTAACAGAAAGAATGAATTCCCCACGTCAGTAAAGCAAAATAAGAGTTTCTCTTCTTCACAGATCATAACAATTCTGCAAGTGTCCAAGCTTGTACAGACCCATTTCTTTAAACAATATGGACTAGTGTCCAAAATTACAGTAAAAATACTGTTCACAACATACTAGAGGTCTGTATCTACTCTCACTTTCAGCCTGGAAGTCCTGAAACACTCAAGAACTGTACCAAATATTCCAACAGTATTGCCTCAACAGTAACTGCTGTTTTAGGTGCAAGAGCAAACTCATCCCAACAAATAGCTTCTTGCCAAGTTATCTTCCATCCAGGTTATCTGCTGGATCCTATTTCTCCATACAACCACTCAAATGCCTGAGCATCTGACTGAAACTGGAATTCACTTGAACTAGAATTGCTACTCATAATTTGTATTCACAGATCGTAACTCTCCACTGTTTACTTCAAAATCAGGTCTTATTTAAATTGATCGGTCTGGTTAATTTCTACTACTCTAGGACTGGCAAAAGTGGATAGAAAAGCTGACAAAAAAAATTGACCAGCCATGTTTATACACACATCTAAGCATTCCTATTCAAAATGAGCTAGGTAGGTACAGAGTATCAGTAAGCGTAAAGTCAAGTTTATCAAATCCCTTGATTCTGGGGTATGACGTATTCCACACAGCTGAGCTACAAAAGCAAACACACCTTCATTCTCTTGGCCAAGAGCTTTGCGTATTCTGCTGCTTCCTCCTTATTCTTTTGAGTACGCTGCTTCTTCAGAGCAATACGCCTGCGCTTGTGTTGCAGGACTCGAGGAGTCACTAGTCGCTGAATCTTAGGAGCCTTGGTTCTGGGTTTCTTGCCTAGAAAAGCATTACAAATCAGCAGAAGTTGCAGACTGTCTTCTAAAGAGGCCTCAGGCCTCACCTAGCAAACTTAAAAGTAAGTTCCATTTACTGTTACAGTAACGTTACTTAGGGTACTAGACAGCAACTTACACAGAGTTCAACCCGTTGACAGCCTTTGCAGGAAAAATGATCAACTGCTGTCAAACACAGCATTAAAAAAAATAGTCTTAACGCTCACGATTTGTTATCAGCAATAAAGTGCAAGTAATGCATCTCTAACTCCCTACGTTTTCAGCAGGCCTGACTTAAATATATTTCCCTGGGACTTAAAAATGTTTAAGGAATATGGACACTCGTCATCTAGCTTTTTGAACAAGCCATTAGATTTTTTTCGTTGTTAAAAAGCTCTCTACAGTTATACACAGGCTTGATGTGCATCTCCAAAAAACAGATCTAAGTAGCCCATAATGAGCAAACAAAACACACCACCGCACACATCTAAAATTTCAGTACCTAATCCTGCCCAACTTCAGCAGTCACAAGCAACAGTCTTATGTCCACCAGGATCGCTTTCTTTAATGGACACTATAGTTTCTATGATGCAGAAAATAGCAGTCTTTTAGCCAACGAGCTTTCACAGCACCCAAGCTTTATCACGTCCTTTTTGCTAAAAATTCTCACCCCTTCTGTTCCCTGATAAAATGCAAAAGAACCCAAAATTAAAATCTTACACTGCAAGGAACAGGTGGTGAGCAAAACAGTGCACTCCCAATAATAGCTCCTTTTGGAGACTGCCATAGGCAACAGTGAAAAATCTTAGTGTATCTTCTTTATATCCCAGCTTTCCCCTGTGCCTGAAAAATGTTTCAAAAACATTCTACCTCGTATTCAACCTTATTAACAATTATTTTAGGTTTATCCTTAGAATTAGTAAATATTACTCCAGATTCTATCAAACATTTTAAAACAAATTGCGTCAAGTAGATGGAAAGGGAAGAGAGAGGTGAAAGAAACGGGGCAACAAAGAAACTCCACTTCTAATCTGTAAGTTACGACTGACAAAGCTTAAATACCATGACATTCAACTCCTGGATCTCCTTCTATAGTGTGCTTCATTCACAAGTAGGCTGGACACCTCTTTGCTGATAAACTACATGAAACCAAACAGTTTTAAAATCTGAGTTCTTACCCTCCTTGTTCAGAGGCTTCCTCACAACATACTGGCGAACATCATCCTCCTTAGACAGGTTGAACAACTTGCGGATTCTGCTAGCCCTCTTCGGACCAAGACGACGGGGCACAGTCGTGTCTGTCAGCCCAGGAATATCCTTTTCACCTTTCAGAACGAAAAGTTTAAAAACGCCAATTAATCCTGCACCTACTGAGCATCTGCTTCATTAGTCAATTTCAAGTTTAAAGGTGCATAAAAATACTAGGTAATCCTTGGTGTTCACCTGCCAATAGTACCACCCCTAGCTACACCTCGCTGATTTAATGTGATTGCTGGCAGCAATAAAACTGTTCAGTGACCAGTTTTAAAATTGCAAGAATCTAATGCTCAGAGGGAATGCGAAGACACACACTCCGAAGGTGGGACTGCATTTAAGTTCTACAGAACTCAGACACTAGCAAGCAGGCTTCTTCTAGCTGCCTACTTCTACCTGTTGCTTTCTTCATCCAGACTTTTACCTTTTTTCACTATGACTAAGTTCAGAACACTCAAGTTGGCATCAACGATGCAACCACGAACAGATTTGCGTTTTCTCTCTCCAGTTCTTCTGGGGCGGTAGCAAGAGTGGCCCTTGCTGAGCAGAAGGCGGACACGTCCGTGAGTCAGGACACCCTGCTTCATGGGGAAGCCTTGTTTGTCATTGCCACCACTGATCCGGACAACATAGCCCTATGAAAACACAGAAATACACTTCTTAATTGTTCCCANGGTGGACATCACAACATACTGTTCAAACAACAGGGCACAGCCCGTGATTCAGGAAAAGTCA
Organism: Aegotheles bennettii; assembly: GCA_013398125.1. Lineage (NCBI taxonomy): Eukaryota > Metazoa > Chordata > Aves > Caprimulgiformes > Aegothelidae > Aegotheles > Aegotheles bennettii. The sequence goes on along the minus strand of VZRW01009975.1, from coordinate 143,997 downwards.
CCATTGCTGCCAATGCAAAAAAATTCTTTCACCAATGCCACACTCCAACAGTTCAGGAACTTTACTTACAAGATGTGAAAAATACCTCCACAATCCAAAACTATTTATTTATTTTATTTATATTTCTATATAAGTACTCAAAAATTAAACTCCCATCTATTCAAAGTTTTAAGCTACACCAGACTAAACTTTGTCCATTACTGTCTAGCTTGTCTTTATTCCTAAATGTAACCAAAGCCTCTTGTCATCACAACCTGGAAATCTGCATATAACGAGTGTCTGGAGTAGGGATATGTGGGTAAAAAGGCAGAGGAAAGTAAAGCTTTTATTGCCTGCCTTGTGAAGGTGGCAGCAGAAAGTATCAACTTGCCCAAATTCAGATGGACTGTCCATATTAACACTCAGCTATTTCAAACCCAACCACCAAGTCCAACGTGCTTTCTTCCACGCCCTAGCAGTGGTTTAAACACAGCAAAGGCAATTTTGAACTGTTTTGTGAAAAAGGGATCAGCAGCTTTACAGTACAGGTTTGATTTGTTCTCAATACCAGCACAGCACCCAAATGAAGAACAAAAAACTACTGCAAAGAGCAGCAAGAAACTGAAACACAAGGCTTAAAAAAAAACCCCCAAAACACTTAGATAAATAAAAGCAGCAGAACACGCTAGCCTAATCATCAGATTCAGTATATACAGGAGAAACTTTCAACGTACCTGCCAAATATACACCATACATACACCACACATAGCGTGACAACTGCACGCTGGAAAAATTCTGTGATTGAAGCCACTCAAATACAGCCCTGAGACACTCTTCCACCCTTCTTACCTTCCACTCCTCACCAAGTGAATCGGCTGCAACCTCCGTGGCCATTCGTTTCTCATAGAACGTCCTCAGCTTGCGCTCATCATCCACTTCAATGAGCTTCTGACAGCCAGTGGCTGGGAAAGAGATGTTCAACTAGCAGAAAAAAATACACATTAAAAAAAAAAATCTAAGATTTGGTTGAAACTTCTCACGAGAAGCTCATTTAACAGAAAATGCCCGTTTATCTGCTGGTTTCAGCTTAGCATTTCAAAGCTTCAATTCCCCACCTGCTTGCATGAACGCTCACCAGCCACGGCTTGCCACGACGCGCTCCGAGGGCCGGGCAGGCCTGTCCGTCCCCGGCCGCGCTGGGCCGTGTGACTCCCCAGTTACAGAGGACAAGGCCCGGAGCGCCATCGCCTTCACTCGGAAAGCGAGCACCCGCTGCCTTTCGCCCTGCCCAGCCCCCCGCGGCACACGCGGCCTAAGGGAGCTGCACCGGCACCCCCAGGGCAGCCACAGTCCCCGCTGCTGATCGACCGCGGGCCGGTGCAAAGCCCCGGGCCGCCGGGCCGCCTCCCCGCACTTACCCGGCTCCAGAGCGCAC
>VZRW01009975.1:78457-141239 GCA_013398125.1 Aegotheles bennettii | reverse complement strand
AGGCTGCTGCCTGCTCTGGTCCCGGGCACGCTGGAGCTAAACAAGGTTCGGTGGTTTGGTGTGGTAGGTACAGAACCCTCGCGATCCGCTGCTCGGGCAGTGAGTGTGCGGCAAGCCCTCTGCTCGTCCCGTCCAGCCGAGTGGCAGCCGAGTGCAGAACCCCGGGTGCCGGGTCACCAGCCCTGGCTCCCGTCCGCACAGGTGGCAGCCGGTGGATGGCGTGCGGGGCGGTCATGGGGCAAGAAAACAAACACCTCGGTGTGTGGAGGCAAAGCTGGGTTCCATCCAGCTGGGTTCGGCTCCTCTTGGAGCAAAGCAAAGCTTTCAGGAGCAGTTTGCCTTGAGGTGGCAGGCTGAAATCAGCAAAGTACTTTTGGGAGAAGAAGAGGCATCTGTTTAAAGAAAGTAGCTGAAGAAAGGAAGGAGAGGGAAGGGGACTAATGTGATTGCTGTTTCCCTCCAGTAAGCAGTGGTTCACTCTTGAGACCTTTTCTGCCAGCCTCTTAGCTGCTGGAGAGAACTTACGAAAACAATCCCAGCAGCAGAGCGAGGCTGCCCTGTACCATGCGTCTCGGAAGGGGAGCAATGCTCCTTACATCCTGTTTATGAAAAGAATTGCAGTGACAAATAGATTTGCCAGAGTGAGATAATGCATTGGGCTTTCTGTCAGTTTGCCATTCCATGAAAAACCAGGAGCAAACCCAGCAAATGCCGCATCTATTTCTGTTCTGCAGCAGGTGGTGTGTGCACTGATGAGGAGCTGGGGCTTCTGCTTTGCCTCTTTTGTACTTCAGAGTGGTCTGTTAGTTTTTATCTCCCCAATTCCATCCTTCTCTGAGCTGCCTTTCCCTTTCAAGCTATGTTTTTGACTGCTAGCAAGAAAGAAGTAGATATCTGCGTCACCCACTGGAGGGTGTATCAGGGGGTGCTGCACATATAGAGCAAGTAATTCCATAGCGCACAGTCTACGTTGCTAACCTGTTGTTTTTTCTTGTAGTTTGCTGCCAAAATCGTCTGTGGTGGCTGGTCTCTGCCATTGGAGAACTTTGAGGGTGTGTGGGGGAAACTCTGCTTTCTTTGTGTCTGATGTCACTGTGCAAGAATCAAAAACAAAAGGAGAAAAATGTCAGGATAAACAAGTTTCTTGAAGACAGCAAGTGTGTTTTGGAGCCAGCTATGCAGGGGGATGGGTATCCATCCTTCTGACTGTACTGAGCTGAGTAGCAGTAGTATAGAAGCTTGCACAATGCTAGGAGGGGCAGGTATGTCTGGATGAGTAACTGAGGTTCCTGACAGGTTAACAGAGGCACAAAGTTTACCCCAAAGCCCACTGTGTTGCAGCAGCTGTGTACAAACTGGCAAGCTGTATACCAAAAGAGGAGGGACAAAGAGGCCACGTTGAGGATAGTCATGTTTAGCCTCTCTTCAGTAGTAGCAAGTCATTGTAAAGGTTTGACATTCGTGTTAGCAACTTCTGAAAATTAAGACAGTGACTCATAGTGGATTGATGGGGTTGTGTGCCTGTGTCTCCAAATAGCCGGATGCTCCTAGAACAGTTGGGAAATTTTGGCCCTACTCTTAACAGGCACCTTAAGTAGAGTTTGAATTTCATTCTAAGATGGTTCAGTTCTGACTCAAACCCTCTTGGAAGTTTCAGGAAGGACTCATCAGCAGACCTGAATCTGGGTCTTTAAGCTGTAGATTAAAAACTTGCTAATCCGCATTTTAAACTGTCATGACTGAGATCAGAGTTGCAGTTGAGACCTCATGCAATATTAATATAGGCACAAAGCTGGAACAGCTTATCTGAAGCATGTTTTTAAAAGATCATTTATTTTTTCTGGTGGTACTCAATCTTCATCTGTTATGTGCAGATTTAACTCGATTTAGTTAAAAAGCAAACCAAAGTGCTTGACAGGATTAAATTGGTAGGGGAATATCTGCTCAGAGGTTTTGTACAATTTAATCAGACTATTTTTTTAAACATGCATGGGTTAGACTGATACAATTTTTTCTTTGGGTCTTACATTCTTTTAGTAAAGAGGCAAAAAAACACTTTGTAGCTTAAATTGAAAGAGCGGTTACAGGAAAACTAGCTTTTTCTTTGTTTTTTTTCTTTGTTTTTTTTTTTTCCTGAAATGAATAAAGTAATGTGTCCTGATGCAGTTAACCCTTCTCCAGAACATAAATGCCTACACCTGATCAAAAGAATTTACCCTCTGCAGAGGTATTTACAAAAAAGCTGTTGTGTTTTAAACACCTGAGAACAGTAACTTTTTTTTCTGTTGCTAGTGAAGTCAGTACTTTGCAGTTCAGTATGTTGCATTCAGTTATGTATGTAATACATACTTCTTGCCAAATTCCCATTTAAAGATGGAAGTAGTCTTATGTAGTAGTCTTTAAAGATCAAGTAGTCTTATGAGTGCGTCAAGGGTTAATGCTGGGCCAGCTATTAAACAAATGACAAATGCTCTCTATTACCCTTCTTGGAAACGAAACTACACAGCTTTAATGAAACAATAATGACGAAAACAATGAAATGTGTANTCACCACCGAGGCTGCAGGGAAGCCCTGGGAAAATCCCGACGAGACTCATGGACTCGGTGGCAGACAGGAGCTGAATTTGGGAACACACAGATTGGCATCAAAGTCTGGCAAATGGACAGTCCTCCCAGGATGCTGTCCATGGATGAAGAGAGCTCGACCCTTGTGATACCTCAGATCTGTACTGAATATGACACATAGGGGATGGAATACTTCATTTGGTCAGTTTTGGGTCACCTCTCCAATCTGCTCCTCCCCACAGGTGTGACCCCTTCACATCCTTTCACTTATGGCACATGGGTTTAGCAGAACCCAGCAGTGACCTTGGTTTCTATAGGAGTGAGTATAAGCAAGAGCCTTTCTGCATACCATTCATACAGTTATCTCTGCAATTAGCTATAAAGCATCATCAGTCCTAGAAGCAGACACTGACTGAAAAACATGGTGTTAATTTCAGGAAGTGCAGTTGGAAGAAACTTAACTGACAAGTAGAATTACTAAAAAGAAAATCGGTTCTGTCCTGGCTCAAACCCAGGACAGAGTGTGAGAGAATGATGATCTTCTCATTACGTCATCATTTTTACTTTTAGTCTGTGTGAGCAGCATGCTCGTGGTCAGGATACAGAAGATACAAACCCTCCGAACTCACTGAGAGCTACTTAGTCCATTTTTGCTTTCTCCTCACAAAGAGTAGTACAGTAAATGTTGGTGTGGTTGTTGAATGCTATAGCTGCTGTCTGGGAGATGTACCAGGTAGTGAAGAATTCTTGAGCTTTGGTAGGGCTGCAGGAAGCATCCTGTGTCAGGACTGCCACCAGATGTGGGTGAAGTTACGTGGTCATAATCTGAGCAAGCCTCTGGCATTCCCTCATGGGTCTGTGTCCTACATTCCTTTCATAGAATTAAGTAGTTAGAAATTAAACCAAAGGTCTGGAACTGTACGAAGCCAGAGGATGGACTGTCATTGATGGGCTGCTTACCTTTTTTCCAGAACTGTAACTTTTAATTGTTTTTGCCTTTTGCATATCCTAGGGGAAATTCTCTGTACTCCTGTTGTTAATTTTTGCACTATTCTTAACAGTGTCAGCATTCGAACTGTACATTATCAAACTATGCAGGCGAATCGTTTATTATGTATAAAACTGCACACATAACATACTTTCTGAAACCAGAGCCAAATGGATAAGTGCCTCACTTGCTTGGAAAGAGTGGTGTTGATATTTGCAGTATATCTGAGGGTGTGGTCCTTGCAGGGAGCTAGGCTGGTCTGGGAGAATGAAGACCGGCCAGACAGTTCCAGTGTTGATCTGGTTGACGTTGAACTTGTAACTAAGACAACTTAAGCGTTTCAGAAAATGTTCCAGAGTCCTGATTTGGATATGACTTGTGTAAAATACTATTTGTTGACTATAAAAACCAGAGCTAAGCTATTGCATGAAAGACATACATGATTATCACATTTATTTGTAAACTTGGTGGAAAAGAATTTCAGTACTAAAATTATTTCAACTTTTACAATGTTAGGAAACCCTCCTGGTGACCATTGCAAAGAGTACAAGTCATGCCCAAGCACCAGGTTGCAAGGGTTTTTTCCTGCGTTTGTGGGCAGGACCTTAGCATGAACAGGAGTTCAGTGCCAGAAGAGCGCTGCTGTAAGGCAGAACCACTCCCTTGTTGTCTAATCGCTAATATAAACCTGTATTACTATAGGTATGGTAAGTAGGTGTATTTCCTTTGTCATCTCGTTCCTAGACAGAATAAGGACTTTCTAGCCAAATTTTTATGAACTGTGATTACCTGGTTTGATTTTCTTCATTGGTCAATTCTAGTTGTAGAGATGGAAGGGTTTTCTTCCACACTGCTTTGTTATGTCCGTTCCCCTTGGCACCTCTCTTTGGCCTAACTGTGGCTAAAAGCCCAAAATGTGTAGAGTATTCCCAGATCCCCGAAGGACTTGTTCATATTCTTTCACCCCTGCTACCAGCCAATGTCTGTGCTTCCTGCCTGTTCTGGGGCCAGGGGAGTCCTCCCAGTCTGTGCTTGTATGAGCACATTACACACTGGCCATTGCTGTGTTCCCGACATTGCTAACAGTCTCTGCTGCATGGAGCTGGTTGGTTTTTTATAGAATGGAGTGGAAGATACTCGAGTGAGCCTGTTTGGTTAAATGCGTAGATTGTTTTGCATGGATTAAGCAAATTGATCTGCCTTTTAAAATCTGCTAAAACAGGATATTTCTTCAGAAATAACTCTTTGGTCTTTATCTTACTTTCCCAGGGTTGTGCAGTGTCCTGCACTCTGACATTGCCACGTGCCCCTGTTGTCTGCTTCCTTCCATCTCAATTTGTAAATGACAAAGGCAAAATTCACCACCTAGGTGGAATGAAGGATTTCCATAAGAAGAGTCTTTTTATTCCTACTGAAGAAGTGCTTGGTCTATGGCACTGTTCATCAGTTTTTGCCCCCACAGCTTTCTCACATCTGGTTTATGAGGCTGGCTTCCTGTGTGGCAAAACACACTGTAGGAGCTGGTAATTGGCGAAAGAATTCAACCTTCAAGCCCCAATTCAGAAGGGGCAATTCAGTAGGAGGTGGGTCTCTGGCACCCTTCCTGGGGTCAGTGTTGTGGCCTGACTGTGAGGAGCCCTCTGCAATATCATGTCTTTGCTAGGGTGGTGTGCTGTTACCAGGATGCTGTCAGCAGTGATGTGCATAGTATTTGCAGCTCTAAATTGTGTGGGTGATGGCTCTTTCTAAGAATTTTAATGAAACCTAAAAGCCAAGATTTTAGAAGAAAACACAGCTTGTCTATGAGGACGTACCTTTAGAGTGAGAGAAGACGTCAGGCATGAAGTAAATGGTGCTGAGAAACTGCTTTGTAATTACTGTTTTTTTGAATGCCAGCTTAGGAGTATGTTTTGATGAGCCTTGCAGGTGTTAAACGAGATGTCTCCATTTTAATCATAGTAAGGTCTGTTCTCAGACTGTGTTGAGCGGTGGACAACAGCAGCTGAACAAATAAATGCCTTCTTCATATGTTGTTCTTGAATCCTTTCTCCACTAGATTTTCATTAATATCAGTACAAGTTTGTAAGCCTCTGCGAAGAGTGGATATGTCCCCAAGAAGTGCTCTTGTTCCAGGGTTTTTTTCTATGTCTGCTTTAGCGGAATTTTGCTGGGTATGATTTTCTCATATACTTGGGCTAGGCAGGGGAACATGAGGAAGCTGGGACTGGGGAACTTGGACTGTCCACTGTTCCATTATGAAGCAGCAGTAGGATCTTGCCATAACTGCTTAGTTAGAGTGCCACGACTGGCCCTCAGCACTGGCAGCTCCTTCTGGGGAGAACCAAGTGATCACTACAGTGACAGCTCCTGCTAATTTCTGGTAAAGTGTTTTCAGCCTCTGACTAGAGAATCATGCTTTGGATTGTTAGTAAGCAAGAGAAAATATGTCTTTGTTCAATGCTTACATATTAAATTAGAAAAAGCTAGCAATGATCTGAATTATCAGCCTTTTCATCTTCCTACAACTAGTTTTCAATTTTCAATTCGGTTGTTTCTGTAGTGGAGAACTAAGAGAAAAAATGAAGTGTAAAAGGATTTACAGCTCCAGACTCTCTTCGCTCTGCATAAAAAGTGTTCCAACCCTTTTAGCTTAGCTCTGTATTTCAGGCCTTCCAGACAATAGCTATTGCTCAGTGACGTGATTTCCACAAAGCTTGGCTAGCTCTGTCTGGTGCTACTTCTAGTAATTTTTTAATGCTAGGCCTGACTGTCATTGACAGGACGGATGACTTGCCAGGATGTCCTGTTCCTCATGTGCTTGTTCTTGTAGGCTTCCTGAATTGCAACAGTCTTGAGTATTTGTAGATGCTCAATAAAATTCCCCTGGGAATAAACTTGAAAGGTAATTCAAAGATATTACTAGCTACCTTTTATGTTGCTTAAGGTTTTAATGCTGTTATTAGTTTCATGATGTTAACAAATTGATGCTTTGCAAAAACAGCTCGGCTTTGGTCAAAACTGAGGCCATAATTTGTTGAGCTGGGGCTTCACTGGATGACTTGTTTTTATAGATGTCTTAGGCAGCCTATGAATATTTAAGGCTTCTTTATTTTCTCTCTTTGTGATACTGTTTCTTTTTTTCCCCTAGATAAGCAACGTCTTGTTTTTTGTTTTACCACCAATATGTATGTGCTTGTTCCGTCAATATGCAACCTGCTTCAACAGTGGAATATATTTAATATGGACTCTGCTAGTTGTGGTTGGTAAGTTGGTTAGTCTCTGTTTGCCTGCTCATGCATGAACTAGAGAGAGGAAATCAGTTTTTCCTGCTTGCCCTTGATTGTTCTACCAAACGAAGCAATCCTGACGTCTATGGAGAAGTTTGCTTGTACTTGCTTGAACCTGAAGCAGGCATAGTTTCTGAAAAGAAAATGGCTTTTGAGGCTGGTGGGAACTTTGGCCTTAGTTCTGTCCAATTGCTATCCTTCCTTTGCATAACTTTATTTGTGTCTGGGCATGCTCTACAGCAGTGCTGACCTTCCTTCCTCTGTTGTTCCTTAAATGAGAGCTGAAAGTGTCCGGTGCAACTGAAGAGTGTAACAGGTTTTACATAGCAGTGAGAGGGCCGAAAGGATTACCCATTTGGTAGATGTGAGATTCTTAAGCTTTTTAGGTCTTGGAGACACTGGGAACTTTTAAAGGGGTAATCAGAGCCCAGTGGGGCAGTGTGACACTTCCCACCTGTACACTTGTATCATGGAGTGGTCATCGGATGCTGCTTATCATCTTTGTCTAACCCATTCTTGTGCTACTGAGAAAATTCAGAAGCAGCATTTGGCTTCTATTTCTTAATTGATTTTGCATCTTGAGCTGCTGCTTTCTTAAAGTGTTTGCTTCATAATTAATGATGCTGATGATTTGGGTTGCCTTCTTAGGAAAGCTGGTGTTTGTTTTCTGTTTGTTTTTTTAAAATTTTTCTAGACCAAATGGTATACGCTGTTGCTATGAAGTTCTGAACATGAGCGGTGTGTTTCAGTCTGTACAGTACTGCAGCTATTCATATTGCCTTTTGATTAATACTTCCAGGAATTGGATCTGTTTACTTTCACGCCACCCTCAGTTTCCTGGGCCAGATGCTGGATGAGCTGGCTATTCTCTGGGTCCTGATGTGTGCTCTTGCCATGTGGTTCCCTAGGAGATATCTGCCCAGAGTTTTTCGGAATGACAGGTAATCATGCAGTTGTACATGTACACTTCCATGTTTATTGAAACATCTTATGCTAGCACCTAAACCTACATGTAATGGCACATCTAGTCCTACCACTGCTATCTTTCATCACTTCATTCTCTTCCTTTTGCTTGTATTTCAGCCCATCTTTTTCAGAACTCCTGTGTCTGTCGTTGCTTATGAAGAGGTTTATGCCCTGTAACTTCAGATCTTGGGATGAGTTGACTTGCCTCTGGGTGTGCCTGTTCTTGTTGATTCTAGGGAGACCTTTACACAAGTAGTTTATTTAAGTTGCAGCTAAAGTAAAGTAAGAGAAAAACCTCTTTTCCTTGTCCTTTTGTATGTCCTGAAGTGTACATACAAGTGGACCTATGGAAGTCAGCTGAATTTTCATCTGAGTAGTTAAACCAATGGCTAAGGATGACAGTTAAGCATTCAAAGGCTAAGTGTTTGTTTAGAAGATTGTTGTTGTAAAAGGATTCTTATTCTTTTTCTCCATTCCCCAAAACAGCTTGAACTGAGAAAAGTGTATCTTGCATTACTGTGTACAGTCTATGCTGTCTAATGTGTTTGTCATGTTGGTGTGAATTTAGTACTTCTGCATATCGCAACACAGTGCTATTACAGGACACAATCAACTTTACAAGCAGAGGTTTTACTGAATTGTTTTGGTCAATGGTCCGTTTAAGTGAAGAAGAGTTCAGAGTCTTGAAGAGTTTCTCTCACTCCTTGTAAATTACTCCTCAAAAGCCTAAGGGGATTATTACAATGCCATCTATCACTATAATCTGATAGTGTGTTGGGTAGGCTCATAGTATGGGCCAAGAGGTTAAACTGTATCCTTTTTAAAAAGAAATAGTAACGCTTTTTGGGTGAAATCCTGTTTCTAAGGAACTTGGTGTAAAAACAGTAAATAATAATCTCCCATGTTATAACTGATTCATAAAAATACTGAGATGAGGTGAAGGATGTCCCCTATCCTAAATTTCTCAGAACACTTTTTCCTGAGAGTCTGTCAAGGCAGTTATATGTTAAGGTCTTGATTCCTTTCTGAAGTGTACAGAAGGAAGACAAACTGAGCAACAAGCCCTAACCTAGAACAGGTTTTTATTTTTGGTATTTTGCTTTGCCTAGCTAATCCTCCAATATTATATCATCCTGTGCTCACTGCTGTGATCTTCACTTTCTTCATCCTCATCACACTTTGGATTTTCAATGCTGCAAATGTTACTATCTACCATGACCAATTTGTGGTGTCTGTGGTGTCATAAAGGCATTCATATCAGATCAGAACTTCCTACTTAAGCAACTTGTTGCCTCCTAGCAGGAAGAAAAATGTTAAAGCAAAAGTTAGATGGAATGAGCTAGGTGAAGGTGATGACACTTGCGGCCAGGGAATTGCGCTGCACAAGTATATTGAGACTGTACTTCGAACACAGAATTAAAGACAGAAGAGCCATCTTTGGACAGCAACTCGTTTTATAAAGCCATGACCCAGTAGTTGAAGGGCAGTGTGATGATCCTCTGTCTGCCAGAGTCCTGCCACAGACTGGAAATGGGTTATTTCAAGTCCAGACTTGAAGTTTAAACAACAGTTATCATGTATTTAATTTAAAAGTTGACAAGCTGTCTACATATGGTCCAATTGTGATTTCAGAATATAACAAAAATATATAACAAGAATATAAGAAACTGTAATCTTTAAAGTTGAGGGAATCCCTCATTTACTGTTGAATTTGGGTAGAAGAAATGCTTTTACATATCGTGTAGTTCTCAGTATCTTTAAGGCTTAAAAGAGGTAAAAGAAGATAAAGCAGACTGTAATGTGACTCTAGAAGTTGAGAGTAACGGAAACAAAATATCCTAAAAATGCATGTTAAAAGCATGAAAAATGATGACACAACACTGCTTTGAAGTACAGTGCTGTGTGCAGAGATGGACTTGTTCTTGACTTACTAGGGGAGGATGAAGATAAGAGTGTGGCCTTTGGATTTTGAAACCAGTGATTAGTGGGTGTGTGAACACATATGTATACCTACACTTGGCTGCTTCAGAAGACCACAGTCCAGCAAAGATTTGTGTATATGACTAACCGTGCATGCACATGTAAATCTCTGCAAGATCCACATCCATTTAATGCACATTGTCATTGCACCTCCTGAAAACACACTGAGAAACATATTTTTTTTTGCGTTATTAAAATACTTTTCAGATTTCTGATTCTAATAATTAGAAGTTTTGAATTACAAGCAGTCTTTCTCCCCCCAAAAAAACATATTCAGGAGCCGGTTTAAAGCTGCCGTGGCTGTCCTGTCTGGAGTTACTACCTGTCTCGCCTTCATTAAGCCTGCCATCAACAACATCTCGCTAATGACTCTGGGTGTCCCCTGCACAGCTTTGCTCATTGCTGAGTTGAAGAGGTGAGTACTTTTCTCCTGAATGCAACGTTGCCTTCCAAGATCCTTAGGCCACTGTGTAGTGATACACTAGATCTGGCTTCAGTGCTTGTGATAGCAGATCAGAAATGCTTCTCCCACAGACAAGCACAGATCTGGTATAAATTTGCTCTGCCACTTCAGACATTTTTAGAAAGTTGTTTGTTTTTTGTTTTTTTCCCTAGGCTGTTACACTAAGCCAGATATTGTCTGTCTTCTTGTGACGTATCTCTTGAGGCAAACTGATCTGACATAAATTTGTTTGCTGATTGTAGGATCAGGGCAAGGATTTCACTCTACTGACAGCATTTCTGCTGTATAGTCCACATAAGGGTGAGGTGATCACATGATCACAGTCTGGGTACTAGAAGGAATGTGAAGTGAAGCCCAAGCACATGTGGAAGATGTTCCAGCTCTCAAAGTTGTACTGTGAGTCTTACACCACTTTGTCTTCTGACATGAATGATATGATAGAGTCAGACTGACAAAGATAAGGTTAATTACTAGGTTATAGGGGATAGTTATGAGTCAGGGCCTTAGAAAGTATAAAACCTGAATGCAAATAGAAAAGAACCTGAGATGGATCTTAACGTTTTAAAGAGTCCTGCCATGATAGCGATACCAGCTGCTGTCCAGAGACTTTTTTTCCATCTTTTCACTCTCTGCAAAAGGACCAGACAAGTACCAGCATACACACTTGTCTTTTCCCACTCTTCTCCAGTGTCTGAGAAGGATTTTACAACTTATGTTGTCTCTTACATATTACATGTGTAAATGTTCGTCAAAAGAAATGAGAGTAGGACCAAATGTCTGCATTCCAACTTCTGTTAGAACAGAGAGATTCTCCTGTTTGCTACCTTACCCTATTCTGGCACTGCTTCTTCATACAGTGGAAGTCTTTGCTAACAATGTTTTCTAAAGGTGTTCAAGAGCCTTTTCTCATTAGACATCCTGTTGAGCAGCATTTATTTCTGTGGTCAAAGAAACTCAGAAAGCAGCACACAAGTTAGTTGTAGACAGGAAAGTCAGCAGTTGAAGAATGTTGGTGGAAGTGTCTCGTTTTGGTGAAAGCACCGAGGAACTACTGGCAGGGCAAACGGAGATCTGTTTGTGGCACTGAATAATTTATGTGAACTCTCTACATATCAGTTTTCCAGGCATGAGCTCCTGAGAAACTTAAAAGGATGAATAGTTAGTATTTCATAAATTTGAATACTGTTGCATCAAATCTAGGAAGTGGTATGCCTACAGATACTTGCTTTTTAAAACTCCTTCTGAAAGTTCATATCTTACTAAAGTGTGTAGAGTTTCCCTGTCTATTTTTTTGGAGACAATTCAGGACACAGATAAACATTCTTTTGATTTGGTGATTAAAAAGGAACCTAAAGTGACATATGGCCCTCTTAATTGTGCTTTGAGGTGATGTAATAACTATGATATTTTGTGATTAATTCCTAAGTGTAAAAGGGAAATAATTAAATGTTTTATTTTAAGCTATGCTGATCCATAAGAGATTTAGATGAGAGATATTCTTGTAAACCCAGAGAAGAGGAGTAACCTCATCCCTTTTTGCAGGAGAAAAAATAATCTAAATATTATTTTAAATGCCTGCCATTCTGCCATTCTCTACTACTACAGTCAGTAGGGGGCTGCACATCTGAGTCCTGGCAGTCTGCAGTGGAAATTTATCTTTGAAGCAGATATTTGGGGAAGAAATTAGAAAAGCCTCCAAGGTAGTTTCTTCTGTTCCATGCTTAAATTTGTGATGCTTTAGACCAAAACTCCCTGTTGTTTTTCTTGTTGTAGATTAGTGTGAATCTTGTACAGAATTCTGGTGAATCAGAACAGTAGTGTTTTCAAATGAGAATTTTCTGCCTCTCATTAGTCCTTGATGAGGAGATAATACTGTCACAGAAGAGCATTATGTTCTTAAATGTGGAGCTGGTAGGGTAGAGTGTATGCTAGGAAGTATTGTGTGTGGGAGATGATCAAAAGAGCAAAAGGTAGTGCATACTTGTCCTTGAAAGACAAAGAGATTGTAAAACTTTATTCTCATTTCGGTCCAAACAAATCCTGTCATGTATTTCATAAAAATAAGAAAAAAACTCTCCTAGGGGATGGTATCAGGGAGGAAGTGGATGTGGATGCTTTGGTTTGCTGGTCCAAGCCAAATAACCATCAAGATTATAAAATCATCGAATTAGTGTGATTTAGTGAGTCATCATCAGGCATGTAACTATCTCCATGTGCAAATAGATGGCTAGAATATGGTTGCTCAGCTGACATCTGAGCCTTGAGCAGTGAAGGTTTACTGTAGCTTCAGGTCTTTCTGTTCATAGTTGATTCTCATACTAGGAATCTGTCTGCTGGGGAGCCCTGCTTCATTGTGCAGGTTGCTCACAGTTCCCTTATTCCCTTGACTAAAAGGTTAAGCCGGTTAAAAGTTTAAAATATTCCTTAGGGCATAAGGGGATATATATGCCAAAATGAATCAAGTAGTTAATTGATGTCTGGCAATTTGCACTGGTTTGAAGAAAAGCTGCTATGTTTTGTTGGGGGTGCCATGGCATTGGAAAGGCTGCTGGAAGTGTGTACCAGCTCAATTCCTCAGATAGCACATGGGTGGAGCATACCAGTGTTTGTGGAAACTCTGGTGTTTAAATAATTGCTGTTTGTGTTAAAACTGAGAACACTGTGCATTATATAGACAAAAGGTGCAAACTGAAATGCAAGCTTTGTGCTGTCCAGTTTCTCTCAGGCTAGAACAGTGTAAAAGCATGTCGCAGATCTGTGCACGGCAACACGAGCAGCTCTTTTAGACCCTCAGCTGACAAGTTCTGTATCAGTGGTAGTTTGAATGGTCAATGTCTATGTCCATTGAGAAACAAAGGAAATGGGTTGGGTTCATGTCTCTTGCCAGCATTCAGGTGGTATTTGCGTTACATATCCTCATTGTGGTAAAAGCAGTGGCAGACAGGAAGCTTCGCAGTCCTCTGTCTCCTCAGCAAGTGTGTTCTCAAACCAAAAGCAGCACAGCCACTGCAGGAGCTGAAAACTCTGTGATTGGTGATCACAGAAAACTGGGGTATTGCACAGATCAGCAGGCTCTGCTCTCCTCATTGTGCTTGACTCTTTCTGCCTTAGTCTTTTGCAGTACACCTTGCAATTTATAAAAATAAATTGCAGTACCTGATAGTGGTACTGAGCTTACATTTTATACCATTTCTATGGCTGATCTTATGTTGGGAAAGTTTATTCAAGTAAGCTTTCAGTTTTTCTTTGCAGCCTTGAACTCTTAGAACCATGCAAGTTAATTGTCCTCTTCTCTTGGTATTCAAACTAGTCAGATATTGACACTCATGGTCGTTGACTAAAGGAGCAGGATGTTTGGGGCCAAGCCTCTTTATCTTAAATGGGATACACATGCACATGTTTGTTTATGTCCTTCAGACAGGTCCAGGAAAGCCTCTGTGTTCTCAATACAGTCAACCGATGCTGTCAGAATGAACAAGTACCTGTCAGAGCAATCTAGTTTTACCTGCCAAATGTACAAAATCGATCCATGCATGTATCCACTTAGGAACATGATTTAACATCTTGTTCTTATGAACAATTGTGTGTCTCACTAAAGACTGTAAATCTGCTTTAGCGTTAATGGGAGAGAATTAAGCTCAGTATGTTTAATACAGCAGTGGTTTTTGAACAATGACAATTTTCCCTCTCCTTTTATGAAGAGCTCCATGCTCTCTGGCCATTTGGTAGAACATGAATCCTGCAAAATGAGGACGATTTACCAGTGTAGTTTTGCTGATAAAACTGTGCCACACCTTGGAGGTATTTCTTACTGGGGTATGTCATAAGAGAGTGTAAAGCAGAATTCTTGTCACTGTGCTCTGGAACTTAAGAGGCAACTCAAAAATCTCCTTACCCTTTATTTAATTTGTGCTTCTTGTAGCCTTTTTAAAAGTAAAGACACTATATCAGAGAAACAAGCATTTTTGCAGTATACAGCACAGACAATCCTGAAGCCATATTGGGCAAGCTGTGTCTCTTCTGACTGTCTTGGTGGCTTGTCAAATGTATTGGAGAATTCAGGTCTAAGAAAAAAGCCATTTTGATTTATATTCTCTGGGAATTACTGATTTTTGTGGCAGTCATGTAGGTGTTTTGTGATAACTTTCTTGTGCAGGTTACAGTTTAGCTAGGAGCTGAAATACTTTCTTGAATAATAAAGATAAGTGTGATGATTTTGAACATGACATTATTTATAGACGACTTAAAAAAGAAATGCCAGATCCTAAAACCAACTTGTGCAAAGGACACTGGAGAAAATCCTCTGTCAACAAGATTAGACAGTTGGTAGCTTTTCTGTTGTTAATCCAGTAGCTATAAAAGTGCCTTCTGCTCAGCCTTAGGACTTCCTTAATCCCAAATGCCTATTAAAATGTAAACTGAAATAGCATTTCAAGAGTGAAAAAAAAAATCCTACAAGGAACACTGTACTAATTCTTTAGCTCGCAGTACACCAGAGCCGGGTATACTGTTGCTCCTGCAATACATTCAGAAGAGTGTTCCTGGACAGAGCATCCTGTATGTTCTTAATTTTTCTGAATGCTTAGTTAGACTCCTTTGGGAAAGCTCCAATACCAGTGGCAGTTCTGCTTTTCCACCACAGAGAGGCAGGAGTCATTCTCTGCCCCTATCCTCCTCCAGCTGAGTAGTTGGAGATCATCTCACACCTGTGGAAGAGTGTAGTGACAAATTTTAGCTTGGGAACAGAGCTGGCATTACTACTTCCTTGAAAATGACTGCAAGGTAACCTGTGGTTTGTAAGCTGTGTGCGGCCATTGAGACAATTAGTGGTAAATGTTGGAAAAATTAGAACTCTGTAAGTGTATCAAATGAGAACAACAGGTTTCAGGCTGACAAATATTTTGTGTGAAAGACAGAAGGACCAAAGAGCTTTTTGATTTGTGCTGCACTGATTTAGTCAGTTGTCAAGGACAGTCATGTATAAAAAAGATCAGGGACCACACATACTACTGCAGTGTTCACCTTCCAGATGCGGTGAATCACCCCAAGAATTGTGTGGAAGAAGACTGGTAATTCAGTGTCAGAACTGCTGGGGTGACTGGATTGGAGCAGGGAGAAAGATTGGCTGGTGATCTGCTGGAGAGGAAGAGGCATGGAGACATTCCCAATAGCTTTTTGACAAAGGTTTAAGACACACAAGATGAGTGTGAATTACAGGAACGCCTCTTGAAGACGTTGGAACAGAGGAAGAGATTGTGGGGCGCTTGTCATTGTCTTGTTTTCCTTCTCATGTGTGGAAGAAGATGGGGCCTGTAATGCTGATGAAGGCTCAGTATTCCTTGTTATTGGCTGGAGATTTGGCTTATTGGTTTACTTTTGAGATGTAGTTCAAACAAGTCACTTTAAAAAAATTATTGTCATCTGCTTGATAGGTTTGGGCGGTCTTATCAGTGACCTGAGAAAAGCGGTTCGTTGAAGAATTGTCCAAGAGCTGAATGGTTCTTGCATCCCTGGGAAATTCACCTAGAGTTAAACAAGAAGAACAAAAAAAGGCAGGGAGGAAATCCCAAACCATAGCTTTATTCTTGCATGAGGCAGGGGAGATGAGCCATGCCTTCCCTTGGTCACACAGAGCTTGTCACATTCCGGTCTAGCTTTGCTTTATAGATACCAGTAACAGCAGAGCTGCATCTACTGCCACCAAGAGGCCTAACTCCAAAAGAGCAAGTTAAGGTAAACAGCAGACTATTGACTTTAACAGTCAGGGACTGAAGATTATATTGATGCCTCCTTTTTCCTGATTTTACTCTTTTGAACAAAGCTGCACAGTTCTTAAGATAGTTCCAAGATGTGGAAAAGAACAGAGCATCATATAGGGACATAAAATTGTGAACTTTTGAGCAGACCTGCAACACAGGTTATGCTATGCAAGTATACTGGCATCTTCTGTTGTATTCAGTGGTGGTCAGCTGCAGACCACACTACATGTGGTGACAGCAAATGTTTTGTGCTGTCTTTCTCTCTGATGTACTTATATATGAACAAGTCAGGTTTCTTGTGGAGGAAGAGAACTGCAGGTTAGTCAACATGAGGAATTTCATCTGAGATGTGGATGCCTGCATGCCATATACTAAATCATGCTTCTTTGGGCCCTCTAAGTAGAGGTTCCTACCTTAGAAGTTCTCTGCAACTGTTACATTGTACAGTACTAACTTCTGGGGTGTCTGTGTGTGTCCGTATGTGTCTCTCTGTGTGTGTAAACAACTAACCAATTAAAAAAGTGTCAAATAAGAACAAATCCAAGCATTTGCTGCTTACCTGGTTGTTAGCAGACAGCATGTGTAACTAATTACTATTTGTCCTAGATACCCCTCCCTAGATATGGGAATGCTTTGTTGTTTGCCCACCATTTACACATTGGTATTTCAGACAATACCCAAAACACAGCTACTAATTGAAAGATTTGTTTTGTCACCTCACCACTGCCTTGCAGCAGAGCTGTACTTGGTGTAAGTAAAGTTCCTCTGTTAAGGACATTTCTGGCGGAGTCATTTTAAAGATGTGTGCCTGGCACTGGGAATCCTACCTTAAAAAACATACAGCCAAAAAGCATCAAGCTATTATTACAAAGGAAATTTTGTTTTGTTTTATAGCAACTTCTTTGTGCTTTTCTCCTCAGGTGTGAAAACTTGCGTGTGTACAAACTGGGTCTCTTTTCAGGTCTTTGGTGGATGCTAGCACTTTTCTGCTGGATTGGTGACAAAGTGTTTTGTGAGATCTGGTCCTCATTTAACTTCCCCTATTTGCACTGTGTATGGTAAGTGCCGTGTACAAATTCCACATTTTCATTCAAATGTGATATTTCCTTACCACATGACCCTTCTATGCTGCCTGGTGGCTGTTTGTGATTAGGGCTAGATAGAATTACTGGTGAGATTATAAACCCAGAGCAAGTCTCACACTGCCCAAGGTGGCTGATTCAGGAGGCTCTTTAACCTGAATCACATTTTTCAGACACTAAGTTGATTAGTTGCAACTGAATTCCTTGCCCTACTGGTTACTGAAAATCCCACAGCACTACTCAACTGAAGCAGTAACTGTGAAAACTTCCACTGTTAACTGAGAATAAAGTGGGGGGCCTGTGAAGGGCTTTGATACCTTTTCTCTTTTAACACCCAGCAAATTGTGCTCTGTTATTTAAGGTGCCATATTTCAGCATTTCTACACAAATCTGTCAGGGACAGAGAGACCGAAAAGCTGCAGCCTGTGTAGACCAAGGATAAGCTGTGGTTTGGTTGTTTTCCTTATTCTCTGTGTTCTTTGTCTGCATGCAAAGGGTAGACAGCAACCATATGGAGGCTTCAGGGGAAGAAGGTGAAGGACAGACTAATTTTACATCATAGTGATATATTTGATTGCTTTACTGAAGTCATGTTACTGATTTTCTTTTTTTTTTCTTTTTTTTTTCTTTTTTTTTCTTTGGGTGGGGGTGGCTGTCTATTCTCAGGCATATTTTGATTTGCCTTGCGGCATACCTGGGCTGTGTCTGCTTTGCTTACTTCGATGCTGCCTCTGAGATCCCTGAACAGGGCCCTGTCGTAAAGTTCTGGCCCAGTGAAAGATGGGCATTCATTGGGGTTCCTTACGTCACCCTCCTCTGCGCACACAAAAAATCGCCCGTGAAGATCACATGAAGTTGGCTGTGGAATGGGGATGGAGTTTCAACATATTCCAGCACAGACAGTATTTAAATAATGATAAATGGGTAGGGTTGTATTTTGTCTTCTTCCTAAGATATACAGCACTTCAGGTGTCAGAAAGAGGATGCGAGTGGGCTCTTTCCTCTCTCTGGAAGGAAAAGGAAGGAAGGTGAAGGCTCTTGAACACTCAAGTAACCACCGATTTCACTGGTGGGCTCTGTTTTGCACTGTGTTTTCAATGTAGCATTTCTCTTGATAAAAGCTCTTTCCAAATACCAGGGTCAAGGAGTGATGGTTCTGCAGGAGGTCACCTCTGATGCTTGATTCAGTACTTTTGCAACTTCTGGCTTAAGGCCTTTGTGAAAGAAGAGAGTCCAAGGTGCCTACATGGTATTGTGTATACTGCTCAGCTCTGATTGTGATGTGGTTACACATGGCCACAAGAGTGTGCTCGAAGCACATGTTCCTCCCAGCTGGGCATGTCACACTTGGTGGCCGGGTGTGCGTCACACAGGATCACGGAGTATGTGGTTGCTTCCCCAGGTACAACAGGGGACCAGTGCAAATTGTTTGCAACTGGCTAACTGGGCCAGTGGGTCTAGGCAGCATTAAAGTGGGAATAGCTGACAGAAGATTCAGACTCTAAAACTTATTAGGAGTTCAAGGGTTTCAAATTTTTCTGTGTTACTACTGACCTGGGGATATTTATATGCTGCATATTTCCCTCCTACAGAAATGTAAACAAAAATCCCCTTCTACCTCTACAGACACATTTGGTCTTGAACTTGTCCTTGAAACTCACACAGAAGTGTGTACATTAACTTCAGTAAAAGATAATAGGTAGTAGGTAAATGCTTAAAACCCAAGCCGAAGACTTAGATTTCAGTGAACAATGAAATGTGACATTGAGTCTTGCATTCTTACAAAAGAATAGTAGATTCAAATTTTCTGTTTGTTTTCAGTCTATTTTATAAGGGTAATGGATGTCTAGATCCAGTTAGTTTTAAAATTGTACTTCGAGGTTGAGGTTCAGGAATGGCTATTGTTCTTACAAGCAATTTATGCTAGGTCTGTTCAAAACAATGATGCAAAGTGCAGGCATGTTTTTGAAATTTTAACAATTCTTACTGCTAGCACCGGCGGCCTTGGAGAAAATAGGGTCTGTGTACATTCCACCTAATATCAGAACTGTAAGTGGTTAAGGCTTTGGATGTACACTTTTATTAATAGGTGATATTTCCTTTTTTGATAGTACTGTTTACTCTGCTTTGCTAAGAACTTTCATGTTGTACTTGTTTTTTATCAATGTGAAAATTTAGTGTCATCTTTAGGAAAGTGGCTTTTAACAAGAGCTTTTGGGTGCATTAACTTTCAAGCACTGTAAAATCTTTCAGATAAGTTTTGTATACAAAGCTATGCTTAGAAAACAAGAGCTAAGGGTTACACTTAAAGCAAAGTTGTGGGAGATATGTCTCCTCGAGAATGTCAAAGCTGGTAAGTACCCTACTGTCAGATTGACTGAGATCTTAAAAGTGGCAAAACCTATCCAGTGGAGTAATGAAGATTTATACCACTTGCTAGGAGATTTGTCTGAGAGAAATGGGTTTATTTGACACATGGTCATATAATTTTTGTATGAAACTTGTTTGTAAAAATTCATACAGTAATGTTTGTTACTCTCCGAAACACAGCTGCTTTTTTATTTTCCTTCCTCTCTCTCCAATTATAAAATACTCAGTTTCAAACACTTCTCAGGTATTTAAAGTTTTATGTTGTGATCTTTATACAGATAAGCTTGCTGGCTGGAACCCAGCTAATGTTGCTGATGCCTGACATAGCCCTACTTTGAGTAACACTTTTTTATATTGTTTGCTAAGTTATTACGTTATGGTAAATAAGTTATTTTCAGTATTGCTTGGGAAATTGGTAACTGCAGACATAATGTTCTTTTCAAAATGACTGGAGCCTTCCTACTTAATATTTTGTTTGAAAACAACCTCTCAGACTCAAAGGGCTCTAATCAACCTGCTGCCAACTGCTGTTGTCTGCTGTGCAGTCTGACTGCTCTTAAAAAAGTAATTTTATAATTTAAAAAATGACAGTAATGCATTCAGCTATTGCAGAGGTGAATGAATACAGGTACAGGCCATGAATGATCTCCTGTATTTCTGTTAACTAACCTCTAGCCTTCATACTCTTCGTAGGAAGTTCTGTGAACAAAAATCACTATCTGATATTGGAGCTGCACTACAGAAGTGATTGGGGGTATTCCACTGTAATGGCAGCTTACCACTTTTAGGTGCAGCTACAGCACTTCACATTGAATTAATACTAACTTATATGTTCTGACAAAAGCTACATTTAAATCAAAAAAGAAAAAACATATACTCTTTATCAGAGTCACAGCTTTACAGATTGCACTTTGGACAAAGGCTGCAGTTCACAGTAACATTAGTACCCAGAGAGGTATGTTATTGGCATACAAAGGGGTTTGTGCACTGCCCTGATCATACACATGAATAGACATGCACACAAGTAGCCATATTATGTTGGAGTATAAAGTGATGTATATTACCCTCAGGTTTTAAAGTTCCAGAATTCTTTCTTCCCTTGCCAGCAGGGAGTGACTGGGTTCCTAGTCCTTATGTTCAATTAATATTTTATTTTAATTAGTAGAATGCAGTAGTGTGTTGGGCGTAATGTAGATTCTGTATATTGGGGTGTGTTATCCATTGTTCCTTGAATGTTAAACTCCAGGTTATTTAAGAAAGGATGTTTAGCTCTCAGTGATGGCAAACATTTGCCCAATTCAGTCACTAAAAACTCAATAAATAGAACATAAGGAGTGGTGGTGTTTTGTTTTTTTTTCCATCTCCATTGAATTATGTATAGTAAATGTTTGTGAAAAGCATGTAATACTTTGCGACATTAAATTGCATTCAGAATAAATACTGTATGCCTTTTCATACATTGTGTTAGTGGAGAAGAATGCAGCTGCCAGTATAATGCCATCAAGCAGGGCAGTCTATACTAAGGCTAACTTCTCCCCCACACAGGTAACAGCAGTTCTGACTTTTAGAGGATGAGGGAAACTGCATTAGCTAGAAGACCGTTAATTAATGAAATAGAGATTAGTTTGCTGATTTTTTGCAAGGAGAGCAAATACGTGGAAGACTGCAAGCTCATGAATCAACAGGGACAAGTATCAAGAAATAGCTAAAAATAAGTGACCTGTATTTCCACAGATCCACAAAACTGGGTCAGAGTGAGTATGCCTGGGAGAACAAAGTATGAATCTTCAGTATTTGCTACCCAAGACTGTGCTCCCAACTTAGGGAGGGAGATAATGGCTATACACTGGCCTTGCACCTGCCCCTCCCCTCCTACTTCCCTTTTACCACAGTTTCTTTCACTCCATGTAAAAAACCTTCTTCGGGACATTTACAGATCCCCATAAACTGGATGTGACTGGGCTTGAAGTAAGTGTTGTATGAAAGCATAGCTGCAATTCAAGAATGTTACTTGCTTGGAGTTAATGTCCATAGTTGGCAAGATAGCAAAACCAGCTGGTGGATTGGCTCATACATCGTCCTGTCACTCAGCCTGCTGTATGTGGAGATTATTGAGATGTTTCTCATGGAAACAAGGGGAACATCGTTGTACCACTGCATTTCTCTCATAACTTCAGAGCTCCTATCTTATTTTGACCAAATCTGAGAGAGGCAAGAGCATTAGAGATAATTTCCTACAAGCTGTGCAAGACATGTTCAGGTAGAGAAGCCAGGCCTCTCAGACAAGCTGTCTCAAGAACCATGTTGTTAAAACAACATAGAACTTACGCAGGAAAGAAACCAAAGCAGTGCTCAAGTTCTGGATGGGCTGTGATTGTGGCTTGTGCTAGCTAGAGCATCAGGAGCCAGTTGCACATGGAAAGAGTTTCACAGGTTTCAGTTCCGAGCTGGAGGAATTGATTCTCTGTAGCACACACAAACCTGCCTTTTTCTCCAGACTTACGAGGCAGAAACTTCCCAAATAGGGGTAGTTGGAAGTCTCATGTCACCATACACCCTTCTGACTGTTAGTTAAACACAGTACAAACTGAGAAAGGCTGAAGTTTGAATGAGGTGACTTCTGTGCCCACAAACTCAGGAACTGTAAAAAACTGCAAACTCCCATCAGATAATGAGGAAGTAAGTAGGAGTTTGTGTCTACCTAATTTACTTTTGTTCTACAATAGGGAATTTGCTGTTCCTGTGGCTATGGAAGAAACAGTATACTGTTAGATTTTGACACTGATAAGGTTTCTAGCACTGCCTGACAGTATGTCATTATAAAAGTGCTAGAAAACCTGGGATTTTCTGGGAAAAATCCCCAGCAAACCTGGGAAGTTCTGTGGATTAGTGTGAAACTGTTTGGATAGTTACTTAAAACATTGAGAAGTACTGTGGTTTTGTCTCTATTCCCATTGTCCCAGATATCTTTGTTTATGTCAGGGTTTCTACCTCAAAGCCAAAGTAAATATAGCACCTTTATTTTTTTGCATGGATTCTGTTATGTCAGTTAATCCTGTAAAATTTATTTTTAATTTATCTCATAGGCTATGTGAAGCATTCTTACAATTACAAAATGATCAACCTAATAAATACTAAAGTAGAAGAATATCTGCAACTCAAAAAAAAAGCAAGAAGAAAATTCTAAGCAAGTTGTTTTGGTGCTTGTGTTTTGTGCAACCTTGGTATCAGCAGGGAACATGGAGAAGAATCTAAGGAGGTTTGGTTTCTGTAAACTTGTGGCAGTTATTAGTGCCGCTGGAAGAATGGAATGTTAAACGCATGAGCAGGATCATAACCCTTCCTGACCTGCTCTTTGCCCCTCAGTATATGCTCCGGATTTAATACTTCTGATTTTTTAAAGAAATTTTTAGCATTGCAGCTTGCAAAGCTAGTACACTATGTCCCAAGCTCTCTATCTCCAAATGCCCTAATTTGTGGTTCTCCTGGTATTCATGAAGCTGCAGTCTTACGAAATTTATTTTTGTGGCTGTGTTAAAGTACTGTCTCACCACTGAAATTCAATGTAAATCCTGCCTCTGGTGGTATGTAATCAGTCAGAAGGCTCCAGTGCCTTTAAAAGCATATTGCCAATGGGACTACTGTGGCATATTCATATATGTGTTTGTTTAAATCCCCTGAAGCGCCACTGTAATCATATCCCATACCTGCAGGGTCTTGCTGATACGCTACCCTCAAATAAGGCTCTGGCTTACTGCTCACAGGTGATCAGAGAAATCCCCATCAAATTCAGTGATACTCTTCTGTGTGTTAGAAATCTGAGGAGCAGGTATGAAGGTAAGTCAGGCAGGCTCCAGATATATTACAGAAAGTCTTTCCATGAGATTGTGAAAAAGTTTATGTCAAAACGCTACACCATTTTAAACTGTACAAAAGTGAAACTACATTCTGGTGTTAGCTCACACACACATGCAATGTCTCCACTCCTTGCTTTGAAATAAGAGTTACACCTCTGAGCCAGAAGTCAACAGTCCATGTAAATTCTATGAAACCAGATACAACCATACACAGAACTGAGGCCGATCATCAAAAAGTTTTAGTGACCTGTGCTCCATTCAGGAGAATGAAGTCCTCTGTGGCTTGGATCTCCTGATCTCTGAACTGCAGCATGATGTCAATTCCCAGAGTGTGTGTTTCTTCTCATGATGTAGGGTTGTGTCGTTGTCAAATTAAGGTGCATTCATACAAAGCTTTAAAGGTAAGCAAAGAACCTTGCGCCAGGTTTCCACCACAGGAAGTCAGCTGAGATCAGGAGGACTGGGTAAGTGGTACATTTCATCTCCACAGGCACAAGGGAAAGACAGAGAGTTAACGACGGAGAGCAATGGCTCATAGAGCACAAGGGGAGGCACCCAGCGAAGGGGAGGCTATAGCTGCTGTCTGTGTTCTTTCTCTGTGTTCATTTTTTGTGACTTCCCAAACTGTGATGGACAGATGGATGCTATGTGTTTCCACTGGCGGACAGGGGTAATTAGCCCCGGGGAGGGGAGAAGCCTAGTACGCTAGAAAAGAGCTGTCATGTGTTGTTGCCAATACCAGTTTTAGCTTTCTGCAGAAAGGGAGAAGTGCTGCAAGCAGAAAAATACAGAGGAAAGGAAGAAAACCCATTGTATGGCAACTAACATTGATAAGAGCACTAGTAAATTTTTGCAGAGACCATGTGTTGTCCTTTGGCTTCCCTGCTTAGTGCTTTTTCCTCAAAGCTTTCCATGCTTAGTCATCTATTTTGCTTGTTACCCTGATGTGTAGTTGTCCAATTCAACATTTCTTAGAATTTCTTCTCTTTTGCTTTCTCTCTTGCTCTGCAGCAAATGAAACTGCTGTGGCCTGGCTTTCAGGCTAGTACGTGTGCTAGTGTTACTCAGTCTTTAATTCTCTGTGCAACCACTGCCAGTGATTGAAGCACTGAAAACTAGTATAGGCAGGAGAGCTAAATGATACCTGCTAATACGGGTGATAGTTTGTAGCCACAGTGTTCAGCAGAATAGCAATGCCTATATATACTACCATACATTGGACCTGATATACAAAGCATACAAAATTTTGCTGTTAAGCCATGATAGGGAGACCTATCCACAAGGAGTGCTCTGCTGGCACCTAAAGTGAAAGGTGTTATATCTCTTGCAAGAGGCACCAGCTTCTGGTTAAGTACTATGTTCTCTTAATGCACACTGCTGTCAGTATATGGAGGGCCAGTCCTGCACCGAACCGTGATGAATGCTTGGCTTCGAATATAACTTGCAGCTATGAGTACCAGAGTTTAATTGTAAAGTGTGGACATTTGTTCTTTTTACAAGTGCTAAATCTTTTGATTCATTATTTTTATACCAGGGGAAAAATGAGGAATACAACTCTGCTTAAACCATGTGTTTTATCCTGGTCAGTAATTAGATACAAGGATTAGGTTTTGCTGTAAGGCTCTATTGCTTTTTTCTAATAAAGATGAGCATTTAGATAAGCAAATATTTCTTAGAATTTTAATTAACCACAGCTTATTTCTTGCTTATTTACCACTAGAGAAGTGTATTATCTGTTGATACTGCTGCTTTCTTTTGGGAAGCTTAGATATGACATTTGTAATACAATTTGTTTTCTGTGTATCTTACTGATCACTGCAGCAATCAAAGCTACAGCACAGCAGGACAATGACAAATGTAACAAAATGGAAGACAGACTGGGGACAATCACAAAGGTCTTTCTACCTGCCAGCTGTGGCTGGCTTTTGTATTATATCATAGAAGAGGCCCCATATGCTGCATTAGTGTGCTATTTATTGAACCTAAACAGCCTTCAAGAAGTAGTTGCAGCTTTGGGGTTTTCAGCTCATTTAGTACTTCAACTAGTTTCAGAAATGTAAGGGACAGAAACGCAGCTAAGAACTGCCTTTTTTTCTTTTCTTTTTTTTTTTTTTTCTAATTTAACTTGAATGGGTGGGTGATATCATTTTAATAGTGTGAAAAAATACATAGAAAAAAATTCCTATACTGTGGAAACAGCTTTGAAACCACTGACAGAGGTTTGCAGCTGAATGCCAGCTTAGGTGCTTTGTGAGAGCTCATGTCAGGCTTTTTCTATGAGGAACCTTCTCTTTGACCCTTTTTTGTGCATAACTGGCATAATGGAATATGTGGTTGATGCTTACACTGTACCTAGCAATAACCATACTGTCACAGGAAAGAATAGACGTCCTAATGGAAAAAAACTTCGAAATTATTTTGTAATGATCTTGGGTTTTGTTCTGTTCCCATTGCTTCTCTTTTCTCTGACCCTAAAGGTTTGCTCTAGGAAAAGGACAACCCACAAAACAGAAAACTGTCTGAAGTGAATGCAGGCATGTATGGCACTATTTGTGACTATATAAATGTGTATCTTAAAAGGTGATACAACCCTGGACCTTGCTTTAAAAGCAGAAAGGTCTTGTAAGGTCAAAGCATTCAGAAAACTGGGTGAATCATTGCTTTCTGTACATACTGCAGTATCTGAGTACCAAAATGCATGCTAGATAACAGAGAAAATGAAACTGATATTTGTATCATATAACACAGACACTTCCTTGTGTTTTGTAGCAGAGGTTTGGGGGCTTTTTAGAGCTAGAGGATTTTACGCTCCTGTTAAACACAGGAAAGCTTCTTGGTGCCTCTCATCACTCAGCTAGGAAAGCCAGTGGTAGGGACCCTGCTATGATACATAGGATGCAGGTGTTCAGAAGTGTTTCGTTCAACATGTCACTTCAGTCCCCAGAGGAAGTGGGCAGTGCTGTTCATTTTTGGGTGAGCTCTACGGTGAGGGAAAGGGTGGGACTGGTAGCTGTTAACTGCTGTTGGGTCTGAGCACTTTACAAATAGCACAGCCACTCCATCTCCCCTTTCCAAACTTGGTGTGAACTGGTCCCCTTCATCGTTCCAGGGGAAGAGAGTTGCCCTCTGAGATTGTGATCTTGCAGGGGTCACTCCCATGCCATTAAATGTCACTGAAGGGAACGGACAAACCTGGGAACTTGACCTTGCATGTGATAGAGAGAGGCTGTGGAGGCTGTAATGGCTTGGGTTCCTGACTAAACAGCAGATGATCAGTGAAGGGTTAAATCCAAGCAGTGAGTAATTCATTATGGTACTTTCGCCTCTTAACACCATCTGTGAGTTTACCTGCACTAGATTTATCATCAGCCATATGACTGTCATCAGTTGCATGTGATGCTAATGTTCTTCAGAGAGTAAGAAAAACAGGGAGTGGTGCAGTCTGACAGATATTTCAGTTCCATCCAAATATTGTGCCGTTTGAGTCTCTGTTGTCTTCACATGAACCTTAACAACACCAAATAGAATCTGCAAATAGAATCTTTTTCCTTTACACCTCCACCAGACAGGCTTTTTAAGTGAAGCAATAGTTCACAATATTGATTTTTCTTTTGTGGTCTCATTGGTACAGCCTGAAAATGACTCAGCTGTTTTGTGATCCAGAACAATAATATTTGACAGTAGTGCTTCCTGAAAACCATAAAAATAGACCTAGCACTATGATTATGTCTAATTGGCTGAATGGGATACTTAAGATTTCAATGGGCTTGATTCTAGAGAAAGGGTGGCGAACTAGTAAGATACAGTTTGTGAGGTTAGCTGGGTCTAGCAATAATTTCCTGAGCACCACTGAGACTATTTTGTTCTTTTAGATGGTGGTAATTTTTACCTTAAAAGTTGAGGATGTCTGGTTTTAAGAGTTACTAGTGTTCTTACCTTTTCTCCATTGCCAGGATGTACCCATGATATCAAAATTAGAATTAGCAGAATCATGAGGAAGAACCTGAAAACTCTTAGGCTTTGCTGTGGCAAGTTAGGAAACAGAGTCAGTTTATTTGGGCTAAATTTGACATCCTGCCGCTGTTGTAAAAAATCGGTCTTGTAGATGACATGCAGGATAGCTTCTCTGTGAGCTAGATTACTCATTCCTTGCTTCAAGAGATGCTTGGCTTTAAATGAAAATAGAAACTCAATGGGTGAGAATTATATTGCAAGGACATCAGGCTATTTCCCAGTGGATGCTAAGGGGAAGACTTGTTGCTTTCAGACCAAACTGGGCTGGGGCTTCAGGCTGTGATAACCATCATATTGAGTCTACTTGTTTTGCCACTAGAGATCCATCTTTGCTAATGGATTTATCTTGTTTTCAGTTCTCTTGATACAATCTCTGAAAGCAGCAGTCCAGCAACTAAGACATAAAGTTACTCCTTCAGACTCACTCTTGGTGCATCTACTGCATCTCCTACTGTGAAGCCAGTAGAGATTTTGCTACCACTGCAGGTGAGACCAGGCCTATAGAGGTTGTTTAGGAGTGAAACATGGTAGCTTGACACTTAGCACAGGCTGAACTACAAAATTCAAGAGAATAAAGACTCCAGTAGGAGTAATGCAGAACAGTTAAAGGGAATAAGGAACTATTGACCTGAAGGAAACAGGACAAGGGACTGTGTCACATGGAAATGGCCCCATCCCTCCTTCCTGTCCTGTCATACATCTCTCCCCCTTTTGTATTCTCTCCCTGACCTCTCTCTTCCATCTGTAAATATGGGATGATCATCACTCAACCAGTAGATCTGGGCTGTCTGTGGCTTCTATCTGAGGGCTTTAGAGAACCTTGGCGTTGAGGTCTCCTGCCTGAATTTTTCCCCATTGTCCTTCAGGTTGAAGGTGATGTGAATAGATTGTTCTTCAGAGCCACTCAAGGGGCATTTTTCCTCCCTGCTGTGAATCTTATGATTCCTAGTATTGCCCTTGACCCAGATAATGTGCCACAGTTAGGGGAACTCACAGCCCTTTTCCATCCTCAAGGTCTGAACATTGTTTATTCACAACAGAAATACCTCCCTTCAGACACAGTCATGTAAAAAAACCTGGCAGTTATGGGAATGCGCCATGTATTGCTTTGTGCTGGTGTCTCAGGGACAAGAGAACATCATTCCTCATGGGTTTTCACCCATGCTGCTGTGAGTAGAAAGCTGAAACACTAGAGTGTGTGGTATCAGATTAAAAAAGAAGTCAGTAGCAGGAATGCTATATTTAAGAGATAATCTATCACAAACCTATTTTAGCAGAGGGAGCTCTGTTTAGCATACGTTGTACTGAAAATTAAATACGTGCTGGTTTCCAGCTGCATTTGATTTTTAAGGTGTAAAAACTATCTCAGCCTAATAATGCACATGGAAAACAAAAGTGTTCTGCTAGGTTTTCATCCTGTGTTAGCTACCACACCCCAGTTAGCAGGGTATAAGGGCAGAAAGGTGCTAACAGGGACTGTCGGTGCTAACAGGGACTCTCAGTGCAAAGGAACTGAGTTTTCATCTCCCAGAAGTTTCTGTATCTTCTTGTCATAGTCTAGAGAG
The DNA here is from genome assembly GCA_013398125.1 of Aegotheles bennettii. Classification (NCBI taxonomy): domain Eukaryota; kingdom Metazoa; phylum Chordata; class Aves; order Caprimulgiformes; family Aegothelidae; genus Aegotheles; species Aegotheles bennettii. The sequence continues at coordinate 112,343 of VZRW01009975.1, read as the reverse complement.
AGCTGACACCTTATGTGAGAGGAGGTTTTTGCCCTAAAGCAGGTGCTCACAACTCATAAAGATGAGCATCTCTGTAGGATGACTTTCAGTAGAACAAAACAAATGATTAACTGTTTCATAGGTTGGTGGACAGAAGTGGATGAGGAGCTGTAACTTCTGGAACTCACCTTGCTACTACTCACAGGCTAAAAAAAATCAGTAACCAAGACAGTTATACCAGGAAAACATTTAAGTCTACAGCAGTCTTATGAAGGTAACACATGGGAAAGAATGCATAAACACTGAATATCTGAAAATTGCAGCATAAGCTATACTCCAGCAGCATATGTGAAACAAGGTTTCGGTTGTCCTGTAACTGCAACAGGTTCTACCGCATTTATATCACAGGAGGCAAGGGTAGGGGAGAGGGTAAATTAAAGGGACACTGTTACATGAGCACAAGGCTTACTCCAAGTGAAGGACACTAATTACAGTGAAGCACAGAAATGTTTTTAATACATATTTTGTAATTCTGGTGGAAACAAACATGCATTTCCACTGTTTGAAATAAACCAAGTAGCTGAGATCCTTGGCACTGAACTTGTTTGAAAATTTGGTATCACCAAGTGGACTGCACCTTATCCCACAGCAAAGAGCTCTACATTAGCATGCAAAGCATACCTTCCTGGCAACAAACTCGCATGCCCAGGTGGTGCCTCTCAATTCCACAGAAATTCTAGTTCAAACACACTCACTTGATTTCTCCTAGTTCTGGTTAGACAGCATTTTCTGGACCCAAATAAAGGTATTAACTTCTCAGACTAGCTCTGTGCACAGTAAATGAGAAGTCCAGGAACAAGGGAGGTTTGGGCTAGAAAAATGACCTGTCCTATTATGAATTTGACTTCCCTGGTTGCTAGTTCATTCAAATTAGCTGTATATTAACTGAGATTAAAACAAGACTCCAACCTAGGGAGAAGAGGTTCATTGAGCCTCCTCCCTTTGCTGTTTCTAGCTCTATGTAGGCTGACATCTCCTGTACAGCTTCTTAAAGACATTAAAGCCTTTTTCACTCTGCTGCTGACTCATTGGTGGTCCATGAAAAAAAATCAGCATGGCCTATGCCTCCAGATGCAGCCAGTTTAGACAAATTAATCCCTGCAGCCTGCTGTCAGATTGTGGGTTGCATGATGAGTTTATGTAGCTCTGGACACTGGGCAGATATGTGCTTTCACCCAGAGCACTCCTGCAGGTACACAGGACCTTCAGAATCCTCAAGAAATGATGGGATACACTCAGTTACTTGTCATGCACTTGGGATACATAGCAAACAGAAGGAAATCTGTTGAATGCTCAGTGTAGAAGAAAAACACCATCCACAGCTCTTCACAAGTGTGAAGAGGAAAAGGGGCTGAGGAAATTTCACCCTGAGTGACTTAAAGTGAGAATACACTCCCTATGTGGCTAACAAATATAGTCAACAATCCATGGTGTGGAAGCCTGGAGAAACCTAGAGCTTTGTAAGCAAAACCTGCCTTATATTGGCAGATGTAGTCAGAACTCACTGTCCTCTGTCATCTCTGTCACTGTCCTTATTCTGCAACATTCAGAATTTAAATCAGCCCAGAAGATGATTCTTTTTGTCACAAGGAAGGCCAGCAGGAATTTTGACTGGGAAGGAGAACAGCTGCTATAGTGCTGAGAGAAGTATATATTTGGAACAAGGACACGAGAAGGTGTACCACCCTGCTTACTGTGCTTGCCTTGGCTGCACATTGCTGTCTCCTGAGTTAGGGGTTTTATTATTATCTCCTTGTTGTCGGCAGGGATGATTGCCTGCAAATGTTTGCAAATACACCTGCTGCTGGGCACCTTGGTGTTGATGTGATTCCAAGAAAATGAGAGCTTCAGAAACCATGCTGGCACCAGTTATTCATCCAGATAAGGCACCTTCTGTGCACTGAGGACATGACCTTTTGTGTTGCAGTCCAACTGCCTCCCTTAGCACTTCGCAAAGCTGGTGTCTCTCGGGCAGATTACTGTGCCCACTTTTTCCTGATGCAGTTTGTGGCAGAGCTGGTGACTGGCAGATTTTAATTTTTTTGTCCCTACCCAGAAGTGTCTGTTCACAAGGACTGCATGTTGGGGTCCGTGAATTTAGCTGCCCTGGGCAAGCTGAAGCAGATAAAGCATCATTATGACAATAAATTGTTTCTGTTTACTTTCTGTAAACCAGGAGTGGTGGAGCTCACCAGGGCAGGTGAAGCAGTGGGTGCATGTACATCATGCTACTTTTCTGTTGTTATCCAGACGAACATAAGCCCACTGTGAAACGACTGTGGATACCCTGCTTATGCTGGTTGCTCTTTGCTCCTTCCATGATGCCTGGTTGTGGCCACAGAAGTGACCTGCACCACTGTACTTTCAGCTGCCGTGTGATACCAAAGGCAGGCAAAAGCAGCGTCAGTTTTGCTGCGAGCTGGGGAAAACTGGCCTTGCCTGGGGGACAGCAGTGTGTGCAGCCTACCTGAAGAAGCGTGGTGTTGGCATCAGTCCTTTATGCTGCTCTTTTCCCTAAGCAAAGCCGACACTTCCCTCAGAGCTTTGTTTACAAAAGGACAGGTGGCCTACTGAGATACTAATTAAGATGAAAAAGCACAAAAATCCCAGGTATAAATAAAATGAAACAAGATGGCAAGAGTAGGTCTAGATCTTCACAGGAACTTAGAAAATTCTGGGAGTAGTTTCCCCTATCCTTCATCCTAGTTAACAACCAAGAATAGGAAGTAAGTGGCAGGGGAGCCGTGTTTTTTTCACTGTCATGAAATTGAAACAGTGCACAAAAATATTCCTTCATATAAATAAACTGGGCTGCACAGAGACAGGAAAGAAAGCAGTCTATTAAGTGTCCTTTTAGACATAAATTGTAACTCATAATTTTCTTACCAGTTTTCCTCGTAGTCTTCCACTCCTGCCCTGCTCTCTGGAATACAGCACCAAACTCAAGTTCCAGTGGCATATTTACCCTAGCAAGACAGTACACACAAACATACCCTCAGATCTACCTCCTCCTTTGCCTCAGCCAGCCAGCCAGCCCTTCTCTTTGGCTCTGACCCAGCCTTGCTGCAGGCAATCCTCTGTTACAGAGCAACCAGCACATGCAGTTTCATACACTTATGGCAGCAGTTAGGGCAAAGTTGTAGTGGAGAGCTGGTATTTACGCATCATTGCTGGTGGACAGGTGAAAAGTGGTTGCAGGTTAACTCAAAGTTTTGTAGGATACTTCTTGTTCATTCAAAGATCTTTGTCAACCTATTGCTTTAACATCCATTTGGCGCTCTTTAACTTAAGGCAGGATATTAACTTCTCTGCCTACAACCCTCATATATGGCATGCAAGAAATGATTCACTTTGGGTTTGAGGCCTGAGGCAATACTGTAGACTTACAGACTAACCACTGGTACCTCATCACTCTGTCCAAAAAAAACCCTTGCCCACAACAAATCTGTATTATCCAAATTGTGATGAGGAAATTTGCATAAATAGGAGATGAAGGCATGATTAAAACATCCTTTAGGGCTATAATCTGTAGTCTATGACTCTGTATTCTTTGCTAGGATCTGGCACAAACATTTTTTACTCCGAGAGATGTGTGGACAGGAAGGGAATTCCCTGTTTTAAAGGGAAGCTCTGAAGTCTTTCCAGTAGAGGGATCAAATACTCGATTTTAACATCACACATCGCTTTCCTCCTTGTCAATAAACAACCCAAATTTAACTACTTGTAAATTAAAAAGTAATAGTGAATAAACAGAGTTTTGTCTTTTCAGGCACTACAGATAAGGCAGTGAAGTACTTGCTTGTAGAAAAGAGAGGAAAGAGGAAATTAATGGCAAGGAAACTTGCCATCATTGCCCCAAGCAAAATTGAGGCGGATACATAATATATTTTCCTCCTTCCCCTGATCACATCAGTCATATACCATCAAAGCCTGCTGTGATAATGAAAGATTTTAAATCCTCTACTTCCTTTCAAAAACAGCTGAAGTCAAGGCAGGGATCAAATGTTCCCAAGCAGTGGAGTTAAGACAACACACACCCACAGAGCACAGCCGTGAACACTTCTCTGTGTGTGTGTGTGCACACGCACGTGCACGTGTACGTGTATTCACTTCTCTGATAACAGTCCTTCTTTCAAACTCTCCACCTCTAACTGAAACTTCAAACATGTGCCTCTATGACTTGCAGCATACACCAACTTTACCTTCTGTAGGATGTTCTTGAGCTTACTGTTTTTCCCATTTGGCAGGCATGAATGTCTCAGGACAATCACCATTCTCAAATCTTAGTCTATAAGCAAATTTCTTTTGTTGTTTCTGATCTAAAATTTTAAAGCTCTAGTATGGTTAACGATGAAAGAAAAATCTCTCACACCTTCAAGGTTGGCACAACGCCTCATAAAAACTGTCTTGATTCACTGTGGAGGATGACTTACTGGGGCTGCTATAGGATAAATAGTAAGTATAGTAAGACTTACTGCAACATTTTATAAATTGTGAAGTTGGGAAGTTTGGCTGATTATGGGTTTTTTTGAAACTACTGATTTACTTTTGCTGTTATTTATTAAAGATTATTCTTTTGCTTAAAAGTATCATTCATACAATGACAGACTGAAAAAAAAGCCAAACATCTAGCTGGCAAGGATGGCAGGCTGTACAGCCTGAAAATTAGAGAAAGTGTCAAACTGAAGAATGGCTTTCAAAGCAACCTGTGAGCAAACGTGTCGGTAAATAAATGTAGAGGAATTTAGCCCAAACAGGACCAGAGAGCTCCAGACACACACAAGTCCAGGAAGTTGTCATCTGGTGGATTCACACTGGGCTGTAGATGGAAAAACCTTGTTTAACTAAATTTTAAGGTCACTGGAACATGGATGTTTTCCTTACTCCATGTATGCACAGCAGGTAGCACAGTGACATGGCAAGGGGCAATTAGTGCTGCCTGAACACTTATGATGAAATGTAGCTTTTCAGATCATCATTCAACCCAGAGCAGGTAGTTAAAACACTATTTTCAGAGCCATAGCTAGCTCAAGACAAATAAGACAGAAGATACTGAGCAAAATAACACACTGTTAAGTCTTTTTATTAGTATTTTTTGTTGTTATTGTTATTCACACTTAGACAACTTGATTACATAAAGTGATTTATATGAAGAGCTTTGTATTGATATCATAAGGTGAGAAAGTGTACACGCCACAGTGAAACATTCTGTAGATACAGTGAAGTAGAACCTTTGATAGAAGGGATTATTTCCAAGACCCTATGTACAAATAAAGGTAACTTTCATACTATATACAAACTTATATTCACAGATAATTTACTGATTCAGAGATACAAGGGTTTCATCTAGTGAATAATGATCCATACACATAAACACATGAGAAAATCTGGAATTTTCAGGGGGTTGCCTGGACTGGCTTCCATGGCAATACATATTTTTTTTAAGTTTGATATTAGTAAAATGAGGGACTTCTTCAGATTTTTCTTACAGTAAGTTGAAAATGAGAGATGAAAGCATATGAAAACAACAAGGTGAAAAAAACCAAGCTAAAAAAGCTTTATTACAAAAATAGCATCTGATTGTCAGCTATAACATGTTACTTTTTTTTTTCACATGATAATACAATGGCCTGATCTTGCCCTTTTAAGTGACTGATATAATTTCTGCTCAAGTGAGTCAACTCCCCAGAGTCAGGATTGCAAAAATTAAATTCTGTAACAGAGATCTTGACAATGGAAATGAATGCAAAACTAAGCGAAATCCCTTTGGCATTACTTACTTTTGATGTGGGATTAAAAGAAATGGTTGATTTCTGTCGGATAGCCTGACCCTGGAAACTTTAACTCTTTTGTAAAACAGATGTGACAGAAGTAACTCATCAACTATTATTAAAGTATGAGGTGCTTCCTTTGCTGTGCACAGTAGACGAAAGCATTAGAGTAACCGGATGATTTAATTGCTTCATTGGGCCTGACTCTGCAAGCACTGTATTCCTTCTTCTTGGGTCAACAAGGATGGCAGGATTGAGCCCCTGCTGCAAAGACAGCGTGCAGCATTTTGTTCAGTCTCACAAGGAAGCTCAATACAATGAGCTGATTCCCCCTGACTTACAGGTTCACTAAGGCAAAACCAGATCCTGCTTTACTGTACATTTATTTGACAGTATTTTACATTATACCTTAAAAAGAGACACAAAATGGATTCTTCAAAATTAACAATCCCCTTATTTAGAAATCCCATACTAGACTTATGGGGTTTTTATGGCTTCTTTTTGCATTAAGACAACTATGTGACATAAATTAAAAGTAAAAAAAAATAGTAAAGTGCAAGATCTTTAAAAACACATAGAAATTTAATTGTTTGGATTGGTTTCGTGTTTGATGAGAGGTGAATTTACAGTAAATCTACATGAATGTACAGTTCCTTTACCAATCTCAAATTACATTATTTCTTACTCCGTCTTGTCCTGGGCCACTGAGGGCTCGTGTAGGAACAATGTGGCCAGTTGTGTGTCTGGTCTACCCATGTTCTCAGTGGTTACATGGCTTCTAGGCTGGGGCTGACCTGCATCTGGCTGGCTGGGAGCACAGGCTCAGGGCCACATTAAAGGGAATACATGGCTTCTGGAGAAGACATGGCTTATGTCCAGCCAGGCAGGAGCATGGGCAGAGGAACATGCAAACTAGCTGTACCCACCCAGGCACACAAGTCCTGAGATGCCATACACTGACACAGAGCAAAGCTAAAGGATGATTTGTCTGGAATACGGGGCTGTGATCCACCTATGACTTCTGTGTCAGATGTGTGCACTGAATTGCATTACATCACTCTCGAAGTTACTCTCCCCAGTCCCAACAGGAATGATGGATACATCAATACTGATATTCCTGTAACTGATCACAACAGACCTGAGATGGAACACTTTAACATCAGCCAGGAGTGAAACCCATATTTGTTGGAGGGCTGGAGCAGGACTCTTCTCCACGCTGTTGAGTACTAGCTACCCCATTTGCTAAACTCAAAGTTGCTTTTGCAGATATGTTTCCAGCTGCAAGTTCTTGCATCAAACTTTCCAGGAATAGCAGGAAAACAAGAATTACCTGCTCAAACGAACTAACCATGCCTCTTTCTCAGTCAGTTGTGTCATTGTTACTTACAAGAGGTAAAATGGTTTCCAAGAATAGAAGTGAATGCAATTTTACTCTTTGTACATAGTCCCAGGACAATTACATTTGTTAGGCAAGTGCTTTTATGAAATACAGGATCCTAGGATAAAAAACTGTATCTGCCCAAGTCAATAGCAGAAATCTTCTGGATTTCAGTGGGCCATCTGTTATAGAAAGGATTATTTCTTTGCTATAAATTAAATACAATCATATTTGATTTGAAAAATAAGTTATATGGACCACAGGATGCTATTTTAAGGAATTACTGCTGAAAGAATAATAATTAAAAACACCATATATCCCCTTTTTTGCAAAATATGTAATGAAGTAAAAGACAACCAGAGAAATAATCCCTTAAAAAACACCCAAACACTGAGAATATTTCTAAGCATCTATTTTTTACAGTACTTGGATTAACCACATGTTTAACCTACCGCTTTGTGGATCTTCATATCCACACACAACAGTACCATGAGTGACAGTGATCATAAACTACTTCACAGTAGTGTATGTGGAAATTACATGGTAGGTTCATTGCCATTACAAACATCAAATGACATCTAGATAAGCTTGTCAAGCACCGTGCTTTATGCTTCATGAAGATTATGCAGACAGCCACATCAATGGAATAAATAAGCACAGCCATACAGACACAGAGTGCCTGTCTGCACTAGAAGAAAGCACTAGCCTTCTGTAAAATAGTTAATTTAAAATACACAGACTTTGCTGAAAGATTTTTCCATGTCTACACATAGCTCTTGAGGAGATCCTCCTCATATCACTTTTTAATCCCCCTATTATAGCATTTACCCTACAGATTTGACCATGGTAGCTTCTGCAGAGGGAAGCTGACTTTTTTTTTTTTTAAGTGGAAAACAGCAAAAACTTGTAGAACTCCAATGGTATTTTGTACTGATTGGGCCCATTCTCTGCTTTAATTGCAAAGAGGTCAGTGCAGAAAATCTTTAAAACAGGTAACAATCTGACCCACAATGCTGCTCAAATGCTACTGGAAATCCCTTCCAAAAATCATGTCCACCATTGGTTCTGTTCAGGTGTGATGATGCCACAGAGTTGACTATTTAACCTGAAGTTGCATTCTTATTTTACTTACTGTGTTGCCAACTTGGTGTTGTTCTGAAAACAGTAAGGCAGAACAGGATCTTGATCATAACACCAATTTCTGTATTAATTATTCACCTATGCCTCATAAGGATTATCCAGAGAGCAGCATCAACTCAATAAATGAGCACAGGCATACAGGCAGCTAGAATAGGCTTCAACGCTGACCAACTTGCTGTAGAATTCAGGCAGTCTGCAGGACGGGATCCCTAGTGAAGTCATTCAGAACTTTGACTGAAGAAAACAGAAATTTGACTTCTAGGTGTACAATGTAGAGAAACATTCATGGATCCCACATTGAAACGGTTATGAACAATGAGAAACAGTTCATGCTGGAAAATGTGCTGTCATTGTAAAATAGGAGTGTCCTAATAGAGTGGTGTGCACGTTGGGTAGTGTCGAGGCTGCACATGTTATGGATGTTCAGTCACTGGGTTGCAGCAGCTGAGAGCTGTTCTCTCAGCACTCCTCCTGCATGGGCTAAGGGGCCATGCTTCTCCCTCCATACCATTCCTCTCTTTTCTCTTATCAGCACAGCTGTTGCCTCTTAATCAAAGAGCACATCAGCGTGCAAGTATCCTGAAAATTTTATCCTAGCAGTTATGTAGAAAGCTGCCTTGGTAAGTAGAACCAGCATTCACAGTCAGCCTCTACAGAAACCACCACACAACTGAAATCTCTCCTGTCACCTCTGGAGCTGAGATACCCCCGACCCCGCAGTTTGTCAGCCATTTGAGTAATGGTCTGTCCAGCAGACACAAGACAGTGGGAGCCATGAGTTGTCTTATTCATGAGGGGAAATAATTACTTTTAATACCTTCCAAGACAAATATGTTGATAGGGGCAAGCAGACACAGGAAAGAAATGAGTCAGATGCACTTTGGGACTGTATGCAAATACCATTACAGGATACCAGCCCTAAGTCCCACACATCAAGTTCTTCCTTCAAGCATTGATGACTGAAATATTTAACTGAAATAGTCCTACTGTATAGGGCTTTCAATTGGTTATTCAGTGGGGCAGTAGTCTCTGCTGCTGCTCCCACTTTGCAGAGCACACCAGTGTCATTGCAGCTCTCATGGTCAGGCAGAGCTTTTTCCTTTACAGTGTGGGCTTTGACACAACATGCTGGCCATGAAAACATCAAAAAAACCCAAGACATGCCCCCGCCCAAAAAAAACCCCAACAACAAACAACCAACCAAGCCCCACCCCAAAAAAAAGGAGGCGGGAAAAAAAAGGAGTAATGTACTGAACAGAGACCAGACTATTGCTTTCCTTGGTTTCTTGATTTGAAATATCAGACCAGTGAATCTGGGCATGTAAATGCTCGTATACACAGACCTATCCTTCAGATCAGTTGTGTCTTATTCTGCTCACTTGGGTCTGTTTTCAGCACTGTCATCAGAAATAAAAAGCATTTGGTGACTCCTCTGGGACAGATTATACTGTGGAGTCAGCTCTGTATTTTGGGACACCTATTTCGTTTGAGCAATAAAATTTGGGCTACAGATCTGCTTCTGCAAGATTGCTGCTCTTGTCAGTAGAGGGCACTACAGGTATGTATGTACACACCCACCTTTTCGTTGTGTACACCCGTAGAAACAAATGTTAAGAGATGGGCAGCAGTGTCGTTAAGACAGGTAGGGATTCTGGAGCTCAAATACACAAATTTTTGCTCACAATGAGAGAAGCTCACACTAAAAAGCACTAAGCAGCAAAAGATGTTGAAAATGTTTGGCTAAGATCATACAGATACTGAATATAGCTAAGTCTTAATACTTTAGGACAAGACATGAGTAGCAGACATAACTCCTAGTTTTCTTACTTTAGTTCATTAGTATATCACTTTTTTCTTCATGATATCACATATTATTAACATTTTATTGATTTTTAATATGTATTTTTTACTGTTTTCTCTACCATTGTTTTCTGTCAAGTCCTTACTCTCTGAACAGATACTGTTACATACAAATAGAATAGGAAAACAGTAAAGGACCAAGGGGATGAGTGAGAAGCAAACAGCATAGAACACAGAAAAACATACAAGACAAAATGTGCTGAGACTTCTGTTACACAGCTGTGAGCGTGACATTGCCATTGTGAGCACAGTACGAATACAAAACAATGATGAAACAGGTCATAGAAATGCACTGAAGTTTCATGAACACTAACTGCACAAAAGACCTGAACAAACAAACAAGGATTATCTGAAATAATTTCTTAACACACATTCCAGTCCTCCCTTTTATTTTTTTTTTTAATCATCCAAACTACAGGAAAGATGAACACTTCGTTGCTTAATCACTCCTTGTTTTCTTGTTCTAGGTTCGGACCTTCTCCTTCTCTAAGGATTTCAGTAAAAGAATATTGCATTCTCACTCTTTCCGGGCTTCTTTAGACATTTACAATTCCAGCAATATTGAAAAATATTCATGTGGATCTCCTGCAGCTACACTATACTTAAAATTGTTAGTTTGTCTTACCTAGTTTCAGGATCTACAAAAGCAAATATGAACTGTCCCAGATTAACTGTACATCAGCTGGGGATCTCTTCCAGCAATGGCTCTATGTAGCTGTGAAGGTCCTTACACTCTAATTAATGGTGAAAGATAACATGTAAAATATATATCCACTTCAGCAATTAGGCTGACACTTTATAATTACTTCTATTTTCTGTCTATAATACCAGGCATAAGCAAATTAGCCTTTTTCTTCCAGCGTGAAAAGGCAAACTTGTAACAATAACAGCATCTGAAAGCCATTGGTACTGCTGTTGGTATTGCTGCACTAGAAAATATGGTGTGTTCACATAGTAGTTGTATGATCTCTCTGCATGCTGCATTGCTACTAGATAAGAAAGAGTATCCCCATTCTGGTCTTTGCATGTGAATGCAATGAAAATCTGCACCAGTTACAAAATTGTCAGGCAGTGTTGCCCCTTCAGTGCCAGAGCCAGAGTTTTTGGAATCTGAAGAGTTTAGCAAGATGTAATAAACCACCATTAACATCCTGCTGATTGCCTTTACAGAACTGTGATGCAGAGGATCAAAACACTGATGAACTCCCTGGCTTTGCTGAAATCACATTATGTAAATCCACTTATATGCAGAGATGTGCAAGCTTTTCCCTGTCTGTGACCCATGCGCAAAGTGCATGTTTTCCATTCAGGAGTTTCAGCAGATTATCAGAAAAATCTCTTACCACGGTGCATGGCCATGCCTCCACAAAGTTTATATTAGAATTCCCCTTAGAAGATGAGAGCTTTAAGAACCAAGCACACCGTGTGTCTGTATATACTATTACAGAGAACGAGAAGTCTGCAGATATGTACCATAAGCATAGGAGAAGCAGTAGCTTTCACTGCTTCTGTGCGTGCACAGCATCGCCAGTACTGAGCAGTGAGGATGTTCTGCAGCAAAGAAAACCTCAGCACAGCCAGACTCAGCCCTTCACTGTGACTGTACTATCCAGCAGCATTCTTCAGCTCTGAGATACAGCCTTTGTACCCTTTTCTTTCTTTTTCTTTCTCTCTTTTTGAGGGAGAGGAAATTTACAAATCCATGGGTTATTCTCATAGAAGCTTTCCGTTGTGTTTTTTTGCTGTTTCATTTTGATTTATTAATTTTTTTTTAATAAATACATGTACATTTGTTTATTTGTTTTTGTTTTCTCGAGAAACATCAATTTCCACTAGATGGAGACAGGACACTGGATCACTTTGTCCTCCAGGAGGACGCTGACAACCAGGAACACAAGATAAAGCCCAAACATGAGAAAGCCCAGGATTTTATTCATCTTCCACTTGCAGAAAGCGATGGAGAGGATCACAAAAAGCAGCATGATGAAGAGGAGGACAATTGCACAGAACAGACCATTGCTGCTGACTGCCACTGGGGTGAAGTTGTTAATCACAGCATACAGGAGCCATGGAAGAGGAAGGCTGTTAAGAAACAGAAAAATAAATTGGAAACATTGCTGAGGTGCAGAAAGAGGCACTAGAAAGTTTCTGGAGGCACTTCAAAATACAACCAGAGGCTTCTTGCATAAAGCGCGGCATGAAACTCATTTGGTACATACATAAATGTAATTTGTCTGCTTGCTCGTGGTTCCTGGGGAGAACAAATGGGCTTCAGGCTTCCCCCTCTTCCACCACTTACATTGCTGAATTTTATTTCCCTTGGCAGATAAATCACCTGACATCGCGTCTGTAAGCAGGGAGACTCCTTTCATTTGTTTCTGGATTTCAGATCTTCTGCAGAAGAATCTACTTCAAATCTCTTTCCAAAAGTCTGTATTACAGGACAGTGGGTCACCTAAAGACATGTCCTTGTCACGAAGAACCAGCAGTCTGCTAGGCACCACCTCCAAAGTTTGGCCCTTAAAAGCCTTCATCCACATTTACTCTATAAACCTGTGTTAAAATGTGAACTTCAACTGAACTCCAGATTAATTTCTATTTCTGTATTTGTTGTCATCACACTTCTTATCTCTGATGCCATAGAATGAGGCAACATCCTTCTGGAAAGTTGTCAAGCTGAAATATGTATTTAAGCCACTGTGTGTAGCTTAGCAGGTTTTGAAAGCATGAAAAGAGCTGTCAGAAGCTCACAACATTCAAACTTTGAATAAGCAGCTCTAGAGAGAATAAATTATTACAGCCTCAGTACTAACTAAACCAATCTACGGCTCAACTGTGCCACTTCTGTTGTAAATACACCAGGTCTAGCAGACTGGTACAGAACAACAATATTTCCATTTTCAGGAAGACTAAAAATTTTAAGAAAGAAAGCATTACAAAAGAGAAAAGTTTTGTAATGCAGCCTAGGTACTCTAACTTGGAGCACATGGTAGTGAATAATGTTTTCACATGTTTTGCAGGTCTGCAGCTTATAGATGTTATTTAGAATAGAATCATAGAATCATTAAGGTTGGAAGAGACCTTCAAGATCATCCAGTCCAACTGCCTACCTACATCACCACTAACCCATATCACCCAGCACCACATCCAGACACATCTTGAACACCTCCAGGGATGGTGACTCCACCACCTCCCTGGGCAACCTATTCCAATACCTAATCACCCTTACGGTGAAAAAAATTTTCCTAGTGTCCAATCTGAATCTCCCCTGCTGCATTTTAAGGCTGTTTCCTCTCATCCTTTCACTATGGGCATGACAGAAGAGACTGACCACCTCACTACAACCTCCTTTCAGGCAGTTGTAGAGAGCGATGAGGTTCACCCCAAGTCTCCTCTTCTTCAGACTGAACAACCCCAGCTCCCTTAGTCATTCCCCACAAGACCTGTTTTCTAGTCCCTTCACCAGCTTTGTTGCCCTTCTCTGCTCACACTCCAGCACCTCAATGTCTTTTTTGAAGTGAGGGGCCCAAAACTGAACCCAGCACTCGAGATGCAGCCTCACCAGTGCCGAGTACAGTGGGACGATCACTGCCCTATTCCAGCTGGCCACACTGTTCTTGATGCAGGCCAAACACTTCATGCTTTTGGATTGACAGAAAAAAGCAGCACAGTTTTACTGCTGTGTCCAAAGCTACTGTCATTAGCTAACAGATGAAGTAAAAAAGCCACTTATTATCCATCTAACCTCAGAGTTCCTTTTAGTACCTGTGCAGTTGGTGGCATATTTTCAGCAGTGAAAACCATTATCTGTTCTACGACTAGGCTGTTCAGGAATACAACTATGACTAGACCTGTTCTTCTGCATGTGTGATAGCAAGAAACAACCAAAGATGAAGAAACAGATAGCATGCACATCATTCTCAGTGCCTCTATCCTGTGCTGAAGGTGGGAATGTGGGTATAAAGACAGTTTGTCTGTACATTTCCTGCACCTTTTTGAAACACTGAGGCATAGGTTACAACGTTTCTGGACCTGATCTAGGTTGGTCTCAAAAGGTGAAAAAGGTATTTTAATTCCAATCAGTGCCATACATCATTATCCTAAAGCTGCCATGAAGCAATAAAGTGTATATAGTACATTTCTGCACAATTTTATGTTGCTTCACATTGTCAGAGCTATACAACTGTTCCTTCGTGTTAATAGAGAATTGGTTTGTAATTTGGGACTTGTCAGGTATATAAAAAAACCCACACGTCAACAACAGTCTAAATGAGCTACACAAGACAATGACATTCTGTTTTTATTACAGTAAAGGCGATGAATACTGTAGAGGCAATTAATTGTTCTCAATCATCATTTGTAAAGAAAGCCCTAGTATAACTCCAATGAGTAGCAACATAAGCAAACAACAGCAACCTAACAAAATCATATAAAGCTTCAGAAATTCATTCTTGGAACAATGCTGTTGCGTACTTTTTAAAATGCAATTCACTTGCCTGGGCAGCTCTGCAATGTATCAAAGACAGAACTAGGCAACAAATTTGTAACAATTCTGTCATGCAAATATCTAAAAACTTCTGAGCACTTTAAATAGTGACACCCATTTTGTATTTACCACTCCCCTTTTAAAGCATCAGTGGCAGAATATTGTTGTAGGCAACACCTTGGCAAAACCACAGCAACATGCTTAGAACAGAAGTCTTGTTAGTATAGACACAATTTTCTCGCTGTAGAACTTACCCCACTGTGATGTCAAATATGTTGCTTCCAACAGAACTGGATACAGCCATGTCCCCCAGACCTTTGCGTGCTACGATAACGCTGGTAATAAGGTCAGGAATGGATGTGCCAGCAGCTAGAATAGTCAATCCCATGATTTCTTCACTAATACCAATGGTCTCTCCAACCTAACAGGGTTTAAGCAGAAACAGAAAAAAAAACCCCAAACATCCTGCAGTGAAGAAATGCTTTCTGCTGTAAATCTGTTTAACCAGGAATATTATCCTGGAGCTTGCTGACTAGCTTGGAAAATACAGGCAAGATTGGAGAATTACTCTTTTTCACAGATTTCCGTGGTCAGGGAGAAAGGTAAGATTGTCAAATAGAACCACCAGGAATTGATAAGTGTTTGCTGATGGCTCTGATGTTACCAGAATGATCAAGTCCTGCGGTCAGGACAACCACAGCTCTCTGAACTACTTTCCATTTACTGAATAGTGATTTACTTCATCCATGGTTGCAGTTCCTAAAATAAAGCACTACTCAGCATGAGATAGACGATGGACTCTGATTCTAAATGATCTCTTACAGTGCAAAACACAATGTAGGGCTAGTATTTTGTACCAGTACCACCTCCTTACCTGATGTGCCCACCAGACCATTAAGTAAGAAAAGAATGCAATCCAGCTGATTGAGCCAAAAAATGTGATAGGAAAAAATTTTCTTGAACTCTGAAACAGAAACAAAGAGAAACAGTGAGTACCTATGTTGAAGGCTGATGTACAGTACTCTTATTTATTTCTCAAAGTAAGAGAGGCTTCTTATTTTTTCCAATCACCTGTTCTGATGAACTATTCTGATCATCATCAGATGATCAAAATAAATTTCAAGAATGATAAGAACTGACTCCCCACACCGATATATGCTTACCTATGCCATATTCTTCCAACTTCTCCAGTTGTAAAATAACACCTTCTGGCAACTTGTATGATGAATGGCAAGTTTTGGGTTGCCATTTGTATCATGTTCTGTTATGCTGCAGTTTGCATATGTGTTTAGCTGAATGGTAGTTTGGCTTCTAAATTTATTAAAAACTTCATGCTTATTCAGAAAAATGTTTTCAAATTGCTAAAAGAGGTACATATACCTTTCATTCACACATTAGTAACTTTGTGCAACACCTTTCACAGTCAGTATAACATGCCATATGACAGAGCTAAACAAATACACATTTAAAATTTATTAGGTCATTTACTTCCCTTAGGAAAACAACCCATTATCTCTATCAGAACAGAAGATACATCAAGCACATGTTTGCCATGCTTTCTTTTGTAAAGAAGTTTGTTATAAAAACATGTAAAACATGCTCTGAGGCCCTTCAATGAATTAAAAAAAATGTATCACCAAAGTAACTTCATTCTAATTTTCAGTGTCTCACTTGCTAATGTAGAACTTTGAATAGATAGAATTATTGTAGTCAATGAATGGGTTATATTCACATTAACAATTTATTTTCCTTTCTGTTCTTTTGCATCATCCATATTGCCTATTGGCTAGCTGGATCTCTGTAACAAAAACAGATCAAGTTAACTACTAAAGGAAGGAAACATGACTGCAGTACTGTATCAGGCAATCACTGTCTAAATCAAATTAGTGTTTACAATGAAATATGTACTGTGAATGAATGCTACCAGTCTTGAATGCAAACACATCCTTTATGGGCATTGACTTTCTGACCACAGATTCTCACTCACCCCAGATGACTTCTGATGTGTCACTAGCAGAATCCTACACACTTTAATGAATAACCAGTAGGACTCCTTGTAGAAGTTACACCACTTCGAATACTTGCTCCAGCTGCTGCTTGATCCTGCACTACTGCTTCCAGTTAAGTCCTCCCTAAATTCACTTCTACTTTTTGCTCTGCATGGGCCTCCAGATTTTTTGGGCCACAAACCTTGCCTGCTCCCCTTTCCACTTCAGGATATGCCCTTGCTGCACCAGGAGACTCACTAGTCTGTGGGTCATTTCTAGGTGGTGTGGGAGCAGACAGGACTGTGGGGCTTTCCCTGAACATGACTTTTGGAGAGAAAATACTGTTTCAATTTTGCCAGTTCAGCTTGCTCAAGTCACTGTAAAGCCCTCTTTTGCAGGGAGTTTACAGAGCTGCACAGCCAGCTTTTTTTGAATAACAGACACAAGAGGGATTCATATGGGACAGTCTCACGCCCAGGAACTGATCAGCATGGGTGGCTGTGGACTAAGAGGTGCTCAGTGAACTGGGCTGGCCATTAGAGCTGGTCATGCAGGAATGACACTGTCCTTTGTCAGATGAATCAGAAAAGAGCGAGGCTGGTCTGCAGCTCATAGAAATTGTGTAGACATTCTGCTGATGTAAATGGAATGAGATCAGGTCATTACTGATGGGAGAAAGGTAAAGTCAGTAATGGCAATTGTACACACTCATGTACAGGACAGGACAATTAAGAGGTCCTGTGCAGGTGCAGCTGTAGGCTGTGCTACAGGACACTTGCTCTCTGTGGGCATAGTGCTAAATGCCCTCCTGAAAACTGAGCTCATAAACACTGCCTAACATGACCTATACAATTCCACAATTGAATACACATAAGAACACACAGTAAAGATGGTAAAGATCTAACAATGCCTCCAAACCCCCTAATACATAAATAAGTGACTGAACTTCTGTTGGAGTAAGCAAATAATTCCAGTAGGCATTTTAAATTAATTAACTTTAAATATAGGCATAAATAGCCACAATGGCACCTGCAAACATCCTTTTGATGTAAATTCCATCACTGTCACAAGCACTGTTTTGATTGATCTGCTCCTCAGCTCTTTATAAAGCAGAGTTACTTTTTCAAAACAGAGTTCTAAATTTTTATCAAATCAGAAAATCTGATAAGGATCTTCTGATGTTTAATCCTACTCAGATGGACTTTTAATTTTAAAATCAAAACTTTATATTCATTGGGGGACAGAAGGCCTTAGTCTGAAAAGGAACACAATTTGAAAGGAATGTAAAGATGACTGTTAAAATAGTGATCTGACATCAGTGGGAGCAGATTTGAGTCCAGAAGGGATAAATGAATCTAAAAAGTAATTTCCTTTTTTAAAACTAAATAGCTAGCAGTTCTTTTTCACTGTTCTTAATAGTCAACCCTTTTGACTTCCAACATTTTTTGTCATCCTTGTAAAAATTGGGACTTTCTGGCAACACATACAGTAAATGTGATGATGAAGTGATAAGCTTGTTGCACCTGGTCATAAAATCTACACAGACCACCTCACAGCAGTGTAATTTGACTAATCACTATACAGCATTCAAGATACAAACATACCTTGTCTTATGTAAGACTAATACAGCGAGAGCTGTACTGGCCAGTAATAGCTCTCGGTATACAGCGATTACATATACAAAATGTTTCTTGCAAAATAATGAGACATTGCCTATCTGAGTCAGACACCCACAGAACTCAGGTGGCTAAGAATTACGAGCCAGTAACTTTGCAGTGTGTCTTAGCCAATCCTCTTCCAGTAAAATTAACTGATAAGCAGTAGTTCAAGATCAACAGTATTTTAATAGGCCTAACAGTTTAATTATCTATTTAAAAGGTGGAACATTTAAACTCAAAAAGGGCAAAATTTAAAGCTTGTACATATTACAGGTGATGAAATCAAGAATGGACTCCATAGATGCTGCTATATAATTTGCATATAGATGAAATTTTTAAAAAGCAGTAATGACAATGCTGATTCTTTTTTGGACCCTGGATTTTATTTCCATAGTATAATAATAATTGTGATTATTTTGTAAGTAATGACAGCATTCTTTAAAGATTTTTCTCATTGCATCTCCCTAGCTCTTGAAAATATAGAGAGCTGCCAATTCCAAGCATTTTCCTAGAAGAATTAGTCAGAAATACCAGACAGCAATACTTCTCTCTCTCTCCACCTTTTCTGGTAGCTGTTCTGATGGTTGCCTTGTAAAAACAGAGAGCCCAGTTTATTACCAATTGGTTCTGTTGTGGTCATGGTAACAGACAAATGAGAAAAGCCATGGCTTATTCAGTTTGGATGCTATTTTCTTTTAACAAAAGAGAAATAATTTTGTAGTTTCACTGTAGATTGGTTGGATTGGTACTGTTCCTGTTTATCAGCAATCTTAAGGACATTTTTCTTGGTACATTTCTGTATTGATTTCATGCCAGTGTCTGAAAATCAGGACTTCTAGTAGCAAGAATGATCCAATTTGAAGATTTTTCTTCTAAGAGCCTGATCCTGAAAGACAGTGAGTGCTTAGTAATTTGCAAAGTAACTGTCTTAATTTTAGCCAGTATTATTACCAGAATCTTTGCTTTACCTTTAACCTGAATGAATAATATGCTTGTCTCGTACATAAACCTATCTGCATTGCAGGCTTAGATTTTCTTTTCGTACTTGATGGTGCTTAAATCTGATTAGTCAGAACCTGCTCCTGTAACTGGATCTGTGCAGGAACATCTTGTCCTTGTCCCCTTGGTAACAGTGCATCTCTGTATGGCAACAAGAGTTCATGTAAGCTCTATGTCTTCATTAGTAATGGGAATTCACAGAGATACAACGAACTGCCCCCATATGGGTCCAGTGACCACGGGACCGGAGCTCTGATAGCCATTTTTCTGGCCTGTAACACAAAGGGATAGACAGTGCAATATGGCTATAACAAAAGTGATCATGCTCAATATCTGCCACTGGCCCGCTGGGCTACCTCAGTCTCATAATTTTCTTTTCAATCTTTCAATATCCCTTACTGCAAGAGGTAGACAGTTACGTTTGCAGCCTTTACGGAGCCACTGGGGAAATGAGCTATGAGTACAGGAAAAATACCCATTATTGTTCAAAATACCTGAACAAAAAGCCAGGTACAAAATTCCCCAAGAGCACATCCACCTTTGGTGTACTGCCAGCAACATTATCGATGTAATAGTAAGGAGATATATATACTTGTTTAATGTGAGCAGGTGTTACTAAGGCACTAAACACACACTAAAACATGTCACCTACTGAATAAGTTCAGAATTTAGTTGAAATAATACATAATCTACTCTAAGTATATAAAAATCTGAATATCTGTACACCAAAGCATAATAAGGCAGCAAGGATTTTGCTAAATTTATAGCCAGAGACCTTGTATGTGAACATTTTTTTCTAGAGCTTCTGGGTCTCATGGAGCTAAATATAGCTTAGTATAGTCCAAGTAAATGCAGTCAAACCATCTCCATTATGTGGTGATAAAATATCCTTTAGAAAAGAGACTACAGGAGGATACGAGAACTCATTTTTGAAAAGTGGACACCCACAGAGCATGTCAAAGGTTCCATATGGTGTCTCAAATAAGTATATAGCACTCAAGTGTTCATTTTATACATCCACATGCTAATCTGAGCAATCCGATGCAGAATTTGGGTTTCTGACTAAAATTACCACACTCACAAACCAAGCCTCTGATGGTAGGCCTATCTATTTCAGTGTCTATCAACAATCCATTTAAGCAACCTATTTAAGTATTATTTTAGGTTCGTTTTAACTTTTGCCTCACATATTTCATGGAAAGTTGTTTTCTGATGCACATGCTGAGCTACGCTATTGGGTTTTGGTTTTGTTAGAAAGGGAATAGAGTGGCTGGCACACAGGCATAAGTGAGAATATTTTAGAGACAAACACACTAATGAACTGTCCTTGAAAATTTAGTTTATGCAGCCATCTGGTTAATTCTTCGACAGTAATGTTTGAAGTAAGCAGCTTGTCATACTGATGCAGCCTATTACCTCTTCTGTTATTACTACATGTAATTACAGACTACATTTCTTTTACTTCTGTATAAAAAGCTACTACTTTCAGTGAATGAAATGCTGTAACTGTTGCCCATTGATGTATCTGGCATATAAAAATGTGCATATACATTAGGGTATTTTAGCTGTAGGATGGCAGTATGCCAGATCTGTTATGAGCAACACTAGAGTTAATAATCACATGCATCACCGAGTTGCATGCAACTTCTTGACATATTAGCTTTCCAAAACCATTACTGTAAAAGCTGTTCTCATTTGTATGGTACAGAATATTGGATAAGACTATATGTCTATTGATGTTTACTTCAGGTTTTCAAAATTTAAAATATTTCTTAGAAGTATCTGTGTATTTTGGGGCAAATCATTAAAAAAAAACTATAGGGATGGTTTTGAATGATAAAAGGAGGGCATAAATACAGAAGTAAACAATCTTGAAATTCATGTAGTATGCTCTCTGTGTTACCAAATAAAAAGTGTTTATCTAGTTGTTTGAAAACTTAATGAAAAGAAAGCTTAAAGATTGGAAGGGAAAAAGTCAGCTTACATCCTTATCTAAAAACAAATCAGAGGTCTTATTTTAGCTTGTTTCTTGCACTAAATTGCAGTTTTTCAGTGTGTGCGATGGGAAAATCTTCCAGTGTATATGAGGAGGAAAAAAGAATTCAGGGTGTTGATTTATAAACTTATAAACTGTGCATCCCTCTCTTGCAGCAGTTTTAATCTATTTTCGATCCAGAAAGGAAAAGAGATTAAAACACTACTGAAGCATTTTTTCAGTTCTTGACTTTTACTTTCCATGAGTCAGATCTATTCATATATGTGAATATAAAACTCATAAGACTTGACAACTTGTCACAGTAAATCACTTGTATTAATAATCAGTCTTACATTACTTCAAGCTGTGTTTGGAACAAAACTATCAAGTATTTTACACATGGAAGGACTTAAGGATCTTGTCCTAGTATGAAAATTAAAAGATGACAAGGAGCAAGCAAAGATCTAGTAGAACAGGTGTTTAAGAGAAGTCCATCATTATTTTCGAACCACAGAGAAAATTTAGCCTGTCTAAAATCTTTCCCGTTTACCCTTAAGGGCACTGCAGATGCATAGACTTTGTCAGCACTTATGTGATATTCAGAGGAGATCTAGAAATGCAGATGTGAAGGCTCCAAACATGTTTTAAGAGCTTTCACTTTGTGTCATAAAATATTAGTGAATACTAATGGCAATCTTTATAAAGCTATTATCAACCAGTTACTCATAAGCACACATTTGAAGATTCAAATTGATGTTGTGACCTCTTCTTCAAGCAAGAAACTATTGAAAAAAATCACTAGTTCTATTTTCACGTAAATCCACTACATTCCCTTTTTGGCATTTAGCTAGAGAGCCACTCTGTTGTCCAGAACACACTGACTTACAACAACAGTTACTTACAGGATTTCTGACATCTGGGAGGGAAACCCACAGTGGAAAAACAATGGGTAATACAATCAGGTAGGTGAGCTGCTTGCGTGGGGTGTCAGGCCAGGCCAGGCTGAGGGGCTGGTCCTCATCCTCTTCATTCTGTATGTAAGAAAAGCCACAGTAAGCAGAATATTGAAGTGGATGAATGAGGTTAGGGATTCTATAAAGAGGAGTCCTGCGGACTGTGCTGTGTTTCAGTGAGAATCCATGGGGTCTGAAAACATTGAACTAACATCACACCTACCTAACAACATTAGCTAGGACACAATAAAAAGGTTTTGGCCAGACTATGCGATGTCTGGAGCACTGCTGTCTGATGACATCCGTTTGTGGCTATGCTGACAGTGATGCTGGTCCTTGGGATGCACAGAGCAGTGTTGTGTCTTTGCCCTGGAGGGGAACCTTTTGCCTCTGATAACTCTTCCCACAGGCTCTCCCTTGGGATGTGGGCTAGTCTAGTCAGGGATCAAAACTGATCTGGACTGCATCAAGCCTGGCCACATATATAGAGATAGAGAGATAGAGATAGACGATACGTGTGCATATGTGTGTGTAGACACACCCAAACATATATGTGTATTTAAACAGAATTACATGTATGTGCATGTATATATGCATACATATATCTAACTTTTTAAGCTTTTGTGAGTAACTTTAAAAGTAACTATTTAATATATATATATGTGTGTGTGTATATGTATATTTTGTTGTTCATAGGACCATAAGACAATTCAGGCTGGCAGGGACCTAGGGGGCTCCACTGCTCTGCCAGGGGGTTAGATTGGACTGCTCAGGGCTCTGCCCAGTCAAGCTGTGAAGCTACCAAGGATGGAGATGGCCCAACCTCCATGGGCCCCGGCTCCAATGCTGGTCTGTCTTCATGGGGAAAAGGCTTCTCCTTATTTCCAACCTGAGCCTATTATGTTTAGACTAGCCACAACACAGCAGTCTTCTTAACAACTTGATGCTAAAACTGAAGACATGCCTCTCTTATTTGCGTAGCTGATTTTCACATCCATTTTTAGTCTCCTTTTACATGTATGCTCTTCAGCTGTCATCTCTGTTATAGAGTAGGTGAATAAGAATCTTCTCCCATGACAGCAAATCTTTTGGCTGCCACACAATTCTTCTTCCTTAGACTGCTTCTGCTAACAAAATGGAGCCCTCTCAGACTGCCACAGAAAGCAAGCAGAGTGAGCATGATTCAGCATTTTGGGCCTACATAGCAAAATAACTTTTAATTTTTAACACAGATAGGAAATGTCTCCAAAATTGTACATGGATCTAATTTAAATCACAGAATAAGACAGAAGAAAAAATGGCCTAAATATTCCTTTCACATAGATGTGTATAATGTAAACCCTGTTAAACCCATGGGAAGATTCCTGGAGAGATCAGGAAAAACTAACAAAGTCAAAAAAAGAGTACCTGGACAAAAACATGTTTGCTTGAGAACATGAGAGGTATACAACTACTTCTTCATGTAATATTTTTGTTTTCTTCTTTTGCAAAAAAGATAATAATTGAGAATCCAGTCCTCTCTGCAGTGTGCAAGTTACTTTTCCCATGGATTTATAATACAGGTTCCTTTGTCAGTCATTGCCCTGTCTTAAGATTGCTTACATAAACCTTACGACAGTGCTATAAGAAGCAGTTGTTTGAATGACCATGTCAGTTATTTTTTTCTAAGCAAGTTATTGATGAAATGTCACCATATGTTGGTATTGTTCATAACATTTTCTACTTATTGCTAATTTTGATTGAAGGATGAGTCTTAATTATTTCACTATTATATATTCCTGAATTGTTCAACTACTCAGCTAACTGAACTAAGAAGCAAGCCCAACTCTTAGCTCTGGCTCTTCCATCATGACTGTATAACTTCACACAGACAGACTAGAAGCAAACCTTATTTACCTCTTGACACATTGACAGGCTGCACACTTTGATGGTTATGTGTTAACAGAAGAGAGTATTTTGTTACTCCCTACACTTTGTGAAACTCCCAAGTAGCATGATTGTAAGATGACAGTAAAGTGAACAAGTCATAATAGGTATCATTATTAAAAGATTTAAAAATCCTACATAGGCACAATTTGTCACACTCCAAAGACAACTCAAGAGGCTCCTGAACAGCTTAAGAGGCTTGTTTTTACTTTTAGCTTTCAGCTCTTTACCAAAGTGGGCAGGTGATCTGTATTTCACTGCTGCAATCTATTGAAGCCTGATTTCTGGGGGACTGGGCTGGTGCAGAAGTTTGTGAGGCTACTTCCAAAAACCAAATCCATTCCTCTTCCATTCTGTTGGGGCAGGAAAATCAATCTGAGATGGATGATCAGCTTTGAAATATGACAACTGAGGTAAAATTTGAGCACAAAAGGACCAATTGAAGGGTTGCCTAGGTAACTCTTTCTGAGTGGCCTGTGTACAATTCAAACAGTGGACTCAGCTGGAATAAAGATCCATAAACAACTGCTTCATAAACAGTATTGAGTGATAAAATACTTCTTGAATTGCCATCTTTAGAGATTAGCCATGATTAACAACTGTATTTAATCACAACAAAAGCTTTATGTTAGTCTGAGTTTGCACATAAGTATACAATATATATGGAAATTAATACTTAAGTTGGTTCATGAAGTACTGTATCAGTATCTACTGTGTTCCAATGCTGGGCCTCCTTCTAGTCTTGTGTCTGTGCCAAACACCATTGGGCTAGCACAAACATACAGGCAACACAGGTTGGAAGGGGCTTTGAGCAACCTGGTCTAGTGGAAGGCATTGGGGTTGGAACTAAATTATCTTCAAGGTCCCTTCCAACCCAAATCATTTTATGATACTGTGATATGGCTGTAGCAAAGGAGCACAAAGAATTACAGATGGAGATCTGCCAGGTGTCTCCTGGGAAACCTTGCTCCATCTCTTTGAGATCTTTCCACCTTCAGGTTGTACTGCTTCATCCCTCTCCCCAAGACAATTATCCCCAAAATGTAAGGCCAAACTTGAGCTCACAGTGCAGTATGGCAAAACCCTTTTTCTCAAGTTTAACTCCAGGATGCACTACAGATGCTACAGACTGGATCTCCATTTCCTATTTCATAAACCAGAATGAGCATCTGATTTTCAAATGCTGACCTTCCAAAAATCAGTGGAAATAAGGAAGTTTAACATATTTGTAAATCTAGCTTCCATGAATTTCAAAGCAATGCTGAACTATCCACTGACATTGAAGACATTTCTGAAAGGGGAATACTTTTGGCAGCTATGAAACCATACAAACATGAGTGTCATGCTATGGACTAAGCCACAGTGATATAAAATGACTCTGCATGAATTTATGGCAGAGACTGCATGCACTGCCTGTGGCTCCAGCCTATCTGTACTGTACATACTGAATATACTTTCTCACAGTTTGTAGAAACTAATACTGGAACTATAGTTTTGATTTTATTTTTAGTCTGTACAATAAAAACCTCAATACTTGCAATGTTCAGTATCATTCTCTTCTGCAATATGAAGAAAAAATAATGATAACATGATATACACCTTGGAATTCAGTTGCCTAAGCACACATATCCTGGTACCATTTTAGGTAGCTTCTGGTATTTCACTTGATCTCCAGGTGCTTGATCAGAAGTGAAGAATATTCTGCTAATTTTTAACATATTTGCCACTACTATGCAAAAATCTCCACTTCTCTAGTCCAGCTCTAGAGAATGTTGGTGGTACTACCTACCCTACTACTCAGCTACTCCAGTTGGTGGCACTACCTACAGGCAAATAAGTCCTACCCCGAAACTCATTCCTTGCTATGACTCTGTAGCTAACTAGCTTTAAAGATACTGGAGTGAACATATGGGAAAGCTGCATTGGTTGACATTATGAACTCTGACGATAAATCCAATACCTACACAAAGTTTCACGTGAACCTAAATTTAACTGCTGTCACAAAAACACAGGGCAAGTAAAACCTGAAGCTGTACAGACAATCACAGTTCTCCTACACTTCCAAGTCTATTTTGGTGAGTTTGAAAGGATTGTTCAGAATATGTTAATGAACATGTAACTGAAGAGCATACTTATATTGATACAAATAACATCAATTCTAAGTGTTCTAGATAGTCATCAAACACATCAGACTATTCCTGACAGAAATGACAGGCATCAGTACCACTTTCTCTTAACCAGCATGATCATCTTTCTGAAGACCTCATCCCAGGTTGCATTTAAAGGCTGGTGCCTGGTAGGTAATAAATGATTTGGGGAAGGTGGGAGAGGATAAAGCAGTGTAAAATCTCTACAGTTTTTTATAATGTGGTAAGATTGGACTAAGAAGACAGGAACAGCTCAGACATGGTCACTCAGGGAAGAAGTATTGGAACATGGAATATTTTTTCATCTTTCACAAATTACAGGTTTAGACAGAAGCTGCACTAGATCTTCATATTAATAGTCATTAATATGTTTCTATGAAGTTCTCATTAGCTGTCATAGTTCTTTCCACTCTTTATTATTGCATCCTATTCTTTTTCCGATTGCCCTTGGTACTATCTTTTTGTTACATATGCATTTGCAGTGCTGAATATCGTATGTATACTCATGCCTAGATGGGATGGACATGGTATCAGTAATGATAACCAAATTAATTCTGTAATAGGAGAATGCTCCCTTTGCATATTCTGCCAGGGTTAGTGGGGTACATCTTTAAATAACATGATTCCATATTTTGAAGAAATGAGATTAGAAGCGTCATTTGGCCCTTTGTTCTCTTTTATACCTCTGTAACAAATTTATTTTTTTTAAACCAATCTATGTATATTCATAACCCTAGTCTTGCTACTTCAAATATTCTTCTGTGTAACTCATTACAAACAATGAAAAAGGTACCAAATCTCTGGACCCTCCATCTTTCACAAGTTCTTCATTCAAGAACATCTACCTAACATTTTTCTGTAATTGCACAGAAGAAATTGCTTATTGGTTTGCTCAGGACTGATCTGACAACTTTTCCCAATCTCCCAAGAAAATTCTTCCGAACAGAGACAATGATGGTGTGTTTCACATTATATAAACAATACAAACATATGGTGACATTTCATCAATAACTATTTTGTTTATAAACAACAGCTTACACCAAACTCCATCTGCCAAAGTCACAACATAGTCACTGCTTCTAGCAAGCATCACAAAACCACTGTCTCCATGGATGCTTATGCTCATATTATCTTAGGAAAAGAGTTGCTTTTCTAGCACAACATCAAACTGCATTATTATACTTTTTTTCCTGACAGTAGCACAGAATGGGAATCAAGTACAATGAATCATCTCAAACTTATCTGAAATACTGAATGTGCCACTATTTACCAACTAGTCCATATGGCATAACAGCTATAGAATAAGAATTATAAATAGTATATTCTGAGGATTATTCTGTTAGCCCAACTAAGCTGAAGAGCTGAGTTATAAATTCTCATGGTTCTAGATTTCCTGTTCATTTTGACTTCTGATATCATTAATCAATACAGAATTAGCATTAGGACTCCAGAAGAAAGGAAATTGAGGACAAAAACTATTTGCAGTTCAGTTTGCTTATGCTAAATTATAGACATTGCAGAACCTATAAAAAGGCAATTTCTTTCTTTGCCTGATAGCGCTGCAAAAAACTGTTGAGCTTTTTTTTTTCTCTTGGAATTGAGGAGCTCTGTATAACCCAACTCATCACAATGAGTGAATCAAGAAAAAATTATGATGTCTCAAAATATTATGTCTCAGAGGTATGTACTGATTTTAAGAACTGAGATTGATTTTTTTCTTTAGCTCTCACATGAATTTATTTCACTAAAAAGGCAGAGGACAAAGGCAACAAAGCCCTACTGTGAATTCCAGAACAGCCTCAAATATCTGCTTTTAGTTTCTTGCATGTAACTTGGATTGTTCATTTATCTTCTACCTGTCATTTGGGAAGAAAATACATGACAGAAGGTGAGACAGTATAGTAGCATGCAACTTCTATGGGGTAACTAAGACAGAAAACAATGGCTTGCCTCATGAATTATTGAGTAAAATTGAAGAGGGAGGGATCAAGGCTCAGGCAGGTTTTTGCTGCAGATTCTGCTACTGTTGCTCGTGTTCTCTTGGGCTCTTGAACAAATACCTATTCCTCTTCGGGGAATTTGAAAAGAAATACTCAGAATGTAATAGTCAAAACTGCAGTCAGCCCACCAGGAGAAGTAAAAGCTGTGGTGTGATGGGGATACACGTGAAGAATAAGGCTTTGTTTTCATGCAATTTTTCACTGTCCTAGTTTTTAAGTAATCAAACTGGTGTAAAACAGAAGAAAATGTGGAATAGGCAACTGAGTAGCCTTGGGAAAATAAAGATCAATCCTTTTTGATGGCAGAGTTTTTCTCATTAAGAGCTATACTAACAAACAAGATGTAGGCAGTTACTTTAGGCTAAGTGTGGCAACTGAAAATAGGTATCAAACAAATACCAGGCGTGCTGAAAAATATCATGGCCTTACAATAAAGCCTGGTCTAATCTCTATCTTCTCTCCATGAACTAGAAATGCTTAATAGAACCCAGAGTCATAGCCTGAGACAGAGAACCCAAAGCTACTCATATTCACATCATGGTAATTTGATATAAATGAAGTGTGTACTCCAGGGTAGGGCAGATCTGTCTTCACCAGGGGCTCTGTCCTGAAACACAGCACACTTGGCTGCTGCTCTTTGATGGGGAAGGCAAAACACGCTTTATCACACTGTTGCTCAGGCAAGCGGATTAGATCCAATGAAAACAATAAAGCATTCATGGCATTTTCCTAAGACATACAAGTTGCCTTGTATTTTCATGTAAAAGTTATCTCTGACACAGTTGGCATGTAAACATTTTCCAGTGGGGTTTCCATGGAAACAGGTAAAAGTGTGCGCATGTGTCCATGTGCGTGCATGTGCGTGTGTGTGTGTGTGTGTAGGTGGGAGGAAAAGGTGTTATCTTCAGATTGGAAGCTATTTTTAGGAAAGCCACAGGTTGAAATGGCTATGACTGAACACACTTAATCAAATGCTTGGTAAGAAGGTGGCGGTGGAGAGATGAGGACTTCTCAAGAAGGATCATTTCTCTGAAGGGCACCCTATAAAACATTTAATGAGATACTGTCAGTGTCCTTTTAGTCTTCTTTCTTTTTCTCATACACGCCCAGTACCACTCTGTGAAGTTTTATGTAACAGTCTTCTCCTTTGTGGCAACCTGCTAAAGGTTAAGAGACAATGCTGAAAGTCGAACAAAATCCCTGAGGAAGATGCAGTATCCAGCACGAGGGAAGGCAATTTTGTATTGGAAATGAAGCAGGAACCTCTTACAGACTGTATGGTGGGAAGAGGTACTATTCTCTGCTGTGCTGGTTAGGGACTGGGAAGGAGACCATGGCTGTCTGTCCTCCACAGAGGAGGATCCTGGTTTTATCAAAGTGTAGGAGATTTGTTGCTGCTTACAGTGGGAGTGGGATTATATGAGTCTTACTGTCTGGGACAAATGACTGGGTTGTTAGGGACATTTTCTGGAAGGCCTTCTTAATTCCTGCAAGCAGCATCAGGACAGAGTTTATCTTGTTGCTCAAGGGTTTGGGCTAGCAAGAGGACAGCTGAGGTTCCCTGAAAGAGAGTGAACTAAGAATGGATTTAAGGGCCTGGGAAAAAGTGAAAAGCAAGACAGTGGAGCTTGGAAGAGACAAAGTGAGAAATTAAAAGAAAAAAACAAGGAAATAAAGTGAAATTCACCTAGTTCATGAAACCTTGTAAAAGTCATTTACTGACAGTGTCCTTGACTCTGTCTTGTGTAGTGTTTCAGCCTTGTGCAATTGAAAAAGAAGGAAAGGAGGAAAGAACAAGAGTCTGGAAAAATATGAAGACGACCAAAAGAACCCTAAAGAAAACAGGAGAGGTACAGAGAAAGCTAAATCATAGCATTTGGAGTATTATGCTTTTTAAAGAAGTTTAATTTAAGAATATATGAAATTTAAACATAAAAGCTATTTTTTCCCCTTTTCTCTCAGTCTTAGTCTGAGACCTTTCCTTTCACAAGGGTCCTTTGGTCAGCATCATATTTTAAAAGAATAGAGGTTTTATAAGTAAGAAGGATTTATTTTCATATTCTGTTTGTACTAGTAGAACACATAATTTTTAATGTACTTATTTTCAGACAATTCTAACCCCAATACAGAATTTCATATTACTAAAATGATTGTGTTGAGGGATTTAGACCCAGGCACCATAATCTGCACCTGCGGAAAGTAAGAAAAAACACAAATATGACTATGCTTGTTTTGCAAGAGGGAAAAGCATGAAGACCACAGTGTACTTGATAAAGGAGAAGAAAGAATTAGATCCTTATGAACATCTTCTACATTCTCATTACAAACATGTTTTAAGAATACTTGATGACCTGCTATGTGAATACATCTATTTCCAAGCCCATAGTTTTCAGGACAACATTTTTCCCCTAAAGATGTACTTGGAGCTTGGTTCTTCAAGACAGACAGTGTCTCTAATTTTCTCAGTTCTAAATTATCATCACTGGGACACGGAGGCACTAATGGTAAGTTTTCTCAAGGGATTTTCTATACAGTGCTTATGGATCACAAAACTGTATCTTTGGATATACACAAGTGGAAAAATCAAGAGAAGCAATTTTATAATATATTTCCAAATTCTGACACTACAGCACTTCTTTTTGCATCTGATGAAGGAAAAATAACCAAAAATTCAAGCTGTCAGGTTTAAATCTACTCATGGAACTGAAGCAAGTCATGTTCTTGGTATAAAATGGAGAGTAACTGTTCACAGAAAGATCAAAATTCGAGAGTATTTGTAGGTCAAGACTGACCTGTAATGAGTCTGTTCTTGACACTCGGCTTTTCACAGTTGATTTTTTCAAAGAGAATGAGAAACTACAGGTGAGGGCTAGCTGGCATACTATCCTGTGCCTTCAGTATTACTTCCCTGAATAGAGCTGCTCTTAGAATAGATACCGTTATCTCTGAAGACATATTATTTCCTAGGAGCATGTAATGTCTGCATAAAGTTTGGAAAAGCTAGAAAGAAGGCTTGGGAGGGTAATGATCAATTTCCCTTTCGCAAATTCTAATCGTCATCAGAGGAAAAGGTCACATGAATGCTGTGTATGTGATTCTGTCACTGCCTACACTTCTATAAATCAGGAGTCCATAAATATACAGTGTCCATAAATATACAAAGCAGAAGGAAACTGAATAGCCCAGTGTTAGCTTCAGGATGATACCACAGTTTGGGAAGATGTATCAGGAAGCTGTGCACAAAAAGCTAGTCAATATATTGAGGAAGGCCACCTGTACAGTACAGGGTAGGCAGAGAACCTCACAGGGAAGTAGGGTCCTAAGTATCAAAGACCAATTTATTTGTTACATGGGTGAGTAGACTATTTTTATTCCAACTTTTCAGAAGTTCTAGTATATACTTTTAAATCACAAAATAGGTTCCAGTGTATCAATAATGGAAACAGCCTGAGATAGCAGCAGCTGTCAGGTTATCACTGGAAGAAGACAAAATTAGAAAACCTACTGGGGAGGAACCCAGCGGGGGCCATCTCAAAATGTTATTAGCAGATTGCTATTTTTTATGGTGACAGCAGACAGCTAAAATCTTTTCTTTCAGATTGATGGAGCTAAATCTGCAGAATCACTCCTCCATCAGTTACAAACCTCTCTGCTTGCTCCATCTTGCCATTCTGATAAGGATAAATTATGTATCCCACCTCTGATACAGCACAATAGTTTTTTAGAATGTCCTAATACTTTCTGAAATTAATATAAAAGTTCCAAGGCCTTCCTTGCTGAAAGTTTAAAATGTCTAAAGGGAGATGAGAGGAAGGCATTGCTGAGTAATGCACTCTTGCAATAATTTTCCTTCCTTACCCTGCAGCTGCTTGAAATTGAAACCATTGTCTTGAATGATGAGGCTGCTTGACCTTGCAGATTTCTGAACAAGCTTAGAAACTATTTCATTACAATGCAAAATGACAGCATATGGACATTGCTGTGAGATGTGATTGCTTAAGATTGCTTTTCCTTCATTGTTTTCACTGAGCAATGTCAGTGGAAAAAATCTTACAAAGCAAGACCAGTTTCCTTTTTAAGCTACTGAGCTCTATTAGAGTCTATTAGAGTTTTCAGACAACCCACAGACTGATTTACGTACACCCTAACAGGTTACACCAGGCTATGTCATCCGTTACTGACCTTTGAGAGCAGAAGTCTAAAAGCCACTCTGCTTTGGATTTTGTTATTTATTTTTTTTTTTTTTTGAAGTTAAAAAATAGTCTAAAGACATATTTCACTGCAGTAGTGAGGTTGGACTCTCGGAACAGGATCCAAATGGGTCTGAAAATTGATCTTACCTTAAAACGTTGAGTGTTTAAATGTCGTGCTGAGATTTTTTTATTACATAGATTTTACTCATTTCATTTATGTAAGAGTAATGTTTTGTTGGGCTGACAAGGATCTCTAAGTGGAATATCAGTCTGAACAACTTAGATTAACAGAAAAGGTAATTTAATGCTCTCCTATTCACTATGCTCTCCTCTCCACAGAAGACTCATTATCATTACTGATGATTAAGGATATCAAAAACTATCTATCTCTTTGAGATCCTTGACTCTGATTTTCAATTTATATTCCCAGGTACCAAAATTATCTGCAAACAGTGAAGAATTAGAGATATCTGCCACTATCTGGTGTACTAACACACCAGTTGGCCAGAATCATTTTGTCATTTCTCCACTTCCAGCTGTGTAAAGCAAATAGAATCTTTTCCCGAAGACTGACCCTATTACACATACCAGCGATTTTCCCAGTCTTGCAGAAAATATTGGATAACTTCTCCCTGTTATAAGAATGTTTCAGAATAAATTATGCTCCTTGTGAGGGACAACTGTGTTTAGGAAGCAGCAAACAGACATAAACAGACTCTGTTACTTGTACATTTAATTTTTTCAGTGGTTTGCAGTACCTTTCTAAGAAAGACTTTCACCTACAATGATATTGCACAGGTCATGAAGAAGGCAAGATGATCTCGGACAAACAAATTTGTTAAATGATAAGTAAGTGAAAGCAACTAAAATATCAAAATTTAAACCTGGCATGATTCAAAACAAAACATGGCCATTGCCTTTTTGCATGATTTTGTTGTACGCAAATGCATGTGAGTTCATTCACAGAATCACAGAATCACAGAATCACAGAATGTTAGGGGTTGGAAGGGACCTCAAAAGATCATGTAGTCCAACCCCCCTGCCAGAGCAGGGTCACTTAGAGCAGGTCACACAAGAATGCATCCAGTTGGGTTTTGAATATCTCCAGAGAGGGAGACTCCACAACCTCTCTGGGCAGCCTGTTCCAGTGCTCTGTCACTCTCACAGTGAAAAAATTCTTCCTTATGTTCACCCGGAACCTCCT
Source organism: Aegotheles bennettii (assembly GCA_013398125.1). NCBI lineage: Eukaryota > Metazoa > Chordata > Aves > Caprimulgiformes > Aegothelidae > Aegotheles > Aegotheles bennettii. Next base: position 78,626 of record VZRW01009975.1, on the reverse strand, counting down.
ATGTTCCAACTTGCACCCGTTCCCCCTTGTCCTATCACTGGACATCACTGGGAAGAGCCTGTCTCCATCCTCCTGACACTCATCCTTTACATATTTGTAAACATGGATGAGGTCACCCCTCAGTCTCCTCTTCTCCAAGCTAAAGAGACCCAGCTCCCTCAGCCTTTCC
>VZRW01009975.1:65364-78093 GCA_013398125.1 Aegotheles bennettii | reverse complement strand
GTTTTGTGTCATCAGCAAACTTGCTGAGGGTACACTCTGTTCCCTCATCCAGGTCGTTGATGAAAATATTGAATAGTACACATCCCAGTACCAACCCCTGAGGGACTCCACTAGTCACAGCCCTCCAACTAGATTCTGTCCCATTGACCACAACTCTATGACTTCTTCCTTTCAACCAGTTCACAATCCACCTCACTACCCGATCCTCCAGACCACACTTCCTCAGTTTAGCTGCGAGGATGCTGTGGGAGACAGTGTCAAATGCCTTACTGAAACCAAGATAAACCACACCTACTGCTCTACTGATCTATCCATCTAGCTACCTCTTCATAGAAGGCTATTAGGTTGGCCAAACATGACTTCCCTTTGGTAAAACCATGTTGACTGCTCCTAATGAGCCTCTTATACTTGATATGCCTGGAGACGATGCCAAGGATAAGTTGTTCCATCACCTTTCCAGGGATGGAGGTGAGGCTGACCTGTCTATAGTTACCTAGGTCCTCCTTCTTGCCTTTTTGTAGACTGTAGTCTCTTTTTGTAGTCCTCTTTTAATAAGGCGAAGTTCACATTATGGTATAAACTACTACTCAGCTGTCTGTTGCAGCACCTTTCTTGTGTCTCTACAGCCTAAGGAGAATGCTAAGAAGTAAACAGGACAAACAAAACCATTATAAAAGCTTCTGTGTCAAGGATTACTTTTAACCAGACTTTCTCCCTCTATGCAGTTTCTGCTGTCTCAGTTGAAAAAAACAGTGCCCAGGTTTAGCAAAATTGATTCACCAGCATCTTTCCACTTCTTTGCTTCTTGGATGCAGGTGATATTAATAGAATTTAAGAAAAATGAAAAGATATTTAAAAAGCACCTGACAGGGCCGTATTTTGCAGTCAGCTACTCTTAAGAATTATTTAAGAAAGAAGTTAGCTCAACTCTACAGCTATTTCAGTAGCCATTGTGCCAGCTAAACAGTTATGCAGTTACTTATTATCTACAAAAGGTATATGTTAAATTAAATACGTTTAAGTGTTTAATTACTTCTTTGGCAGATTTTAACCATATGCAATAAGAGTCACAGAAACACTAATATACTACATCTCACTCAGCTTAACTTTTTATTTGTCTCAAGAAAATAGAAGGAAGGATGAAGAAGTTGTGTACAGCTCTTCTTTTATAACTACTTTAAACTATTCCATGAAGCACAATATGCGAGGCTACCGTCTTAAAAGAACAGGTTTTGTGCACTGTGATGATAATCACACAAGCAATTTCCATTAGCTGTATTTAAGGCTGTGAACATCTTATCTGATAAGTAAAATCACACAGAATCAACTATGTTGGAAAAGACCTTCAAAAACATCAAGTCCAACCATTTTCCCAAGACAGCCAAGTCTGTCACTAAACCATGTCACTAAGGGCCTCATCTATACGTTTTTTAAACACTTCCTGGGATGGTGACTCCACCGCCTCCCTGGGAAGCCTGTTCCAATGACAAAAAATTACATTACCTAAAAGAATACATTCCAGACTGCCATCTTACCTTACACTGGAGGACAGGGGCACAAGAGAAGAGTTTTTATATAAGGCAAATCATACATTGAGTTCAGTTGTAAATTAAGATTAAATATATTTTAGACAGTTCATAATAAGAGTTTCTTGCTATTAAGATGTATACTTTCAGTGAAAAGAACAATCAAGCATGTCATATATTTACCAGTATAAAAATCAAAAGAAGAATGAAAAAGATATTAACCTCTTCTTCAACGTTATGGGCGATTCCGTTCTGCACTGGTCCTGAATCACTTGGTGGTGTTACTGCAACTTCCACTTTTGCACTTTTTTCTGTGGCATTATCCATATATAAGAGTGGGAAAACAACAGAACAGCATATTAAGTAACAAATCTATTACTGAAACTGCTGTCATATATTCAGTCTGTGTAAATCATCAAATACTAAAGGTGGACCAACATCTGCCTTAAAAAGAGAGGGACAAAAATTCTGCTTTCCATTCAACCAGTACACATTTTGAATAAAATTCTTCTGAGTGTCAAGCTTGTATTTGAAGAAACTATTCTATTGGTACTCATGTCCTAGAAAAAATGACATTCTTGGCAATATCCAGTGCTCTTTGTTCATGTTCACCGAGTCTAGTACTTCAGGTAAAATGTGACATATAGCATTCTCCCTAGACATTAAAGAATGCAACATGGTGCATTTACAGGTGAGGGGAGATAGTACTTCTATAACACCTTCAATTAGTAAAGTTATTTCCAAGCTGTAATTACGCTCCTTCTCATACAAAAAATGTGGAAAAAGAGTAAATGGATGGTCTAACAACATCCAGTAAGAAAGGATAATCTTTAAAACGGAATCCTGTAATCTTTGTGCTAAACTTTTACAGGAATTAAAGAGATAAAATTGGGCCTTTGGTTTCTGATGCCAAATTTATTCAAATTTATTCATACTTTTACTATCTTGGAATTCTCTAATCAGTAATTATCTCTTTAAGTATATACTAGATAAAAATGTCAATGGCCAAAAATCCCTTGGACAATATAAAGTTATTGGGAATAGCAATATGAAGTTTCTAACCCAAGTTCAACATGCCTTATGGTATGCTGTTGTGCACAGAAGTAAATACAGCTGTCTAGTTACACTGCTGCTATCCTGAGATTTTTCTAAATTAAAAATCTGAGATCACAGTCACAGCACACTGCCAGACTATCTGTAACTATTTCAGTGCATGTGTGTTGTCTCTTAACCCCACAGCCTGCATTATGGTTTATTAACAGTGTGTCCCATCTGACTGCTTGATTCTGAAAGCAAAGAGTGTTTAAACGTAGTACAAGGTCAGAAGTGTCAACTGATATAATGATTCATCTTTTATCAGACACATTTGCATCTGGTTTTCTAATGCAGAGGCACGCTGAGGTAAAGGAGAGGAAACAAGACATAGCATGGATTTTCTTTTAGTGTAGGAACTTTTGAACTAAAATACAAATTCTTACTTTTAATGGAAAACCATAGTAAGGTAATTTTGCACAGTTAGCATAAATGAGCCTAAATGGCTCTCAGCAAGTAGCAGATAGACAAATCAAATATTAAATATGAAGGTTGTTTCTTTTCGTGACAAGGGTGATGCCACATAAAACACACATTCTCCCACAGCAGCTCAATAAATTAATTAAATTTTCACATACAAACTGTGAGAAAATTTTGTGTCTCTTTCAGTCACTTCAACACATATCCAAAATCAGGACTGCCATTTTCTCTTCAACCCTGGTAGGAGGCTTTCCAGGTGCCTTAACTGACTTCCCTTTCTCACACCTAACTTCCGACCTGTTGGTAAATTTCCTACTCTTTTGTATAGGGAATCAGAATATTTTTACTAAGATAGCATAAATAAAGTGGAAGGAGAAATTTGTCTTTAAGTATTTTTAACCAAAATGAAACAGTGAAAAAGGCCCTCAGGAACAAGTGATAAATCTGCACTGCTGCACTCACCATGATTAGCAGCTCCATTTTGCCTTTCACCATCTTCCACCTGGCACTTCTTTTTGGCAATCTTATGCAGAATCGAGGCCCTTTCCTTGAATTTTCCTAAAAGAAAGCATTGCCATTATTAAAATGCAGCCATTTTGAGAAGCAAAACTTCTTTGCCATGGCTTAGGCTCCATAAACTGGTGCCGACAGTCCATTACCATCCTTCCTCAAACAGCAAACATGTTATTAAACACTATCTGATGTTCTCATACATACCTCTTTTCTTTTTAGTAGAAACAATTTTTTTTTCTATTCTGAGAACTCAGCAACAAATTGAACAGAAAATTAAAAACAAAAGCTATTATTTTTCTTCAGAAGCAGCTGGTAAATTCCACCTGTAAAAGTGCTGATGTAGGATTTCATCATAAACAGAAGATGAACACAGATTAATTAAGACATTATAAACAAAAACAGTTTCAGGTCTCAATTAGTAGTATAGTAACACAGAATTTCAGATGAACCCACATATTGCACCATGGTAACTGTGGTTAACTTTTGTCTCTTTTCACTCAGATATGCGCCTGTGACTCCTACTGATACTTCAGAAATGGAAAAAGAAATCTCCAGAATATATGATTTCTAAACCAGCTTCACAAGGGCAAATTTTCTTCTCAACATGGCAAGTGGTTTTTGTCTCCCATGAGGTTAGCCATGCAGACTGTATCCAGGGCAACTCATCCCATTATATGATTGGTCCCAGGTCCTGTCACTCTTTCCTGACCAGTAAGTCCAGATGACACATTCAAACCAGACAATGTCAAAGATGGCAAATATTAAGTGAAATTAATTTAAGTCTTCCTCTACATTGGTTGATCTTCCTATGTAAGGTCTCTTTGGACATCTTACGAGAATCTACATTTCACAGAAAGATGATGTAACCGCCTTTCTTTATTGTTATCGTAATTGCTATTGATCTTCAAGTATTTTTAAAATATTTTTTAAAAGTGTAACTGGTACAGTACACTTCCAATTAATACTATTACCATACAGGGCCTGTGACTTTTATTTCTCCATTTCCAGTTAAAAAAATCCACTCGAAACTTCTGGTGTCCCTGCAGCAAAAAAAGCATAGGCTTAAGACCAAAAGATATTTCAGTGGAATCTCATAATTGATTAACAGTAGGAAGTAACAATGAGAAGTCATGAATGAACTCAACTTAGTTGGATGACAGAGTGTCACTGTTTGCTATCTAAAATAAAACATATGAGAATAAATCATTAATCAAGAAAGAAATCCTTTCTTCCCTTCTCACAAATGGAAACTTTAAACTCCTTTACCGACACTTTCGTACGTGAAAAAGCATATGCACAGTCCACAGAGATGAGCCGCTACCATTAGCTGGGAAGTGGAATTAATTTGTCAACAGCAAATCACTTGGAAAATTATAAAAATACCAGAAAGATTTAATAAGCAGTACTGTCCTTTCAGCAGCCCCTATTTTTTCACAAACACACCGTGCTCCGAAAAAATAATTAGCCATTCACAATATATGCAAAGATTAATTTTTTTGGTACACAGTATCTAGAGTAAAATTGCCTGCAGAATAGTATCTAAGAGTAGAATACAATCGTAAACAGCAAGCCATCTCATTATTTCAGTGCACAGGGTCAGTGGCAGAGATTTAGTTAGAAGGTGAAGAAGAGTTAAAGAGTTAAAGAAAGAAAAAGAAAGAGAGAGATGAAGAGAATTGCTTGGGATACCACATAAGAGAAATTAAAAACAGAGGAAAAAATGCAAACATATTTCCAAGTATTTTAAGCTGACATGCTAAGAATCAATCTGTTCCTAGCTTCTTTTGAAACACTAAGGGCATTTAAAAAGTGCTTATCTAGAAGCACGTGTAGATACTGAAAAGTGTATGCCGGTTTGCTAAAGGTTTGCTTCAGAGTCCAACTCAGCTTTATATGTTTGAGAATTTGGCTTGTGATGCCACAAATATACAAATGCATTTTTTGCAAGCGGTGCAAATGATGCAAATGAGAAATATTTGTGGAGTCATCCATGTCTCCACCTACTCCAGGATGGTGTAGGACATTTTAATCTAAAGTTCAATTAAAAAGTTTAATTAAAGTGGTGCAGAATTCCACAAGGATACTCTAGGCCTTTGTTTGAGATTGTTTGAAATTATGTAGGTAGCTTTAATAGAGTAACTTGAGCCATTATTGAACTGAAAAGAAAATATCTCCACAGAGATTCATACTGGTTTAGATTAGCTTAATTGAAGTTGTCTTCACTTTTTTTTTCACATTTCCAAAGCCCCCTCCCATCTTTAGGAAGGATTTCTTGCACTGACTTTTAACATTCTTAGTTACACTGCCTCATTCAGGAGGTTGTTCCACAATTACAAGTCACTGTCATGGAAAGAGAATTAGGGTTGTTCAGCTAGAAGAGAAGGTTTGGGGGAGACTTTATTGTGACCTTTCAATACTTAAAGAGGGCCTATAAGAAAGATTACAGAATCACGGAATCACAGAACGCTTTGGGTTAGAAGGGACCTTAAAGATCACCTGGTTCCAACCCCTCTGCCATGGGCAGGGACACCTCCCACTAGACCAAGAGTGCTCAACGCCCCATCCAACCTCGCCTTGAACACTTCCAGGGAGGGGGCAGTCACAGCTTCTCTGGGCAACCTGTGCCAGTGTCTCACCACCCTCACAGGAAATAATGCCTTCCCAGTGTCAAATATAAATCTACTGTCTTTCAATTTGAAATTGTTTTCCCTTGTCCGATCACTACATGCCCTTGTAAAAAGTTCCTCTCCAGCTTTCCTGTAGNTAGCCCCCTGATCATCTTCATGGCCCTCTTCTGGACTTGCTCCAAGACTTCTATGTCCTTATATATGTTAGCGACTCCAAAACTGGATACAGTACTGCAGGTTGGGTCTCATGAGAGTGGAGCAGAGGAGGAGAATCACCTCTCTTGACCTGCTAGTCATGCTTCTTTTGATGCACCCCAGGACACCATTGGCTTTTTGGGCTACAAGTGCATACTGACAGCTCATGTTGAGCTTCTCAGCAACCAACACCTCCAAGTCCTTCTCCTCAGGGCTGTTCTCAATCCATTCTCCACCCAGCCTGTATTTGTGCTTAGGACTGCCCCAATCTATGGGCAGGACCTTGAACTTCATGCAGTTTTCAGGCCCACCTCTCAAGCCTGTCAAGCTCCCTCTGGATGGCATCCCTTCCCTCTAGCACACTGACCACACCACACAGCTTGGTGTCATCAACAAACTTGCTGAGGGTGCACTTGATCCCACTGTCCATGTCACCACAAAGATGTTAAAGAGCACTGGTCCCAGTACTGATCCATAAGGAAAGCCACTCATCACTGATCTCCACTTGGACCTCAAGCCATTTACCACAACTCCTTGAGTGTGACCATTCAGCCAATTTCTTAACCACCATCTCAGGATATTTATAAGACATTCAAACTTACATAAAGCCCAAAGGCTTTATGTTAGGCACTTTATGTTAGATCTTCTCTCATGCCTTATTTTCATCTCAAGGTGGGGTTACTAAAATAATCCATAGGAATTTTATGTTACTGTTCTCAGTTCTATGAGAAGGTAGGAGCTTATGCTTCCTCTTTAACAGAGGGTTACTATGGGTTTGACTACCTAAGAGTAATTTTTATGCCATCTGGTACCATGAGAGGTACCATTTGCAGGCTCATTTTAGTTTACAAAGGATGGGGTAGAAGGCACAGGAGATCAAGACCAGGTGATTAGCAAAGAGAGTAGCTTAAAACTTAATTGGCTTTATTTGAATATATGCAAACATATCAGTATTGTATAATATAGATACGTCTTGATCTGCATGAGTGACTCCAGCTGGCATCAGCTGGCAGAGATTCTCCTCCTGATCTAGGATGTATTAAAAAGCTGATCCTTTGACCACAGTCAAAATTGGAGACTACAGATTTCCTGGATCAGGATAGCCTTTGATTTTATAGGAAAATAGTTCATCTTTAGAAATCCACTTGTTTAAAAAATCCAGGACTTTACCATTTGTCTAGTTTTCAAGTGTCTGATCAACTGAAAATTACTACATCTATGCAGCTATAGCCAAGCTTTCATGAGTCTCAAGATGTCAAATCTGTGGCTGTTGAGCACTCTGAACTGTACCTACCAGTCCTGCTTGTGGTCAGTTGTGGAACACAACTAGTGGGTCACAACTGATCAATTCCAGAAATGCACCTCACATGCTTTCTCCTTGAACTTTAAAATCCCATTGAAGCACCAAATGAAAATACATGTAGTTTTGTCATGTTGTAGACTGTTGGTGATGGTTACTTGAGAGCACAAGATTACTGTGAGAGCCTCTTCCCATTTGGTAGGCTATATTTTCTCTCCCAGTTGGTCCTGGTTAATCTGCAATTAACTTGAAGACCAAAAAGGAGTAAACAAAACAACGAAGAGCAATTTCTAAGACCTGAAGGACAATGACCCTCTGGACATTATGCTGTATCTGATTGTGTATTGTGACCTAACCATCACTTTTTGTCTCTGATTGTTCTGATGCAGCAGCAAGAATAGGTGGGCCTATGCTTCTCCACCAGAGGAATGAAAGGTTCGCTACCTATCTCCAGTCAGGGTCTGAGGACCTGGAGATAAGGATGTATTATATCAGAAAAAAGTCAATGGATTTGTAACTGAGTTTGCATGTTCCTGGAACTAACTTTCTGTAAAAAAAAGTATTAAAAACTCTTTCAAAAAAGGAAGAGAAAGAAGAAAACAGATAATGCAGATGAGTGTGATGCAGACTGATAGTGATTACACTTTTGAGTATGCAAACAAAGTTTAAAATATAGCATACTTTGATCTAAATACAGCTTCTGGGATACACTATTCAATACTTGATTTGTGAAAGACATGTGAAAGTGATGATGACAGTTATATTTGAGAAGGTAAACTGTATCACAGACTCTTGTCAGTGTTAATCCTCCTAAAGACAAAGAGTTTCCTTTCTTACTTTCACTACTAGAAGATTTTTGCTACTGGATTTTTGCTATCACCGCAGTATGGTCTTGGATTATTTATTCATGAGGAGTGCTTTCTGAGATGACATAAAATATTAACAGCATTACTTCTGCATAGGCACATTATTAATATTTACATATATGGTATGTATCATACTTGTATAGGTATTTTCCCACAAACAGCCAAATTTAACTGTCAATAGAGTATTTATGAATATCAGAAGGATTCTAATGTAGTGACTACTTTTGAAACAGTAGATTTAAACTTCAGCATAAAAAAATAAAAACCTTCATATACCTAACTCCAAGGCTACAATGATAAATGACCTCCACATCTTGATTGTAATGAAGACTGAGGTGAGTCTACAAAAGCTTTAGCTCTGGTAGCCATATCTGAATGGCCTGGGTTAAGGAATCACTTCAGGTGCTTGAGAGCATAGACACCACTGCTTGCCTGGTAAAATCTCCTCTCAGACATTTCTTCTTATATTGGGTTCACTCCTGTGAACTGATGGTGAATCTGGGCAACAGAGGGTGGTGCAGCAAGACTGCCCAGTGATCTGGTGTTCATGCCTGCTACAGAAGAGAACAGTACCTTCCAACATCAGGCACAAAGGTGGAAGGAACTGACTCCTACAGACAGCCCCAGAATAGTAGGGTTATATTTAAGTATCAATGGCAGATACAGAAAATGGAAAATAATCACTTTTTTCTTTTTCTTCCCACTGGAGAAATGATCATGAGTGAGACATATAATGAAGTTTTTCTTAAAATCTTTTTAATGTCAAAATTAATCTAAACTAGAAAAGAACTGTATTTTTCAAAACTATTTGCCTTGTATTTCCAACATTTAAAAGAAGTAGGAATATGCAGCTAACTTTTCTACAGGCCACAAGCGTATCCTCATCCTCAAACACATCACCAGTTACTAAACTGAATATTCATTAAGCCATCTGTCTGGCATTTTAATCAGAGAGCTGGACAAGAGGCCTTGATCCAACAAACAATCTGGTTTCTGTTAGGAGAAACTTCCAAATTACAGAAATGCTGACTGCACTAGGACTGAAAGTGTGTGCTGGAAACTTAGTACATAATTAAATGCTTTCCTGAATCATTATGATAAACTGAAATGCTTTTGAATCAGCAGAAAAATTTCCTGAGGTTTCATTGAGCCCTGATTCAAGCCCTAATTACTTCCTTCTTGTATTTCTAGGATCAGGATTTAAAATTGCATAATTTTTACATTGCATTTAAGCAAACAATTAATAGTCCAGGAATAATGATGCATAGTTTTTAAAGTTTATTCATTACATTTGAAAAATACAGTAAACTGCAGTAATTTAATAATTGTTCTCAAACTGAGTGAATTGAACATCCATAAATTAATTCATCTTCTTGAATGCCTTGTAAAACATGGTATTAATAAGCCTCTACAATTTATGTTATACTGTGCTGTATAATTTGTGAGTGTGGTTTTGCATGTATATTCTTTAATAAAAGCATTCCTCACCTGAAATAGTAAAACTGAAATTCTGAAAACAAAAACCTGAAAAACAGCCATAACTGATTGCGCCATCAATGAAGACATGCAAAAAGGAGTTATTCAAAAATGGAGAAACTGAAAATAGGACGAAGAAATATGAAGGAAAAAGTAAACACATAAAAGGCGCTTAAAAGGCTTCAAAAAAAGCTGATACAAACAATTCTGAATTATTTCTTACCTTCTTCAGTCATTGTGTCATAATATTTTAGGTTTCCATATGATCCAAGCTCTACAACATCACAGTAAAAGACACAAAGATAAGGAACCAGCAGACATTCAAGAAATGTATACGTTTTTGCATGTGCTTCATAAACTTGAACAGTGATTATACAAAAAATTCTGCAGGACAGTGAAACACAGATTACAGAAATGGCAGTGCCTTCCCCTCAAGACATTTCACAAGTCACTGGTTTTAGATAAGTAACTCACTAAAGTGAGATGGAGGAGAAGCACTGAATTCTAAAATTCAGCCTTTTCAAGATAATTGCCAATTTGGTACCTCTGTATTTGGGAAAACATAATAAACCTTAACAGTACCCAATCAGCAGGAGCTTTGGAAACCAAGCTCTTTTAACATTCCTCAGGTCAGACATTCAAATACTTATGGATCCAAATCAAAAAATCTCAAAATGTATAATCTAAGAAATTGTTCACAATACTGACCCACAAATGTTGTTTTGATAGCCAGTACTGATGTTGACCTGCTTTAGAGGGGTTACTTAATTCAAGCACTCTCTTGTGTGAAATCAGAAAAAATGTATTTACTCACTTTATCAGGTGGCATGAGACCTAAATTCATTAAACCATTAAATAGATCTGAATATATTGCCTTGCTATATTCTAGCAGGGCAGAGAAAAGAATGGAATAAAGAAATCTCCAGATCTTTAGGGCTACTATTATTTTTCTGTGTGACACAACCTTGCATGAAATCACCTTTTTTCTCCAGATGTTGCTTTATATTTCATTTCTGAAAGTGATTTTTTCTTAAAGTTTGGTACATATGTAAATATATGTATATAAATACAATAATTTATGTAAGTCTACAAAACAGAGAAAATTAAGCACAAGGAGGAATTTGCAAATGACTTGTGGATGATTTCATTCATTTTTATGTGAAGTTTTACAATTGAGCTTCTGAGCATTCAACCTTCAATAGAGTGTAATCATTAAAAAATGGATGCTCAACAGTTCTGTAGTGTTGTTTTCTTTGGAAATATTCTCTCTTCATGTTTATGAAAGAATTTAAGCTACTAAATGCACAAACGCTGTACAATTATTCTGTTTTTTGCTGATGTACCTCATTATCTTTCAATATTTTTCCACACAGGTGAGTTACAATAGAGGTCTGGGTATTAGTTTCTACCTGTAAAATACTGGGATGATATGCAAATCTAATACTTTGAAAGATTTTTTTTTTTTAAATGTATTTGCAGGTACATCGATCTACCAAATGGACATTTCTTACATTATTTGGAGACAGAGAGAAAGCTTTATGCCATGTAAGTAAAAAATACAGTATATTATCATCGATAATTTTTTAAACAGTTATGATTGCATTGTAAAGATTATTTCATAGACACCACTTATCAAAACCAGTTACAAATATTGATGTACCTCTGCTCATATAATGCATGTCTTACTTGCATATAAGTATGCCCAATAGAATATGACATTACTCTAAGTCTCTCCTAAAGCAAAGAAAGACATAATTTAAAGTTATAATTTACTATATTGTTTTATAATTATATACAATGCCATACTGTTATTTAAAAATGTTCTTAGTGTTCCAACATAACTTTTGTAGTTGCTTTTACCTAAAAGAAGCTATTGTGCTGCCATCTTGATTTCAGCCCTAAAGATTTGAATTCCTTACCTGGGAAGAGATCCCAGTAACTTCAATATGGACTCCCTTGCATACAGCATTTAGGGCCACTTGTGCTGTTTAATTAGGGCTCAGTATCTGCTGACTTATGGTCACCACCTTTGCTTAAACTTATTCTCACTGATCTCTGCCTTGATGTGTCCACGGTCCTCTTTGCTAGAACCTGAGGTGAGGCATTCACTGGAGGATGAGGACAGGAGTTGAAAACAGATGCTAAAATGAGTGCAATAGTAATCAGAAAAATGCAAGTATATGCAGGAGACAACACTGCAAGAGAGGTGCTGTATAAACTCATGGAGAAAAAGGAGTAAGGGTGGGGGTGCAGAAGGACGAATCACAGAATCACAGAATCACAGAATCACACAGAATCACAGAATTCTAGGGTTGGAAGGGACCTCGAAGGATCATCTAGTCCAACCCACCTGCCAGAGCAGGGTCACCTACAGTACATCACACAGGAACGCATCCAGGTGGGTTTTGAATGTCTCCAGCCAAGGAGACTCCACAACCTCTCTGGGCAGCCTGTTCCAGTGCTCCGTCACTCGCACAGTGAAAAAGTTCTTCCTGATATTCACATGGAACCTCCTATGCTCCAGTTTGCATCCATTGCCTCTTGTCCTATCATTGGACGTCACTGTAAAAAGCTTGACTCCATCATCCTGACCTTCACCCTTTACATATTTGTAAACATGGATGAGGTCACCCCTCAGTCTCCTTTTCTCCAAGCTAAAGAGACCCAGCTTCCTCAGCCTTTCCTCATAAGGGAGATGTTCCACTCCCTTCATC
>VZRW01009975.1:27392-54973 GCA_013398125.1 Aegotheles bennettii | reverse complement strand
CAACGAGGCTGGTGAGAGGTCTGGAAAACAAGCCTTATTGAGACCGGCTGAGGGAACTGGGATTATTTAGCCTGGAGAAGAGGAGACCTCATTGCCCTCTACAACTACCTAAAAGGAGGTCGTAGTGAGGCTGCTGTTGGTCTCTTCTCCCGAATTGCTAATGATAGGACGAGAGGAAATGGCCTCAAGTTCTGTCAGGGGAAGTTTAGGTTGGATATTAGGAAGAAGTTCTTTACTGAGAGGGTGGTTAGGCACTGCAATAGGCTGCCCAGGGAGGTGGTGGAGTCACCGTCCCTGGGGGTGTTCAAAAAACGGGTTGATGAGGCACTTGAGGCCATGGTCTAATGGTCTAATGGTTTTGAATATGATGGGATAAAGGTTGGACTTGATGACCCTGGAGGTCCCTTCCAACCATAATGATTCTATAATTCTAGGATCGCTCTGTTTATGTACATTTTGTGGTCTTAAGGTCATTTCACTCTCATTCCATATTTTCCTACTTACATTAAAGCGCATTCTTAAGAGGCTCTCAATTAAAGTAGAGGTTGGTTCTGACTTCACAAATGAATAATTCAGGAGTAAATATGATGAGCTGGTTTTCTATAAATACACTGCATACTAATGTTAACAATAACACTGTGTAGGTCACACAGACCTTTAATAGTCATACAGCCTGTTTATATATTCTATACTGTTTATGCTATCAAGAGGGGGGGTGGGGGTGGGACTTCTTTTCTGCCAGCCTTGCAAAGCCCACACAAGTCCAAATGACAGAGCACTGTGCCTTTTCATGCCCCCACTTTCCTTGCAATTATTCAAAAGAATGTAAGTGAACCTTATTATTGACATAAAGAGACAGAAAAGCTGGATCTTCCAGCTGCAGTGCAACAACTAGAAATTTTACTTCTAATGGCAACATTTGATCTGAAGGCTGTGAAGCATCAAGCAGAGTTCCCAGACTTCATGAGTACTTTTCTGGGGATTGAAAACCCAGTTCACTTGGCTGTTTCAGCTGCAAGGCTGCTGGTATCTGCTTGGGAAGTACTTTGACTGATGGACGTAGCAGTCCAGAAGGAGAGCAAGCATTCAGGAAGACATCCTGTGGGAAGAGGGTGAAAGAAGGTGGATGCAGATGAGTGAGATACAGTATGAGGAAAGGGAAAGAAAGTAAATGGTAGCAAATGGGGAAAGAGAAAATCAGAGATGGAGGACAGAAGGAGTATGCCCAAGTACAGGGGATGCTGGAGTACGTGTGTATGTGTCAGTTTTGATTTACATCTTTCACACTTTTTCCTTTGAGAATGGCACTTTGTAATACTCTCATATACTGCTCTTTTGTTGAAAATCCAACTAGTACAGCTAATGATGCAATGTTTTTGACCTATTGATTTAAGTCATCATCTGGCAGAAATACTAAGGGTATCAAAGCTGACTAAAATGGGACAGAAAAATGCTCAGAACCTCTTTCTGCTATTCCTTTGAGAATCATTCGTACTTGCACTAAATAATTTGGAATAAACTCTTTGACCTCACAGGTAGGTAAAATTCATAGAGAGCCATACAGATAATCAATACTGTATTCAGCAGGTGCCCATATATGTTATCACACATATTTTTTAATTGAATGTAATATTCAGGTACAATACCACTCAAATTTGTTAACTAGTATTACCTACCTTGGCCAGCTACAGTATTTACATTAAACTAAAATATCTTTTCTTTTACAGAGGTTTGCAGAATTATCTGAATACAGAATAACGAAGGTAGACACTTAAAAGCTCAAAATCTCAGGAAACAATATAAGCGTTCTATGGAGATATCCAATAGTCTCTGTCTGCCTTCCAGATTGCCTGCAGTGCAAAATATCTTGAAAGCCAAGACTGCCTACAAATGAGGTGGTGCCTCAGGAAAGGTTAATGACTGTATTGTGTGACAGAAAAGTTGGTGGATTTTTCTCACATTTCTCCTACACATCTGGGCACATTATTAGAAAATTAAAACCAGAGTTCCACATGCAAAAATATTTATTGAATTGCACTCCTATATTGGCACATCCATGGTCTTGTTGATTAAAATTTGAATTTTGTGAAGTCAGTGGAAATTTGAAATATTAGTTCCTTTGATATTAACACCAACTTAGGTGTCTGCACATACATAGGCTATTTTCCAGTGTCTTCTTGGCAATTTCTTCATGAAAATTATGCATTAAAATACAGCATTTACTGCAAATGTAGGCAGATTTTTTTTCCCTTTGTAAATTTTACCTCTGTCAGTTTTAATGAAATGTACAGGTGGTTACTGCCTTGCACTAACTTAAAGGCCATAAGACCTTTATATTCAATTTTTTTGAAGAATATTAATTCCAGGACAAATGTAAGGGTTTGGAGAGAAAAAAATCCAAACAAACACTAAAGCATTATGGGCAATGAATCCCTGAAGAAAATTTTTACTGGAGTCATTTAAATAGGATTTATCCATTGCAACAATCTCTAAATCCACATTGATCTCAAGTGTTTTATTGATATAATGAAGAAGGGCATTTAGTTACCTGATAAACTTAATTATAACATGTAATTTCCAAGTGTAGGGCTTCTGTGTCTCCCCAGATGAATTCCACATTTCAAAACCATTTTTTCCTGTGCTGTTGTAAAAGGGAAAGCCTCTGGACCATGCTACATGGTGCAAGTTTGCAGTAGGGGAAAAGCAGTGAGAAAAGGTCTGAATGCTGAACAAGCTATGCCTGGGAAACAAATGAAATAAGCTAGAGCAAAGTTAAAAAACCTGCCAGCTGATCTTATTTCTGAATCTTTGTTAAGTTCAAACTGAACTCCAGTCAGCATTTCTAGCTTTGTTGTGGTCTTCAATCTATCGTAAGGGTTCTGTCCCTGCTAACTGGCTCTTCCCAAACTGTTTCTGTTCTCTTATTCTTAAAAATGATTTGATGAAGTCTATTTACTGTTTCAGAAGATTATTTTTGTTTGTGTTAGCACTATTTGAGATACCACAGATATATCTTCAGCCTAGGAGCTTTGCTTTAAGGGAAAAGAGGAATGCAAAGAATTGTTGTGAAAAATCATAATTTTTCATTAAGAAATGACAAATCGAGATTGGAAGTCTTTTCTTCTTCTGCCAGGTGGGTAAAGATGAGATTTACTGGGTGAAGCAGTTAGAAAGTCTGCTCACTGGCTGCAGGGATGCTAATAAAGGAAGCCAAATATAAAACTGTAATAAATTTCTTATGTCCTTTTTCGGCATTGAATCGGAATAGACTGGGCAGTCTGTTGATGACTCCACTCTAACAGGCAACACACTTTGGCAGTGATAGTGCAGCATTAACCAGAGAGAGAAGTGATATGAATCATGATCAGAGTAGAAATAATGGTGTGGAGATTGTAAGGGCTAAAATTCCCCTTGTGTTGACAAAACTAATGTCAGATTCAGCTTTTGAACGGGAAATAGAAAAGCAGATTTGCCTTGTCCAAGAGATACAGAGCAATTTAAAAAGCTGTATGCAACACTGCAATGAGAAACATAAAGGAACTTAAATGCAAGGAAGTTCTACATATACTATATTATCACTGAAGTTGGAAGTTCTCACTGTGGGTAACATTGTAGGTCTCTTTAGTCCCTCACTCTTCACAAGTGCTATTTCTCCAGACATTAACTACTACAGCAAGAAAAGTCCTATGGACACATATTCACCAAATAAACACCTGGCCTTATATTTTTCTGGAAGTCTACCAGAAGCTGAGATTCAAATCACCCCACAATTACAGAGCAATTATGGTTTTCCTGCCAACTTCTCAGACCAAATCTATCACAGTCTTCCTCCTAACTTTTTGAGGAAAAGAAACAAACTACAATACCTTGGACAAAGCAAGAAAAGTGTGAACATGCATGTAACACAGAGGGACTTTTTTGCCTTTTTTCTGATGTCAGTTTTAATCTGCCTGAAGTCAAACCAGCAGAGCATCATTCTTTTCTATATTCCATATAACAAATTACCCATCATTTTGGCTTTTTTTTTTCCCCCTGATGTACTAAAATCAAAACCAGGAAGAAATAAAAAACCCAACAACCTCTATAAAAATACAAGAGGAAAGAATTTCTGTAACTTTTAAACTGCTGCTGAAGCCAGAGGCAAAGTGAAACAGTAGTAATGAAACACATCAACCAAGTGATCAGTTTTAGTTAGCACCACACTGAACACATGTCCTAGGTTGCAAGTCTTGGTGGTTGGTGGGAGCATGTATACCTTGCCATAAGAGTGCAAAACTATTTCAGAAAATTCAGACACATTCAGAAAAGACCGATGAAAGTAATAGAAATGTAAAAAATGTAAAAAATACAAAAAAAATTAGTAGGAATACCTTCAGCAAGTGGGTCAAGTGTGTGAATCATGAGCTGGAAGATGCTGTTCCTCATTAGGCTGTTATGAAGAGATGCAGAGCTTCCTCCCCGCTGAAGCCGTGGCTTGGTCTAGGTAGAAAAATCAGGGAAAGAATTTAGGGATTTTTGTTGTTTGTGTGGAAACAGGTCTGAAACACTGAATGAATCTCACATCTCACTACACAGTGAAACATTTTCAACCATCATCTATGTCAGATTATATTAAACTACACACTGTATTAAACATTGCCATATGTATAGACAATTTCTCTGGAGGGCATGGACCATCAGACTTGTCACTGGTTTCCCACCATCAGGAAAAGAGCAGGGAAAAAGAATCCTGTAAAAACTCTTAAAATGTCAAAAGAATAAAAACCTCATACTTGCATCAGAAGAATTCACAATTTGTTTCTTTGTAGAACCTTGTGGTTAAATCCCTTAGGTAAACTCTAATTTTTATTGCTTCAGTACCTTGCAAATATGCAGACTATCAAAATTATGGAGAAGAAGGGCAGAGAACACCCTTTTTTTAATGGCAAAATTCTAAAGCTCAGTCAGAGTGAAACATATGCCTCACTTTGGTTCAATCCACTAGGTACTGACTGGAAAAACAGACTGATTGTGGTAAGGCAATGCAGACACCTATAGCAATGGCGCGAACATACACGCATCTTTTACATGCTTTTAAAGAAATCTAAAACATATTCTGAGGTTCTTTTCTCCATGACATTGTCTAGTACAATAATCAATGAATTTAATATATCCTATAGAGTAAAATTGGATGTGGGTGGCTGGCTGCTTGTTTCGATAAAAAAGATATTCACAGCCAACAGACTGCTGACTAATAAGACTCTGAAATCTAGCTATAGGGGAAAAATAAACCTGAAGAAAATAGTATTTTGCAATATCTCATGGTATAAGGATTAATCTTTGGTGTCATACAAATACTAAATGAAAATTACAGAAACTGAACAAGAAAACTAATTCACTGCTTTATCATTGGAAATAAATTATTTAAATTCTATAGCAACACAGGAGGGGGAAAGAAATCCCAGTAATTTGAAAAAATGCTGATGTGTGCCAAACCAAAGTAAGGCTTGTCTCACCACCCTCCCGAGAAATAAATGCTCAGACACATACTAATTGCTGCCTACCGTCAGTGTTTGGTCATCCTTGACGCCAGCATTAGGTGACTGCATGAGTGGGAAAAAGAACAAAAAGAAGTGTCAGCTGGAGCAAGCATAGAATGGAAAGGCAGTAAACCATCACAGATGTCAGAACCTATGAATGCTGTTGTGATAGGTTTTTGAACCACTTGAATTAAAGCATCCTAGTAATCAAGTAAATCAGACTAAATTCACACTGCAGTGTCATAGGAATCTTTCATCCTTGTCAGTTTGTTGTATGGGAACTGGTGTCATTTCACAGCCTGGCACACAGCAACTGTGTGGCAGATCACGATCTTCACATCATACAAATTATGCAGGGAGGCAAACTCCCTGTACATCTACCAGTTTGAGAGACAAAGGACTGAAAAACTAAAAGCAGTAAGAAACTCAGGATTAACCAACTGTTCAATGAAAAGCCTAAATAGGATTAACATTACCTTGGTATTTTGCAGGAATGGACTACGCAAGGAAATTTTAAAAAAGGTGTTACAATTTAACCACTCCCAGCAAATCACCATTCAGCCCAAACTGGCAGCTCTGGTCAAGGGCAGGCAACATGGCACATACTCCTCTACCATGAAGGAAAATGATACTTTGGATGGATTTTAAAAACAATTAATACAATCAAATAAGTGACGTATCCTGGAGATGATTTGTGATTCCTATGTACTATCCCTAGAACAACAGTAGCAGAGCATATCACCAGAAGACAGTTCTGAGGAGGAACAGAATTTCCATTGAAAACAAGCAAATGCAAAATTTTGTATCTGATTTGTAGTCCCCAGTTTTGCTTGTTTCTTTAATAGAATTAACACTTGTGTTAAATGGGAACCCAGAACTTTTGTCATGGAATATGTTTCCATGACATCTTGAAAGTTATGTGATAAAGTTGTACTATTTTTCTAGTTATTATGCTTATCCTGAGAAGAAAAGTTTACACCAGAATACATGAAATATGAAACTTTAGTCATCAAATACTGATTAAAATAGGACAGAGTGCAAACTCCAGTTGTCTCACATTATTTGATCATAACCCCTTCCCCACAAGCTGGCATATAAATAAATTCCTCCATCTTCAGGGTCTTGTTTGGTGCATTACATACAAAACAAATTATGTCACAATTATTCTGCGCCTACAATCTCATCAGTACAGTGAAATCCAGTTTATGGACATACATCAACACTAACTTTCAGGACATGCCCATGTACATGTATATGTACATATACACACCACATATATATATTATACACATACATGCTCTTTCAGATACAAATCCACACAAACACTTGTAAATCCATGTTTTATTTGTGCATACTTTGAGGGACGTTCATGGGAGGGAAAATTTATCTTGCAGCAAAATTTTCAAGAAAGCAAAAAAGACAGGCCAGGAAAAGTTCTTCTTGTCTCCAAAAAATCAATTTAGGATATTCAAGTCCTAAAGATCAGTGGGTATAGTTACAAAAGTAAAGTTTGTGAGATGTGGATGAGTGTTCAGAGCTGGAACTTTCTAATAAGTTACTTAAAAAATATTATTTGAGACTTTGAACTTTTGAAGATAGGAAATTTGTAAGCATAGGAAAGACATGCACATGTTGGAGCAGGTCCAGAGGTGGGCCACAAAAATTATCAGAGGACTGGAGCACCTCTCCTGTGAGGAAAGGCTGAGAAAGTTGAGGTTGTTCAGCCTAGAGAGAGAAGGCTCCAGAGAGATGTTGCTGAAGTCTTTCAGTACTTGAAGAGGGCTTATAAGAAAGATGGGGATGGGCTTTTTAACAGGCCTTCTAGTGACAGGACAAGGGGTAATGGTTTTAAACTGAAAGAGGGTAGATTTAGGCTAGATATAAGGAAGATATTTTTTACAATGAGGGTGGTGAAACAGATTTCCCAGAGAGGTGGTAGATGCCTCATCCCTGGAAACATTCAAGGTCAGGTTGGACGATGCTCTGAGCAACCGGATCCAGTTGAAGATGTCTCTGCTCACTGCAGGGGAGTTGGACTAGATGTTCTTTGGAGGTCCCTTCCCACGCAAACTATTTTATGACTCTATGATTCCTGATTTTAGTATTGAAAGATGTGAGAATATATAATTGATAAAACAGTAATTTGTTGTGTTCTACCTGACAGAGGGCTGAAGAATGTCACTTTTCTTACTGTCAAGAGTTGTTTGAGAGCATTCAGCATGCCTCAAAAATATTGAGCATGCTCTAGGCTTAATATGAGGGCATTCCTACAAAAAAAAAGTTAATGTCAAAGGAAACACTGTCATTTACTCGAAAGGGAATGGGATGAAGCTGCATGAATGCGTAAAGACAACTAGATGATAATTTGCACCATGTAATTTAATTTGTAGAGGATAATCATGTTATAAAGAGAAAGAGTAACAAAACACATTTTGCATGTATGTTACGGAAATGAAAGAAAACTGCAAACCACATCTGAAATAATTTAATTCTTCATCAGTACAAAATGGGATATAAGACTGTGAAACAGACTTTTTTAAATTGTTTTTTCCATACATGATTAGTAGTGCAATTGTTTCTGAGCTGAACTTGCCAGTCAAGTTATATCCTAGAAGAAACGTTCAAGACTGGAATATAAATAGAATTTTAAGGCAGAAATGCCTCCACAGCTTCAAAAACAGGAATGTAAACAGAGATTTGACATTTTGGTGATACTAAATACTTATAATGCCTGAATTACCTCCTGGATTAGTAACATTAACACCTTAAATAGTGTTTTAAAATATGGCAGTGAAAAATTCAGTTGTGGCGTTGCTCTTTACATCATGTATTTCATGGCATTTTGTTCCCATTAGGATGGCAAATTGAACTATTTTCCTGTTGGTTACAGTGAGTTTTGCATTTACATATTCATTGCTGTGTACTCTGGGTATCACACACTGCATAGCGACGTATTCTAATGTATCATTTTTGTCTTGTCAAAAAATCCAGACATTTCATACAACCTTCTAATTTAAGACAACACTGAAAAACTGGTCCAAGGTTAAAATGGTTGTGTATCTTTGCACTGGGAATGAGTACTACATTTTTGGACATACTCAACATTGACCTCTTCAAAGACAAGACACGCCTTCTGTAAAGACAAGTTTTCTTTTAAATCACAGCAACTGTTGAACATTAGTTCTCTCAGGATATGAAAAAGATAGAAATTCTAGGTCATCTGTATTTCTGAAGGAATTTCTAGTAAAAAAATTACCTTTGCAATTACATTTTATAATTTCTTTAAAAACATTAATTTATTATAGTTACACAAAATTAAAAAAATGCATTTCAGTATATTCTTACTCAAAATTATCTGGGCCACAATCCCTTATTATGTTTTTATCAGAATTATAAAAAGATTAATCATGAGACAATTCCCTAATTTTTTAAGAGAATTCACAAAAATATTTGTTGGTTTTCATGTAAGCCATGGCAGTACATAAGAGTTTATCCATCCTCCTGCCTTTGTCAGTGACCATGTATCCAAGTTTGCTCCACCTGTGCTAAAATTCTTGTAACGTTTTCTTTTAGGAAAAATTAAAAAAAAAAAAATCTACTTGTTATGAAGAAACAGTCTTTGGTATCCTTTTCTCACATCTCCTTCTCAGTGACGTCAAGTCCACTAGTGATTAAGCCTGAGATCTTTGCCTTATTTGGGAATGTGTGTTCTTGAGAAACAGGCCCCTGAAGTAATTCATGCAAGAGATGATGCCTCACTAACCATGTGGTGAATCTCCTCATGCTTTACAATAAAGGGCATCATGACAGTCAAATGAGGAGCAGAATCTATAAAAAGCTCAAAGTATGTAATACAGAATATCTTTGTTAATAAAAGATGGCTAGTAACTAGAATCATCTATTAGATTGTGTACTCCAAAACCAGAATCAGAGAGTTGACTGCTTGCAGCTCTAGGAGTTGCTGCTCTAGCTGAAGTTTCCATGTTATAAGTTCAATTGCCTGAAACAATCAGCAAACTGGACTACCTACGCCTTTCTCCTAACATGAGAAAAGCAAGCTGTCAAAGAACAGCAGGTAAAAACATAACTAGATTTCAATACCCTTTTTACATTGTGGGTTCACATCTCTTTCCTGCTTGCTAAGTATTTTCCAATTATAATAACTAAAAGATGTGGGGGTTTTTTTTAATCAGCTTTTATGGGAATAGTGAAAGTTCATGATGTTTGGTGGCTGTCAGTGTGGTGCTGAATGGTGTCTCTAATTATTGTAGAATATGAGTCCAGAGAGGGTTTTGCTAAATTGTCTAAAGGTGTCTTATAGTTAAGGACTTCTGCTACTCTCTCTTACATATTTTCAAAAGCAGCATTTGGACTCCGTGATTTTATACATATCAGTGAGTCACCATTTGTCAGTCCTGAAGTAAATTATAGGCGATAGTTTTCTTGGTACACAGGGCACTCTAATCTTTGCAAGACACTTAGAATCATAGAATCATTAAGGTTGGAAGAGACCTTCAAGATCATCCAGTCCAACTGCCTACCTACATCACCACTAAACCATATCACCACATCCAGACACATCTTGAACACCTCCAGGGATGGTGACTCCACCACCTCCCTGGGCAACCTATTCCAATACCTAATCACCCTTACAGTGAAAAAATTTTTCCTAGTGTCCAATCTGAATCTCCCTTGCTGCAATTTAAGGCTGTTTCCTCTTGTCCTTTAACTATGGGCACGGTAGAAGAGACCGACCCCCACCACAATCCTTTCAGGCAGTTGTAGAGAGCAATGAGATCCCCCCTGAGCCTCCTCTTGTCCAGACTGAACAACCCCAGCTCCCTCAGCCGTTCCCCATAAGACATGTTTCCCAGTCCCTTCACCAGCTTTGTTGCCCTTCTCCGGACACACTCCAGCCCCTCAATGTCTTTTTTGAAGTGAGGGGCCCAAAACTGAACCCAGCACTTGAGGTGCAGCCTCACCAGTGCAGAGTACAGGGGGATGATCACTGCCCTATTCTTGCTGGCCACACTGTTCTTGATGCAGGCCAAGACACCATTAGCCTTCTTGGCCACCTGAACACACTGCTGGCTCATAACCAGCCGGCTGTCACCCAGCACCTCCAAGTCCCTTTCTGCTGAGCAGCTTTCCAGTCACTCTTCCCTGAGCCTGTATCAGTGCTTGGGGTTGTTGTGACCCAAGTGCAGGACCCGGCACTTGGCCTTATTGAACCTCATCCCATTGGCCTCTGCCCATTGATCCAGCCTGTCCAGATCTCTCTGCAGAGCCTTCCTACCCTCAGGCAGATCATCGCTCCCACATAACTCAGTGTCATCTGCAAACCTGCTGAGGGTGAACTCAATCCCCTCATCTTGGTCACCAGTAAAGATATTAAACAGAACTGGCCCCAACACTGAGCCCTGGAGAACACCACTAGTGACCGGCTGCCAACTGGATTGAGTTCCATTAACCAGAACTCTCTGGGCCCATCCTTCCAGCCAGTTTCCCTTAAGGTCTGTGTGTTTTTTGTTTGGTTGAACTGCAGGAAAACAAGATGTATTTCAAAGGCAGCCATGGACGTCAATCTAGTTAATGTAAGAAGGTCTATATAATTTCTAAAACACAGTATCCTACAGAGTGCTAATAATGTACTTGTAATTGAACTGTTCTGCATGTATTTGAAATTATAAGACATTAGGTTAGTGCTCAACTAAAATCCAAAGTGACAAACTCAGCTATTCAGAAATAAGCCTAGTGAGCTCAGTAAAGGAAAAAAAATAAGTATTACTTTATCTAGTTCTCTTAATACATCCATCTTTGGATTTTACTAAATTTGAACCCCCCTTAGACCTCCTTTCTGTGAATATCCCAAATCAATCCTATGTTATAACCTTGCCTGCTCAATAGGAAGGCCTTATATGGTTGGTAGGAAGCTGAAAATTATAAGTCTTAGTGGTCTCAATATACTTACACTAAAATTCATCCAGATATTTATGGAAATAAAAGTTGACCATAATCAGCACAGTCTATGGAAGCTCTGTCAGGTGATGCAATGGGGCCAGTACAGCTTGCTAACTGAAAGTGATGCACCACATTACCCCACTCTCTATTCATTATGTAGAAAGGTTGCAAGTGGCTGTAAGGGAATATTTATGTATTTAAATTATAGTAAATTGATGGTAAGGATTTTAACTTGCATTTTACTGCTTAGTAGATCATTACCTGAATCCATACTGTGAACTAACACTGTGTACAGAACACTGGATTTTATTTAAAATAGAGGAAAAAGCTTTAGTAAGCACAACACAGAAAAATAAACTGAAATGAACTAAAATTCCCTTTCACCTGCCTTCTTCCTTCCTTTTACCTTTCTCTTTCCTAAAAGTAAAGTAAAACAGGAAGTCTTACCTAAAGAAGCAGACTTCTATATTGTTGAAGAAAATAAATATTCACAAAAACCATATCCAAAATTAAATAGAGGTTGTAAGCTCATTCTACTCATTAGAATGAAGAATTCATTAAAATAAGCTTAAACTTTCAAAGACATTGAGCTGGACCATCAAATTGGGACACCTGGCTGCATCTACAACTGCTTGTTCACAGGCACTTACTGCAAAAGTTGCAGCCCTGGGCAAATCAGAATGGCTTTGTTAATTCAGATCATCTGCGTCTTTTACAGCCAGTCTGTTCATGCAATTTACCCAATGAGCACACACATAATGAATCCTCACAAATGTTCAGATGAGATACATCTTAGCTGATTTCAGCAGTGACAAATGGATCATTTAAGGTATCAGTTGCTAAATCAAATGCTAATGTTAGGTCAACTGATTTAATTCCAGATTTTTATGCATACTATTATATGAAACAGGACTCTTCCAGTCAGCCTGTAGGACTAAACATGGTATTTAGTTACTCAGTGTGTGCAAGAAAGTCAGAGTCTGTCCCATGTGTCTTACCTTCTCTGAACTTGCTTAAAGTCAGGTATCTTTGGCTTAGGATGGCAATGTAATAGCTCAAGCTTAAAGACCTGATGAGTTCTTAATCACCTTAGTGTCAGAAGTAATTACACAGTTTTAAGTTGTCCTCTTATCCTCATTTCAAGACTTGTCAACGAAGTCACCTTTTGTTATTTTTTAAATTATATAAATCAGCACCATAGTGCTGTATGTCTGTGTAATTTTCAGGGGACAAAATAATCTTTTTTTTTAAAAAATACCCAATCCTTAAATTTAGCTACTTACAGTGGTCATTAGGTACTCCTGTACACAAAACATTTGTTTAAGTACTTCAGTATGGATTTATGTGGCTAGCTTTAAAATATCTGGATTTAGAGTGTTTAATATGCTACTTTATCAGTAATATTACATGAGAAAGAATTAGTGAGTATTTCAAGATTAGGTTCTCAAAATTTTAAAAATGTCTGATTTAAAATCACCCATAAAACAAACTGCAAATTCTGGGCAGGTGGCTGGGAACATTTTCAGCTGAACTCCAACTACACCACAGAAACTACTGACAGGAGATGCCTGCTCTTCTTTTCCAACTGCTCAATCAAACCTGTTCAGCTTAGTAAGAAGCCAGCAAAAAACCATTTCCTAGGACTTCTGCTTACCTAAGTACACAGCGAATCTGCTACAGATTATAGAGGTTTTAGAGTGTGCCTTAAAAATAGTCACAATAATTCCCAGGAGGAAAGTGTTTGACAAATCTTAGTGCTTGCTGCTGCTATGCTGATTTGCAATTACCCAATAAATCTCATTGCAGAGGATTCATCACAAGGGCAAAAAGGGCGCAGTTTCGCTGCCTTTCCTCCTCTAACATCCTGGAGAACCTGAAGGACGTAGGCAGCTACAGCTGCAGAGAAGAACCCAGCCTGCAGGAATTAGTGCATCCTCAGCTGCCCTGGTCAGGTTCCTGTTCCACCAAGCTCTGCTCACTTCTCTGTCCTATTTCACAGATGCCTTTCCCCTTCAGGTGACTTTTTGTTACCAGGATCTCTGACGATTTTACTGTCAGCTGGCAGAAATTCATGCCAGATTTAGCTCTCAGGATAGTGACTACAAGAAGAATCACAGAATCTAAGGGGTTGGAAGGGACCTCGAAAGATCATCTAGTCCACCCCCCCTGCCGGAGCAGGGTCACCTACAGTACATCACACAGGAACCCATCCAGGCGGGTTTTGAATATCTCCAGTGAAGGAGACTCCACAACCTCTCTGGGCAGCCTGTTCCAGTGCTCTGTCACTCTCACAGTGAAAAAGTTTTTCCTGATATTTACATGGAACCTCCTATGCTCCAGTTTAAAACCATTGCCCCTTGTCCTATCATTAGTCATTACTGACAATAGCTTGGCTCCATCATCCTGACACTCACCCTTTACATATTTGTAAACATGGATGAGGTCACCCCTCAGCCAATGAAGAATGTGGCCAAATGTGAGACGGGCATATAAAATAATGAATGATACTGAGAAAGGTAGCTGAGCATTGCTAATAGTTGATGTTTCCCACAGTGTCAGAAGGGGACAGAGAACAGAAGATAGAGCACTGGCCCTTAAAGGAGACAAAAGTAAAGCCTTGGCATGCTGAAGCTATACTGTGGGACTACCTTTTCCATGAAACACTAGCAGCATTTAAAGTGGTCTACCTCACATACTTTAAAAAAGAGGGAGCAGGGAAAAAGTAAAGCATCACCAAACCAGTTAGGATGATGCTTAGGGTACAAATGTTTCAAATAACTATGCTTCAAAATGTAAAATCCTCATTCACTGGGAGAACACCTCCAGCTCTAGGCTGCAGGATTCTGGATGTCAGTTTTATACCAGCCTAATAGGCAGAATCTGGGAGATGGCTTCTGTTCCTCCATTTTCCAATCTGTAAACTAGGATTAGAGACACTATTTGTAAAGAACTTTGCTCTGATGAAGAGGGCTGATTACTTTAGGGGCAGGGTACTGGGTAAGACTGCCTTCTCTTCCGCAATTAAATGTGTTCTTTGGGTTTTGCTTCTTCTACTGAGCACAACATACATGTTCATTGTAATAAGCTACAAAGCAGAATTCCTCTGAGAGCAGAATCTCCAACAGATATAGATAAAATATCAAAATGTATCTCTTAACAATGATTT
Organism: Aegotheles bennettii; assembly: GCA_013398125.1. NCBI lineage: Eukaryota > Metazoa > Chordata > Aves > Caprimulgiformes > Aegothelidae > Aegotheles > Aegotheles bennettii. The sequence goes on along the minus strand of VZRW01009975.1, from coordinate 40,327 downwards.
GTTAGCTAAAAAAATCAAAGATTTTTTTTATTTATTTTTGGACTATTTGTGTCTCTAACAGGTCTGAGAACATGGTTTACAAGATTACATGACAATCAATGCAATCAAAGCACACAAAACACTTGTACTTTTTACATCCAATAGGATGTTAAACTGATTCTTCAACATTGTAAACGGAAAATCCATGAAAAGATGTCTTTATTTTTTTATTCACCCATTAATCGGATTATATTACATTTTATCAGTTTTAACATGGGAAATTAGACATTAAGTCTGAGGCAAAATAAAGTATTGCTAAAAGCAAACACCTTAATTTTGCATATTTGATTCAACAGTATTTCAGGTTCACTGTCTTTATAACTGACATTGAATACCATCTGCCTCTATATTCATCCTTCAGATAACCATTTTCAGCTATTTTCATCACTGCCTCCTAGGTCTTTCTGATCACCTGAAACATTCAAATGCCACCTAAGGGTAGGTCTTATATCTGGCAACAGTGTCAGAAATGGTAGGGACACAAAGTGTTAAGAAGAAATAGAAAACAAATTTTACAGAACCTGCAGATAAGACAACAGCACTGTACTTCCAGGAAGCCTGATAGAGCTGTTGAGCAGAAAAGCAAGTCCACGTTTCCAAATTTAATCCACAAACATAAAGAAAACAATTTTTTTTTCTTCACATTAGGGGAAGAAAAAAAAAGACCACATCAGCTTTGGTCTTACTCTGATTCCTCCTGCCTTTTAACTATTTTCCTGCAATGTTCTGCTTTGCATCAAGATGAAAGAGGAGATTTGTGGCTCTGAAATCAAGAGCATCCATGTATGCTGGATTTCTGGAGACTACCAAGCATGTGCTCTGGAGAATCTGCAGCATACACATGCAAGGTTACTTTTAACTCCTTTGGAATCAAGAGATGAAAGTGAGGTAGAGAGACCTGAATGGCACTGTTTCCAAATCCAGAGTTATATTAAGAACTTAAATCAGACCTCTTCCATTTTGGGGCCCAGTGCTTGAACATCTCATTTGGGGATTTATGTCCTACATGGCACAGCAAAGGACAGTCCCCAAATCTTTGTGCTAACCTTCCTTTCATCAGTCTGCTATTTCACACTGCCTTTCATACTACTGATTTCTCTCTGCAAATACAAACCACATGCCTGCAGGTAACCAATTGCCACATATAGTCCAGAAACAGTGGCCATGTTGCTCTCCTCTGCAAAGCCTGGTCCTCCCAGAACAGCTTCCTAATATTTAAGGTAAACCTACAGCTCTAATACTTCCCACTGTGACCAAAGAGAATAAGTGATTAGGGGAAAGAGATGCTCTGGAGTTAGGGACGACTGAATCATGGAGGGCATAGTAGGAGACCATAGCTACAATAAACCATGACAGCATTCATGGTGAATTAGTGAGGGCAGTAGCCTAAGCAGCTAGTGGCCCTAGTTCATGTTTGCATCTGCCTTCCACCTCTGTTTCCCATTTACAGACCAGGACTACAGCATTTCTTACCTCCAAGCTGTCAAGTGAGCTTCATTGCAAATCATGAGAGTTCTCAAGAGACTTTTGCTGAGATGTTATTTTGAACACCAGTCAAAATCACAATCTGCAAAGTCTTTGAATAGAAACAGTAACTCTATCCATCTTTTATGTAAACCCATTCCACTACAAAAAAAACCTTAAATTCTGTTTTTTCTAAGCACTGCAGGAGTCACGAGCAGGAGACCACGCCATCAGCCCCAGCTGTAAGCCTCCTTTTAGCCTACAGTTGCTTCCTAAAAGCTCATTCTGCCTCTATCTTTTCCTCTTAAGATTTTTCTTCCAGAAGCTGTGCTCCTTTCATCTTCTGGTGCCTTTTTTCCTCCTATCTCTTTGGCAGGCACATCACACAATGCCCATGGAAACCCAGTCAACCATGAACACCTCTGTTCCAGGGCCTGGCATACCTCTTTATCTGAGATGAATGCTCCTACTCTTTCAGCTATCTGCTTTCATTAAGAAGTGCAATCCTAACTATCTGCATTTACCAAGGAGAGCGCTGTTACACATCACTGGTTTCAATACCGTGCAGCTCCACCTAGACTTTCTTCAGTGTAAAAGGTACAATACCTGAAAGGATGAGGGGAAGCTTTTAACAAAAACTAGTCCCTTCCATTAAGGGAAGTCACCATGACAGAGTCATGGCTAGGACTTGCACAGCAGTGCAGGGTCCTCCTAATGAAACACAATGGGTGTGAATTCCATTAAAACAAATAAGAATACTTTTTGAGACCCAGTATAAATACTTGCTGACTATTTAATAGTCAGATTCCAGTTCCTGTGGGTATGTTCTAGGTTTAATGACATCCCAATGTAAATCCCTGTTTTCAGGTAATGCATAAACTGTCAGATCTACAAAAATCTGGTTGTTTCAATGGGGAACAACCTAGTTCCCTATGATAAACCTTTAACACTACTAAACCAGTCATATAAAGAAAACGGAAAGGTAAGGTAGGCCAGAAATCATTATGTGCTTTGCAGTCTTAAACTGTCTGGAAGTAATCCATACACCATTTTTTAGTTCTGTAGAAAATTCCCATTGCTACAAATCTACACAGTTCTGCTTTGACATAACTGCAATCATTCTGCAAGCATGTGAAAACAATGCACACATGATTCTCCTCACATTATTCACTTGAACTTCAGGAAACTGTAGTCTCTATCAAGCTAAATTGTCATTAGACATGGTTTTCTCATGCAAAGAGTTTGTGAGGCTCCAATCAGGAATTTATTATTTTATTATTTTAAGCCATTTCTTATTATATTGTGTATAATACATGGTCTTTTATGTAAGAGGGAACAAATACATTTGATTCTTGAAATATTATCTTTCCATTTGTAGAACACTGTGTGGTCAGAATGAGAACAAACTCAGATTAAAACTCTTTGTCTGTCTCATGTTTGTTTTACTGGCAATTTTACTGGCGATATCTCTGTGCAGATACATTTTTAATATGCTTCATAAATAGTATTCCTATGGTCCTGCTGTGTATGTCTATGGCAATATCTGAAGAGTAATTTTATATTAAAATATTTTTTCTTTTAATTCAAAACTGTTCTTACTGAATGGGAGTGAATCATTAGGACTGTTACTGTCCAATTCCTGTTAACTGTGTTCCATTTCCAAAGTGAACTCCCTTACCTGCAATCATAAAAATCTCCTCTAAACCATTCATGTTTTTCAATATTCTAGTTAAATCTGAATTATCAAGACCTTTTCATTCTGTTTCATAGAGATTTAGCAATTACGTGATAAAAATTCAGAAGGCCAGGTACAATCACAATCATAACATAAAGAAAGAAATAACAAGTACAGAGGACACTGGCATGGAAAAGAACAGAAAAAAACTGGCTCAAAGTCTGATTTCACACCACTGCAAATTAATTCCATGAGATTAGCATAAAACGGAATGAGTTGAGAGTGGCATCTGGCCCAGCACGCAGGAAGAGATGTTATCTTTATTCCACAGCACACTGAAACAAGGTGTCAGTCTCATAATTTGTTACATGAAAAGCAAAATACAATGAAAATAGATGTATTTTGCAATTATGAATGTTTCCCACCCTAGGGGTCTGCTGGCTAACAGATCCCACTGTATTTGCAGCTATAAGAATCACTAAAGCACTAGGTATCATATGCTGCTAAGTAAGAAGTCTCTCTCTGGATGGATGTTACTGCCTGCTCACTAAGCTGTGATTCCATCCAAGTTCATCCTTAGGAGGTGCTCCTATTTCACACCTTCACCCAGACCTTGTCTGATTAGGGCTTTTTCAGTCACACAGTCAGGCTCTTCCTCCGCCCTGCAGATTGTCAGGACTTTGCCAGCTCAGCCTGGAGACTCACCGAGCACGTAGCCAGACACAGAAATTTTGAGACCTTGGTGTAGTTTAAAGTCACATATCCCTGTCATGCAACACTGAAACGACCAGAGCTGGGAAGACTGGGGGCTCTAAATCCAGTTGCTTGCCCTGACAAGGAAGATCAGACTGGTTTGGGGACCTGGAGAGTTCAACCGCTCCAATATAAATTTCCAGAATATTTTTGGAAAAAGCATTTAAGTGACTGCATGTTCCAACTATGTCAGTCGGCTCTCACACCAATAGCCATTAAAAAGCCCTGCAAAACCAAAAAAACATTTAAAACTGCTTTCTTAATGCTATGGCATATTATGGTAAGTTGTGCCACTGCTTCTCGCACCTGATGGACTGGCTGGACACTCTCACCAGCAGCACCCAGAGCAGCTTCACACAATACAGGAGCCGTCACACTACAGTTTGTTCACCCTTCACACCCCTCACTGCTTTCACTCCTGGCCTCCACCACATTCAGAGCCACAGGCAAGGAAGGACAACATTATAAACTACTCACTGAGCTTGCTAAAGGATCGTGAGGCATGAACTATTACGGGATGTAAACCATTGATGCCTCACTTCTCTCTGAAAGCTCAGTCAGGTTGGAAACAAACAAGAGCTGCCCCTGTCTGCTGGATTAATAATGCTGTTTGTGAAACAAGGCCTGCAGAATCGACTCAGGTGATAGCAGATTTTGGTGTACTAACAGAATCTATTGGAGCACTGCCAATGTCTAGCAATCTTCCCAGCACAGCCAGAGAAAAGCAAAGTACAGATTTGCATGGGGACAGACTGCTCAGTCCAGCACAGAGATTTTGTACAGCCTCTGAAAAAACTGCTCTCCAGACTCTTATCTGTCCTGTGGAAGAGCTGCATATATTCATTCCTTTGATGGAATTTAGTTAGTTAACACAACTGTACAAGCCTTTTTTATAACTGCATTAATACAGAAAAGGGTCATCCTTTGGTTTAGACTACAGAGAACAACGATGTATCTTGGATGAAAACAAGTCAAAAGATACAAAACTAAAAAGACAAAAATGTTGCCAAAATACAGAAAGTACATGTTTCTATGAGCATGAAGAAAGTTCTCTACCCATAGAAGCAGGGGTGCTTTTCTCCTGTCTTCTTATTATATAGGGACATATTCTGACAATTCTGTCTTGCAAAGCCTTTCTTTTCTGCCCAAGAAGCAGCCATGGACCCAGGGGCGGACTGAATTCTAACCATTGATTTTCTGGGGGAAGGCACTGAGTTTATGTTATTTGGCTCTGGGAAACATGGGACAGAAATCTTCCAAAGAAATGTAGACCTGTTGGCTGAATCTTTTCACCCATGACTTGCCATGGAAAGTTAATCCGGAGGTCTAAGATACAATTTTTTGTATGAAAATCATAGCGATCACGAAGCATTTGTGGTGCAAATTAACTATGCTTTCCTGGACCATAGAAGAATACTCAAGAAAGAGCCTTACATGATGAAAGGACTGTGAAAAAGCTCATAATAGAAAGATAATGCATCTTATAGACCTGAAGACAAATAAATAAATCAGAACAACAAAGAACTATAAGTAGGAATATCACAAACAAACAAAACTCAATCACTTCCATCAGAAGTTCTGTAAAAAGAAGTCAGGTTACACAAACATGTTGTGAAAGTCTGATGTGGCAATTTAGACTCTACTTACATAAAACTTATTCAGAAATACAAATTTCTTCAGTGACATCACTGTACTAGGAATTTCTTATAATACCCTGCTTGCTACTGAATTGCAACAGAGTGATTTAAAGCCTTTGCAGCCAATCTGTCATTATTGATTTTCATTTAATTCCCCCTACTGGGAATTGGAGCACTACTTTGTTTAATTATTTCAGATATTTTATCTTACATAATGCAAACTCCTATACAGAAAGGAGAACTAGAATCATCGCTGCAATTTGTTTTCTGTCATTTAGGACCTCAGAGTTTATTGTGATGTGTGTGTGCCTGACTTCTTTTGAAAAAATACACTATTTTTTCTTAATTAATTTGCTCCCTTCTTTTATTAGTTGAAGAAAAATCTGGCTCTGTCGTCTAGATTCTACAAGTTGCTTTTTGCTGATGACAAAAAGTATTTAATCTGCTATGTCATTTATCTCCTCTTAATCTGCCTAATTTATCACTTATGCAAACTAATGCCTACTGTCTAATACATACAAATTATCCTGATTTCAGGAAGACACTAAACCATGAAGATGAATCTCAGTTTCAATTACAAAATTTTTTTTTGCTGCTTTATCCTAGTGAAGACAACCTCATAAACGTATACCGACATAAACCACTCACTAGGATTAAACAAGTTAAAGCAAGCAAGTTTCATTTCTGCATTAAAAGGTTGACAGTGGTATGGTCTCATGCAAGAGCTAGTCTAGCACACAGTGAGAAGCAAACCTTCTTATACATTATACCCATGGTCTTGAATTTAACTTCCCCAAGGTATCAGCAAAAATTTTCAGCAATGACTGCACAAAGAGCCAGGGTTCCTTAAAAAACTCACAAGTAGAAGGTATCTGCTTCCTAATAGCTGTTGCTTCTTACATGCTTCTTAGTGAACCTTCAGCTCTAAGTAGTAGGTGACTCACTCTTGCAAATGAACCAAAAATGAAGTTTTTCTGTGCCTTTTTAATGTCCTTTAAAGATAATTAGAATTTTAGGATGTCAAACAGAAATAATTCCATTCCACACACTTAACAAACAAGGTTTCAGAATATCCTGCAGAAAAGATTTGATTCAGGATTCTTAGTGTGGTTCCAGTGATCTTCAGACTGATATTCTCAGAAGAAGGACCATTTGATTGTGTTTGTTTTTCTCAACAATTTCTGAATCAGTCTTGCTTTCTAACTTTTCTTTTCTTTTGATAAGGTCTATACCACTAACATATTCACTGTCTTGTCTTGCATTTTTCTTTAAAACTGCCAGTTTTTCTGTAAGGTCTGTTAATCACCTCAGAACTAAAAGTTACGTATCACCTTTGCAGTGGCCAGAAATATCCAACAGAATGCAGTGGAAAATGGCATGCAGTGCAAATCTCACTTCTCTGCAAGAGATCAACAGAACTACTCAAAAAACCTCTGATAGCCGTGAATTCATCAGCTGCAGATGAAACAGGCTGTTTTGAGTAAGTGTCATGGAGAGAAGCAATTACGACTCCTGTCTGTTCACACCAAATGTACACATTTATGCTACTTGAGCCAGAAAAGCTTGTAGCAATAGTTGGTCATTATCTCTCCCCTGAACTACACCACTGAATGCAAGAAACATCTGGAGGAAAAGTCTACAGAAATATCCAAATGACAGTGTTAAAAATAACAATGCAGCCTGTCAACCGCAGAGCCCTGGTCACTGAGGAATCGTGAGGCTGCACACAGTTTTCATAAGTAACTCTTCATTACAACTTTTCAAGTAACCCCACAGATGTTTTCAGGGCTATAGCTATAGCAGCTCCAGACAGAAATGTAGTCATATAGCAAAAATCCCGTTAGCATCAATTTTGGACCATGGATGACAGTGTAAAGACAGAATTAATGTCAGCTTAATGGTCTAGGAGACTTGGTTTAATATGAAAAGATCAACATGCCAAGGCAAAACAAAAAGGAAGGCTAGAAAACCTTTTGATACCCAAAGGAATGGGCACCCAGCAATTTAGGGGATAGAGGCAGAGTAACTTAATCCCTGAGAAAGCCATGGCCAACTAGGGGAGATTTATCTTTGAGTAGATTCACATCTGCTTGTGAGGGACTGGTTTTCTGAATTCAAGTGCAGCTAAACAGACTTTGTAGCCCAACACTTCTCCAGGTGGACTAATTCCTGTGCTGTGCCTGCTCTGGGTGAGAACTCCTCTTTATCATCAATGTCACCCAAACCTACAGTTTTTAAATAAATACAGTTTCAATTAACACCTGCTACATACAATCCATTTGCTTTTTGGTTAGCTACAGCATGGATGCAAATGGGCACCAAAAATCCTTGGTAAGGGACTGAGGAGAGTGCAACATGATAGTTTTATAGAGTAATTGCTTCCCTTTGGGAATTTCTTGCACTTTCTTGTCTTCTACAGTATTTTTGAAAGCACAGGATGGTGATCATGCAGACCCTTAAAGATCAGTGGCACTAAATCAGGCAGCTTGCTAAGGGGCTCATGCATGTAAGAGTTTTTGGGACTCAGCTCATAATTTCTAAGAGCAAATACACTATGATTTTATAAGCTCAAAAGGGCTTGTGAGAGTAATAATCTGTAAAGCCTATTAAGCTATTAAGGTAACCAAATAAAGCATCTGCATTTTGATCTGTCTCCAACGTAAATGCTCAGCATGAAGCTTTCTTAGTGATATAAAGAAGGCTGAAGAAATCATTCTCTGTAAGACAAGGTTCTATGATTCAGCTGCTATCAGAAAAGAATATAAATCCCAGAAACTTCTTCCACTTCTACAAGCATCTTATATCAGTGTTACGCTTTCAATATTTGAAAATGTCTTCCATTAAAAGGATTTTTAATTCCTTAAGACAAAGGATAAAATACACCAGTTCCTCTAGCCTATTTATATTTTTACATATTTGCACTGTTTCACCTGCTGCAAAATCTGTTAGCCACACTAGTACTGTGGCCATCTCTACTCACTACTTGTTACTACTGCTCCACATTATTGGCTGGATGTTCTCTACAAGCATTTGCTTTTTTCCACTTTCATTTAGAATATGCTTAAAGACAAATTTCTATACTAACAGGAACAGCCAAGATCATGACCCAACAAAACTAAATTAAATGGAACTTTTTAGCTAATGTTCTTTATGCATTTTGCATCTTAATTATTTTGTTTTTAACTCAGTGAAGTGGTAAGGTCTTTTATATTTTTTGTCACATCAACTAGGGCCACACACATACAGCTTACAATATATTTTATTTTTTTTTAATTAAGCATCATGTGCTAATATCACAATTCCCCTCATTACATTCACGTTTTTATTTAAACAATGTTAACTACCAAGTTTACTTAGATGTCAGAAAACTGGGCATGAGAGGAACTCCTTTGACCTCAGTAAACCAGATCTCTCATGTGATTTGGCTACATGATTACATGATTTGGCTCAGTACACTGTATCCTATTAGCATTTTCTTTAAAGAAGGGCTACTTGCCTTCCAATCTATATATTTTGGTCAGAGCTATTTCCAAGTAAAGGCCAAGTCCTGGATTTAACAGCTGGGAGAGTGCCCAGACAAAACCCTAAGGAGGCTGAAAGGAGTACAGCAAGTAGCGCTTCATACCAGTGCTTTATATGATACAAATGGTTCTAGAGGATGTGACACAATCTTTGAAAATTTTAGCATTTTCTCTCTTTTGGACAGGTAAGTGGTCTCAGTTATGCACTGTAAGGAAGAGCTAGAAAGAAGTCTAAGTCCTAACAAAGAAGGTGCCAACTTCTGGAGCTGGATTTAGCTCCCATTTTAAGACAGAAAATGGAACTGCATTCTTCAGACTGCTGCTGAATTCTTGGTTTAAATGCTGATACAGACCCACACAGCACCAACTAGTACTGCTGAATCTCATACATTCTATCACTTCTCAACCTCAATGACCAAAGGCAGGGACAGAACTTCTATAAGGCTGAGTACAGGAAATGGTCCTACAAGCTACTGAAAGCTCCCATGTTTCAGTTTGGAGGTAGCCAAGCAGATGCTTAGGTAGAATTTGTGTATGAGCTTATTTAATTCTTTAAAATAAAAAAGGAACAATATTATTAATCCAGTTATGAGTACTACTATGTTTATATTCCTGCTGATGTAAACTCTTCTTTATTTGCCATTAAATGGCTGGTTTAAAAATGTTGTAAAGCCACTGGTTCTAGTCCTTTCATGGATAATGGTGACCTAAAGTAGAAGGATCTCAGCTCTATTGAGAGCTTTATTATTTAGTAAGACAGGCAAGACTTGGATGACCTTGGTAGTCCTAGCATAGCTGGAGGAGGAAAGAGTGCAGAGATGCTTACAGGTGCTTCTTTTCTACTGAAAGCTGGGAAAACATTAAGACTGAGGTAATACTGATAATGTGAGTTGAAGCTAAGAACAAAACCCACTTTTTGTCTGTAACTGGCATATTCCTTCCCTCCTGTGCAGGCTTTGCAGCCATGCACAATGCTTGCATTTCTCCAGATGCTGAAAACTGCAGGGTCTATTCTGAAACTGAAAATCTGACTAAGTTATCTTTGATCCCACAGAAATGTGTACTTAAGAACCTTTGGAAAGTAGGTCCTCAATGACTACTGTGGCTTTTTGGTTAGCCACAGAAAATATGAAAGGAGCAAGAACAACCTGTGAAGATATAGATTTATTCTTTTCATGATGATCTCCTTTCTAGAGAGGGCTGCACCATCGCTGTGCATCTAGGACAAACTACAGTGTTTTAAATTCTTACATATAAGCACTACTTACTTACACCAAACAGTGAAAAGATTAAGCTGTATGTTTGGTTTCCCTTTTGATGTACTGTATTGCTTTTTGTTTCCCTATCTGCAAAATTAAGATAGTAATATGGACTTTTTGTGAAGTGCTTTACCAGTCACATATGGAAAATTCAATGAATGAACTAAATATTTGGTTCGATCACCCATTACCTTCACAATTCCTTTGTCAATTCATACATCTATTTCCACTTGCTTCTAGTTTAATCACATGCATTTTGGGCAATGTTTTTGGACAGTGATGAAAGCAAAAATTTGAAGAGCTACTCTTTCTGGCTGATGGCCAGAATGCTTCTTATTGTTGAAATGCATCTATAAATTTGAACAAGAGATTCAAAGTACATCTTAGTCTAACCCTAAATCCTATGTAACAGAAACACTTACTTTTGATTTTATGAAATTTACAAGACTAAACATCCTTTCAACACTCTCCTGAAAGTCTGCCTATCAATAAGCATGTTAATGTGTTATAAGCAGGGACCAAATTGATGCAAGCAGAATCAGCAGCAGAGTGGTGAAAGAGATATGTAAAATCTTCCATTCATACTATCTAGGGCTCTGCTGCTATGGCTGATAAACTTCCCAGTTAATTCTCTAGGAGGCAAGAATCTTCTGAGCAGAGCAAAAGGGAAGCCTACTGATGAGCTGGATCAGGTCCACCTGAAAACTCTTTTCTGTTCTACTTTGTTCCACTGTTCCACTGTTTCTTGCTCTGCAGAAAATAGCTATACTTAGAGGTGTATGCAAGTGCATATTCCAGTTTTTCCAGTGGTTGTTGGCTTTATTTACCGATTTCACATCAAGAAAGCTCAAAATAAGGTAGCAAGGTAGAATGAAGTTTTACTGTACACACTCCATTAATTTTCTTCTGTGAAGCCTGCAGAGAAATATTTGTCCAAAAGGGTCATTTTCATATAGCCTTTCCATCCACTGTTTTAATTCTTGATTCCAGTCCTACTTGGCAGAATTTTAATTGATGCAATGTCTTTCATTGCACCATTTTTGCTTTAGTTTGTTTTGTTTAAGTACTTTCTGCTTTCTCCAAGAACAGTGTAAGGCATGCTGGTTTTCAGCTTTTTTCACCTTTTTCCATCTTGTGATTTGTTTGACTTCATGAACAATACTGAGGCTTAAATACTGCATTTGGCAGTATCAGTCCTTGCACTACAGAGTTATTTGCACTAATGAGGCACTGGAAATTAGTCCACATCTTTCTCCACGTGTATTACAGTATGGCTCTTACTGCGCAGACAAGGCAGCCAGGCTGACAACACTGACTGCAGTCTGTTATGACAGTGCAGATGTTTCCCCATCAGACATTAGAAGGTCAAAGAAAGGAATTGAATGTTGGCTTAAAGGAGACATACTCAGGTACTAGTATTTTTCATTTTAATTGGTTTGTGACTTAATGAAAGCGGGAGCATATGGGTTAACAGATGAGTTCAGCTTTCTTTAGCCATTTGTAAAGCTTTCAAGTTATTTCATAGGACCTAATTTACAACCTTACAAAAAGTACATGTTGGTAAGAAATACACATCAGCAACAACAGCACATGAGAAGACAATGGAAAAAAACCTGTCATTCTGTGCATGCCATCTGCTCTCAGACACTACCTGAGGCAGAAAGCTGCAAATCAAGGTATATTGTCTTTATCTTACTTCCTAAGCATTTTTACACCCTTCAGTATTGAGGAAACCAAATATGATGGCTAATCAAATCTGTGAATTCAGTATTCTTTTTTTATTAAGACATTGCTCAAATTTCATAAAATTGTAATGGAATTCTTCAGCATGATTGCTAATGAGTTTTTGGTCCATGGATGAACTTTATGACTTTCACCAGCTTGTCATTAAAACACAGATATCCATCTGTTTTCAGAAGTCATCTACCTTAACTGAACAGAGAAAATCACCGAAATTGCATTGTACTGTAAGTAACAGCTTGAAAATTTTGAATAGTTCTCTATAATTCTGTCCATACAGAGAAAGGTGTTTTCTTAAGACATTCCACTAACTTCATTACATGGAACTGATCAAAACCTAGATAATCACAGTACAGTAAGTAATAATATAAAGTTCCATGTTTACTTCTAATCACAGAATCATAGAATAGAATCATAGAATCATCATGGTTGGAAGGGACCCCTAGGGTCATCAAGTCCAACCTTTATCCCATCATATTCCTAACCATTAGGGACGGTGACTCCACCACCTCCCTGGGCAGCCTATTCCAGTGCCTAACCACCCTCTCAGTAAAGAACTTCTCCCTAATATCCAACCTAAACTTCCCCTGATGAAACTTGAGGCCATTTCCTCTCGTCCTGTCATTAGCAATTCGGGAGAAGAGACCAACAGCAGCCTCACTACAACCTCCTTTTAGGTAGCTGTAGAGGGCAATAAGGTCTCCTCTCAGTCTCCTCTTCTCCAGGCTAAATAATCTCAGTTCCCTCAGCCGGTCTCAATAAGGCTTGTTTTCCAGACCTCTCTACTCCTCCCTACTCCTGCTGGTCACACCGTTTCTGATACAGGCCAGGATGCCATTGGCCTTCT
>VZRW01009975.1:13073-26553 GCA_013398125.1 Aegotheles bennettii | reverse complement strand
CAACTCTTCTGGGTCTCAAAACTCTTGAAATTCGCCTTGTTTTGTCGCGATTCCCTGCTCCCCTGTGGGACAGCCGCCCTCGGGCTGTGTCCTCGGCAATGGCAGTCAGACCGTGCCTAAACCCGCCGCCTGCTGCCGGCTCTGCCCTGCCCGAGCCAGCCGGTCTGAGGAGCTTAACAGTAAGAAATGATGGAAAAGGAGAAAGGTCATATTCTGTCACAGGATGATGATGATCCATGTATATGTTTTCACTGTGGAAAAGCTAAATGCAAGAATGTATCAAGAAAAGTATTTCCAATAGAGATCGGCAGCCCTTCAAAAGGCATTGACAAAAGCTCGGCTGCAAGATAGTGAACAGTTCCAGTCATGTGCTAAGAGGGTCCTGACTAGGGCAGGTGCTGGGGAGGACACACAGGTGGACAGAAGACAAGAGGAGACCTCAGAGCTTCATTCCTCTTCATAGGAAAAATGGCAGAATGAGGACTCAAAGACATTTAAAAAATTATCAGTGAAATAAGGACAGAACAAATGGATATAAATTGGCCACAGAAACAATTAGTCCAGAAATGAGAAAGGTGGGAATGGTGAAAAAGAGCACCAGCACTTTATCTGCCTTTTTCCTGGGGCTTTGACAAGTGTATACAAAAGATAGCATAACACAATTGCCTCTGATTGCAAGCAACAGGACACAGAAGTCCAGCCCAATGCTATGTTGCCATCAGCATATCCTGATGAAAATCTAGAAATATGTCCCAATTTTACTAGAATTTCTCAAAAGAGTATGTCATTCATTTGGTGATTATGTGCAAGTTACCCGGAAAATATTCCAATTTAGAATGAAGCGGTTTTGGGGGTTTGTTTTGGTTTGGTTTTTTTGTNGTTGTTGGTTTTGTTTGTTTGTTTTTAATTTATTTAGGCATCTTATTTTAAAAAGAAAAACCTCATATTTTTTTCTGAATTGCCTTATAGCCAACATAATTCACTGGTGGCTCATCACTTCAACAGTTGTTTGATAGAATTCTGCAAAGTCATGGTAGGATGGGATCTCATCGTCTCTGTTACCCACTTAAAACGTGGAAGTGGGAAAGAGAAGATTGACAGACTGGGGTAAATGGTTTCCCAGGAAGGAACTGTGGGCAGAAAGGATACTTTGGAAAGCTTTACAGTCACCTACAAAAATAAATCCCAGCTACAGAAAGTAAGCAAATTTTTGCACCTCAGTGATAGGTATGTGTCACGTTGAGAAATCTGCTTATTTCTGGGATGAAAGAGCAAGAAGGTTCATATACTTGCTTCCTCTGTATACACAAAATGAAAATTTTGAAACAAACATCTCGCCCTCAAGCAGGTTTCCACTACAGTCAGAACTACTGCAAGTGAACTAGAACTGCAAGTGAAGTGACTATTAGAGTTAATTCAAGCGTATATGCTATTTCACGGCTATATAAAATTCATGTTCATTCTACTAGTACCTAGATGGGGTATTTTGTGCTTAAGCCATGGAAGACAGCGACTAACTTCAAGGACTCAGAAGGGGAATATATATATCACTGCCTTTTAGACCCTCCTGTCCTAGCAATTGTAAAAAGCCATCGGTACTGTGTTATAGTAACACTTAAAATTAAGGATGGCATATATGTTGCTAGATGCAACAGCATTAATTCCCTTGGAAATCACATCACTGACTAGTATATAAATCTAACAGTATATTTAAGTTATCAGAACCTATGCCCATTAAAATACTTAGCCATATTAATAGAATACTGCAAAATCACATAAAAAAAAAAAGAAAAATCTGATTTACTTAAAAAACTATACTTCAACAACATAGTACTGAATTCTTATGTTCACATAATAGACTTATTTAGTACACTTTGTGAAATAATCCCACATGGCAGAACTAAAAATTATATGACAGGATGTCTGAATAAATACTACTCCAGTGCTTCCATGTAAAGCCAGACTATTTAATTTGGATTTTATAAAGGAATTTAGGTCCTGTAATATTTAATAAGAATGTAGCTATTCATTTGGATGCAAAATTACCACAGTGAAATGATACGAAATAATGATCTTCAAATGCAAACAAAAAAGAAAACATTTTATGAAAACAACAAGAGAGGACACTGCCTTTAATATCCATATTTGCATGAGACTATTTAGGTAACCCTTCTATGAGTTTGAAGTCTGATGTAGCTACCACTCACTCCTCCCTTGGTTTAAGGCATATGCACACACGCATGTGCACACACTGCTGTCCACAGTTTTTGAAAAGAAACAGAAAAGCAAAAAAAATACCAATCCATAAAATCCCATTTAGTCCCAATGAACTAATTTTATCTAATTTTATGAAACATCCTCCAAAACGAGTAATTCTAAAGATGTAAGGACCTCCTTATGCTTAACTAAACATAAGGTGGTTAGCTGTAAATCATAGCGACATTGAGAAAATGTACCTTAAAACAGTACCAAAAGATAGAGATGCCATCATTTCTGTTATTCTCTCTTTGTTAAAAAAAATGACCAGCTTCTCTCAACCTGGATTTCCTATTTCAACACATCATTCTGAGTCATACCACTGGGGACTGGCAAGCATCAAGCTGTGGAAACCAGATGACATTTTAAACTTCAAACATAGCTCAGGTTCCTTAAGGAGTCTGGGTGGCTAAAGACACCTTAAAACCATTGTACTTTTGGCATTTTGCCTTGAGCAGCAGACGTCTTAACCTCTACCATGGCCATTTAGGCAGTCTAATCTAAGGGTGCTCATGATTTAAGATGCAGAAAGGCCAAGAAACTTACTTTAGAAACCTTCCTATCTCCCAAAAACCATTCAGTTTCCCCTCAAACTTCTGATAAGGCAGAAGTTTAAACCTTTATAAGTGGTATCTATGAAAGTTCAAGCAGATGTAGCTTTGGGAAGAACAGCACATGTGATATTAAATTGCAGAAGAGAATAGTCCTTCCTCCACTAGTCAAATGTTCTTGTCTCCTGTTGCCCCCAGTCCACTTCTATAGAGGCTGGTCTTCTAGGTCTTATCTCTCAGACAAGAAAAATTGTGTGAAGTTTTATCAGAAAAAAGATTAAAACCTTCCATTTTTTTTTTCTCTTACTCCTTCTTTCCCCTCCAGAATGGAGCAAAAGTTCAACCCCTGAAGCTCAGAGATTAGGTGTTGCAAGGCTCACTGTGTAACAGTGTCTGCTCCTGTTCTTCCAATTTTTTTGGTTTGTTTTTTGAAGAAGGAGGCTATTTGCTAGTGAAAAAGCTTTTTTGATGATGGAATCTACTCATCTGTTCATAGCATTCCTATGGAGTTCTTCAATGTATAATTCATTTCTTTTTAATCTTTGACTGAAAATTACTTTAAGCAAGAATAGCAGCTAAATCTCTGCTTAACATTTACGTATATAGAACTGGGAAAAAAACATAGCCAATTTACTTCTTTCACTGCTTCTGCTTTTTAATTCTTTTGCCAGCATTGGATTGTGACAATATGGAACAGTGGTATGATAACTTAAGTAAATTTTTGGTAGAGAGAGACTTGAGCTTCAAGAAAACTGCGACCTTCATTTTCATCCTTCAAAATGCCAAAAAAACATGTACCAAAGCTATTACAGAGATACAAAAAAAAGATAGGATAGCTTTTAGCAGTGAGTGGTCTTGTCTCTAGAGCAAAGGAAAAGCCAGAATTAAATCCCCCAGGTAGAAATCATGGCCCGTGAATGCTTTTTTTAAATGAAAATAATGGTTTAGAATGTGTATTACGCTTTTTCAAGGACTGAAGAGATACTGGTTTCATATTTCATTACTTCTACAATGGGCTTCAGGTACAACTATATTAGCCATTGTGCAATCGCTTTCTGATCATGCCTGCTCTGCTCCCTTCCTCTACGACCTTCCACGGGATCAGGCAAAGAGACATTTTGCTAACTAAATCCCATCCGTAGTGACCTTCTAATATTCCACAAAAAACACTAGAACATTGCATCACTGGAACAAATGGTTCATTAGTGTTATTTCACAAAAGAGATATAAAATACAGTAATGAAAACTGTTGCATATTAATGAATCTGAATGTAAGAAATAAACTGAATTAAAATCTGATCATTTCCAAGCACTGCCTGTCACTTCACAGAACCAGCTTAGTCACATCGGAAATAACTTCTGCCTCTGTGGTCACAACATGAACGGCATCAATATTTTGCTGCAAAGCCTAAAGCTTCAAGTAATCCTCAGAATGAATGCCTGGGTGCTAAAAGGATATGCAAAGTGAGCAGAAAGGGGAGAGATCCTTTCATGTGGACACTCAAAAAATATTTCAGTTGTTGGTAAAAACAGCATTTCACATTTCTAGAAGACAAAGTGAATCAGTGCATCAGCAGAGATTTTAACAGGGAGCTCTGTACTGCACAGCAGCTCATGATGTCCACCACATGAGTACCACAGAGAGCACTGGCACAAGGAGCTACATTCTGCTAGGCAATCCTGTCCCTGTGTGATGGCACCACTTCATTTGCCAGGTGGGCCTCTGCAGCTGCAGAGAATTCTTTGTTTGATAGTACTAGTATGTAAGTTAAAAGCATACAGGCAGAGGAATAAAGCACTTCAAAAGGTACTTTGCTCACTCCAGAACTGCAGCAGAATGTTAATTATTTATGGTAACATCTCAGAATTCACTAATTGTATATAACAGACATTGTGAAAAATAATGACTTAGGAAACCTGGCTACAGCAACCTGCTGTTAAGTCTTTCCAGAGAAAAGGGAAGATACTGTCAATTTTTGTGTGGATTAGCAATACGTGGATTACTGTGGGCTTGCTGTATTGTCATTTTTAAGTCAATTTCAATTCTTTTTAAATTAATCCCCTTGGTAAACAGGTCCCAAAGAGCACTTAATATAAAAAAAATCATAAATTCATTGTCAAAAATTAAATAGCTTACACAATTTGAGCAGCTGACTCATTTAGAATCAGTTTTCTGTAATGACATTAAAATATTTAATTAGAATGTTGTTTATAAAAAAGTCAAACCCTAATCAGCTGTATTGTTGCATGCTATTGCCTAATATAATAGATTGCAATCCTATTAATAGAGTAATATTTTATGGCATGTGTTTCAATAGCAGGACCAAATTCATTACTTGCATGAATCTACCACAGACAATGAATATAAATTGGAAAATTCCATGAAGCATTCTGTATCTTACTACGGCAAAATGATTTTACTTTGAATAAATCATTTTAGATAACACCTGTAATAGTCTGTAGATAAGAAGTGAGTATGCACACAGTGACATTGGATAACTGAAAACCTTTAACTTGCAATTTCGAATTAATGAATTATATGTGACAAAGACCAAGGAAATAAAATAAACATCAGAAAATCAGATAAATTATAACAAAAAATGCAATACAAGCATATTTTTTTCCCATCTTAAAAGTACTGTGCTAATACTGTGGACATACAAAAATTACTCATAAATCTGTACACTGATAACGTTTTTTTTTAAATTTGGAAAATCCTCAGTTAAAAACATAGCACACAAGTGAGTCATGAACCTCTGAAGTTAAACATGTCATCACATTTCTTTCTGGGAACAGGAGTAATAATTTAAACTATACTGGCACAGAACTAATTTGCTAGCAGCTGTGTAGAAGAAAATGCCATTGGGAGCTATGTGAGGCTGGATTTAACCATCCTATTTGAAAATAATAAGGAATAAAAAAAATATCTTTTCATTTGGCTCTTTCTCTTCAGGCTTATCAATCACTGAAAGTGATGTTACCCTCAGAAACCTCTGTTTCTATGTCTTATTTTTACCATCATGTTAACAGTTCTTGCTTAGCAGGACACTGCATAGCAAAAGAGCTGTATTCCAATATATGCTGAGCAAAAACCTGGCAGAGACTACGTAGACTTGGTGACAGTCCCAAGGTAAGTGTTCAGGCCAGCAAATGCATTTTAGGTAGATGAATCCAGAACTAAATCCTAAGTGAGGCCCACAGACTTCCCATTTAGTGCATGAACAAGTGCCTCAAAATAGGGTCTTGATCAGCCCAGGATTTGGAGTAGGGAACCTCCTGGGACAGACAGTAAGACATGATGAGTCTGGGGATGAAGACAGAGGAAAGTTTTGGTACCTCACCCCAGGTGGCAGGAAGGTGCACCTTTTTGCTTGTGTGCCCCAGCTCATGGCTGACTCCCAAAAATCAGCAATTGCTGTGAGGTAGCTGGGTAGGCATTGCTCTCGCCTGCTGAAAAGCCACTTTTAGTGCTGCTGCCCACATTTCAGTGCAGAATTGCCCACACCACGGTGTGGCAAGCCATTTTAGAGCTCACAGGCACTACACAACCACCACTGCTACTGTTAAGATACAAGTCGGTTGAAGAACTCTCTAAGACTTGTTTTGGAGTTTAGAAAGTAAGCATTCTTTATTGCAGTGCTGGGTGCACATGTGAATAGCTTCACAAACATGAGTGTGCCTGTTGTTCAAAATCACACAGGTTATATAGTATTATAAATATTCACTAGATTTCTGAGAAATCATTAACATATTCATAAACTTTCCCGGAATAATCATATATATACTAATATATACTAATACACTTTGTGCATGCACTATGAAATGAGTTGGTGGTCCTTCAGGGGTCTCTAGTGGCGATCCATAGTCTCTTTACGACGTCCACTAATTGACCTTAGTGTTCATGCATGCTCACAAGGGTCCTGTAGGGGAGCTGTGCATCTGTGTAGATCTTGAGCTGGTCTGTTCTAGTTTACAACATGGTCCTATTTCTGAGGACAGGCCTCGACTGTCTTTTTTTTTACTTCCTTACCTTTAAAGCCCCTTCTTTGCAGAAGCCCNAGGGGTCTCTAGTGGCGATCCATAGTCTCTTTACGACGTCCACTAATTGACCTTAGTGTTCATGCATGCTCACAAGGGTCCTGTAGGGGAGCTGTGCATCTGTGTAGATCTTGAGCTGGTCTGTTCTAGTTTACAACATGGTCCTATTTCTGAGGACAGGCCTCGACTGTCTTTTTTTTTACTTCCTTACCTTTAAAGCCCCTTCTTTGCAGAAGCCCCACAGCTGCACATTCCAAAAAGCTTACATTGACTTACTCTATCTATTAACAAGATACCAGTTAAAGCAAAAGCGAGACATTTTAGCTTATACTATTGCTGCTTGAGGTCCCCAGGAACAATATGTGTGTAGACCCTTGACCTTGGGTTCACCTCACTGGTTCTCCCCCTCCTCTCCTCCTCTGCCTCTCCCTTGCCCAGAAACAGCGATCCAGGTCCATGAAAATGAAGAATTCAAAATTCATTGAAATGCTCTTCACAGATACACATAAGACATCTGTCATGCTGGAGCTCTCTCTAGCAGGCAGGGGGGGTCCCAGCTGCAAGCCCGAAGTTACACTGACCCATGCTTCATCACTGAACTGGCAAATCAATGGCAGACTTTCCCCTAAAGAAGCAGAAGTGTAGTCCCAATTGTTTGAGTCTATAACCTGATCGTTAAAATACTCTCCTGGGATCCAAGAGAGACACCAGTGATCTCCCATAGGCCAAACTGAAGTTAGATCTCCAACTTGCTCATTGTGGACACTGAATATAAATGGTGTTACAGAGCCATTTGGGCTGGAATGGACCTAGAGAGGTCTTTAGGTCAAGCCCGTGCTCTAAGCAAGAACAACTCTGAATTCAGCCCTGGGTGCTCAGGACATATCCTGTCAGATCTTGAAAACCTCTGAGGTGCTTCGTTTTGTGAGAAGCCCAGTCCTCTTCTGTGTCTGTTGGTTGACCCATACATGTTCCACAAAGAGACACTTCAGGCACTATGTCAGAGGATGACTGAGTTTCCACACCATATCTAGGCTGATGTACAAGCTAGCTGCTCAGCATTAAGCACTACCAATAGAGAAGAGTTATACATGCAGACCCACAGTTCAGGAACACTGGTGTTAGGTGCTTTCAAGATCAGCAAACATTTTCAAAATCATCAAAACTACACTTACACACCTAAGTCCCATCTGATGTGATGCAGCCATTTCTACTCACATAACTCTCCTAACAATAGACACTTTAATTCAGAAATTCACCCTTGGCTAATGTCTCTTACTTAAGAATGCCAGAATGATATTAAAATTTTCAGAAAAATCAGCTCATGAATATAAAGGAATCATAGATTTATCTGACGGCTGGAATCATCATAGTACCTAGGTGATTGATGATAGATACTGTAATGCAACAATGTAATTAAAAACTTAATTGTTTTTATTGAGAGACTCAGTAGTTACTCAACAGTTGGTTGACTTTGTCAAAGAATCACCCTTGCCATCTAAGAGTGCTACCAAATACAGACTTTCATTTAAAAAACAAGTAACGACTTCTCATGATGGCAACAATTCCATTCTGAGCTAAAACTACACAATGCTGTCCTCATGAGTGTTCAGTTACCAGAAACTGTGGCTGCAGGTTGTGTAACCAAGAGCTACTCAACAAAATGCAGTATAACATTTTTATTTAACAGTGCTGCTGAATGCAAAGTCTGTGTAAGGTGAAGACTGGTGCCTAAAGTAGGAAAAGAGTAAAAGGATACTAAAACTAATATTTCTGCTTTGTGCTGGATAGCTGGAAGAAATGGTGTTTCTACAGAAAGACATGGGCATGTCTTTTAAAAGACAGCTTTGCTTTGAATCACCACTGACCTGCTCAGGATTAAATATTCTGTGAAATGTGATTTTCCTTGCCTTCACAGTGCTGAACTGTTTTATTGACCAGCAGGTACCTGATAGATATGTGGATATGCATTGGTTAATAAAACAATGCAGCTCTGAATTTCTAACTGTCATGTAGATACTCACTTGAAGTAAGTTTTAGGCTTTCCAAGCTTTTAATATGACAGAGGAAGCATTATCCTTGGTGGCTAACTTTTTTAAAATTAATTACCCATTATTCACCATTTTTTTGCAAATTTTTGCATAGACTAAAATGATGTTTGGTCTGAGAACTGATTAAAATGCGTGGGGCTTGGCTGTGTCCCCAGACTTTGAGCAATGGCACTGTGGAAGAACTACACACCATTCAGGAAATCTTGATCAAAAAAATACCTTTGACTCAAAACCAGGTTTACTCCATTTCTTCCTTGCTCCAAAGGATGCATACAATATAATTTGTTTGGTTTGTTCCCACAGCAATTTGCAGACTGTTCATGAGAGCTCAGTTTCCAGCTCTCTCGTCTAGCCTTGCTTATCTGAACACCTGGCCTTAGAGACCTGCTTTTCAGAACAACTTCTGCAAACATAAACCATTCTTGCTCCCACACATTAATTGGCATCCCAGGAAATCCTCCATTTTGTTAATATGTAAGGAAGTCCTGCTTCATTTATCATCTTCTTTATTAGAGAATGTGACTCTGGGGAAGTGCATGGGCTCCATTGTCCTGGCTGTTCATTCACTCTTGTTTTCAGGATTCAAATACCTTCTCTGTAGAAAACTGTTTTCTTGTACCAAGAGAGGAGAATTCCCTACAGACCTTTAAAATAAACTTGTCTTCACTGTTATATTTCTTTTCATTCTATGCCTGAGCTATCATACACACATCTTAATAGCCTCCTGTAAGAACCTAAAAAGATTAAAGTCTAGGAGGGACTGTGATAGGGTCACAATGGAAGGTTTTGTAGTATTGCTTTGAATGTGTCTGTTCTCTTAACACCTCTCTGTATACAAGATGAAAAATCACTCCCTGCCTGTGAGAACAGAAAGATTATATTCTACCCAGAGAACCATCAAATAGCCAGCTGGATTTATAAGAATTTTCTTCCCAAATATTTTGAGTGCTTCCATGAAAGAAGAAATAAATACATGACCCAGCAATATTTAGGTCTTGCCCAAGAATGAATTTTCCCCAAACATTTTTGGTCAGGTATCACATAGCCTTAGCCCACTATTACCATCATCCATTACCTTTATCTTATAAGTGAGACACCAAGACAAAATGCCAAAGTGCCTTAGATGCACACTGCTTTTGGGCAGGCTTCTACAGCAAGAAACCTGGTGACAGCAAGTTTAACTGAATGACTTTACACTGCCTATCAGCATGAAGCAACCTGCCTTTGGCCTTACAAGCTGCCAGAGTAGAGGGGATTGGTTTTACAAACAGCAAGTATGTCTAGTTGCAAAGTGCTCTTGCTTCACAATCCATATTGTAACAGCGCAGGTAGAACAGATACATTTCTGCCACTCTTGTTGAATAGCAACCCTGCACAGCCCTACTTAGTCCCACTACAATTTACATACAGTGCCTAATTAATTGCGATTCAGTGAGGACTCCTAGACAGATAAATCTCCTTACAAGAAAAACTTAAACCTCACCACATATAAACTAGAGAACTGCTTTAAAACTGCCCCTTGATTACTGAATGCAAAGAACAAAGCAATGCCACAGCAGTTCCCGCAGATAACTGAAACCACTACAGCACACTGAATATCGGTGCAACAGAAATTAGCCAATGACAGCTTTTACCACCCTCTGCACCACATCCTAATGGTGAGAGAGCGTGCTGTGATTCCTAAGGAATCAGGCAATTGCCTGTTCCTGCCTATTCATAAGCAACTCATCAAAAACTGCAACTGATGGCTGCTATTCATCCTGTTTAACTCTTCACTACACTAGTTCTACTTTTATAAAGATTTAGGACATTTTTTTTATCATCGATGCATGGTAGATAGAAAACAGCAACACTACAATGTCTGCCGGCTGATTTTTCTACTCCCTCTCCTTCCTCTTGATCATCAACAGTGCATTTGGCAGTCACTCACAAAAATTCAATTGTTTAATCCTTTCTACTTCCCCTGATGTAGCGATGTGCTTTCTGATGGAGAATGAAGGGGGTAGTAGTTGAAACCCTTAGTTGGATACTGAAGGTATTCACCAGTTTCTTGAAAAAACTGAAATTCAGTCTGATTTAAGGCTTCATGGCAATGCCCTCTTAACACCTGCCATGCATTAGGGAGAAAACCATGTCCTACCTACCCATCATGGTTGCTAGCTAAAGGCTCCCAGACAGAGGTCAATTGCATATTAGTAACCTTGGTCATTGTTCTGAGGACAGTTTGTACTGCCATATGTAAAGAGTTGTGCTGAGGTAGTGAAAAAAGCTGACCTCTAAAAGGCGGGTTGCAGCACCCCGCTGCACCTCACATCATATCTCACATACCTGCTTCAGCTACTTATCTTTTTAAAAAAGATCTTCACATTTAGGGACTTTCCACTGAGTGGAAGAAGATCAGCTGATGCTAGGGCTGTTTAATTAATTGATTAATTTTGTTTACCCACCAAATCTAACAATAAAAAAATTAAATATAAATGTTTTCTTAGCAAATTTGCTCTGAAATTAGCCCTTTAAGTTGACTGAAACTTCATTACTTACTGTGAATAAAGGATTTTTAAAAAACTTTGTTCAGGTCACTGAGACGGGGGGCATCTGTCTAAACATAGCAATCCACCTCTGATCAAGTTCTACAGTTTTCCCCTGCATGTAATAGGGGGGAAAAAAGCATTTCCTGGGTGCAATACAGGAATTTTTGTCTTAGGTATCTCCTGTAGATGCATCTACTTCTCTTCATGGGCTATAAAGAGAGTTAGATCACAATACCCATACTGGAAGAGTCTTATATGAGACAAATATCACCTCCCTGTAAGGGCAAGCAAGCAGATGTGACCTTCTATGCATTTTTACTGTCCTCCAAATTGAAAATGCTGATGTAACTGTAGGCAAATATATGGGTAGGTTTTTTTCATTCTAAGAGGAAAAATGTCAAAAATCCCTAAAGCACACAGGATAAATGTGTTGAGGAGGAAACAGTTGGCAAAATAAAAGTGATAAACTTATTTTCATTTCATGAGAAAAAAACACAACAGTTGCTCAGAAACAGGCTCTGTTACTACTAATTTCAGCAAAAAAATGGGGGAGACAACTGAATTTTAATTCTGTTGAGAGTTGCTTGGAAGTCCAAGTTCTCGATGAGATGTCACTCTCATGGTAAACAGATCAATTCAGTTAGTCCTAGCTAATACTTCAGAGATTGCTCACAGAGAAGGCGTTTGGCTTCCACTGCAAAAAGTTAGTGTTGCCAGCTTATAATAGCAATATAAAGCAATCTAACAACTCTTTCCTTATGCTGTGTCTTAACAAAAGTTCAGCAGAGATACGTTTCTCTGTATGACTTCAGAGTGGGAAAAATAACTGCTTAAAGTAATTCCTGGAATGCAGTCACATCGTTTAATCTGTTTTCTCCTACAGCTGGCCAAGTACTAAGGTATGATTCCACGAGTAAAGTATTAACTCTTTGCATGGGGTATAAACGTTTTCCACATGATTTGTAGCTTATTGTCATTAAAACTGTATTTCCTCATGTCTCATTGGAATAATTAATTTACTTACCCTTACACACAAATCTTAGATGCTCTGCTTTTATCTCACACACAGGAGACTTCAGACTTAATTTCTTGCTGCCTATTCATTTCATGTATGAAACAAATGTGAGGGGAGGGCATGTCTATATAAAATTAATGGCAATCTCAGACAACCCACAGAAAATGAATAATCAGATAGGCAAAAACTAATGTAAAATAGTGAAAATAGTGACAGTTTTCAGCCTCAGGAAAGAGGATGAATTCCTGAATTTGCTCATAGGAAAGAAAAATAATTGTCTGTTTACCATTCCAGGTGTTCATGGTGGCATGCAGACCAGAGGACGACACAGGAGGAGAGGCAGAGGCAGTTGGGACTGGTCAGTCTGGAGGAAAGAAGGCTCAGGGAGAGCTTATACATGTGTGTAAATACCTGACAGGAGGGTGTAAAGGGGCCAGACCCTTCTCAGTGGTGCCCAAAGAAGGGACAGGAAGCAGTGGCACAGACTGAAATCAGTAAATTCTTCTTAAACTTTTGAAGAAAATATTTACTTGTGTTTGATGTGAGGGTGCTCAAACAGTGGAATAGGTTTCCCAGGGGCAGTGTGAAGTCTCCCTCCTTGGAGATATCCAAATCCAACCAGGTATGGCCCTGAACAACCTGCGGTAGCCAAGCCTCCCTGAGGTGGGGTGAGACTGGACAATCTCCAGAAGCAGCGTCAGCCTCAGCCCTGGCATGATTCTAAACGCAGAACCTCATTAGAGGTACTTCAATGAAAGCTATTTATTTCAATAAGCTTGTTTATGTTCTCTGTGTTCAGAGAAGCAACATTTAAAATCAAGTTCCTTCAATTAAAAAAAAAAAAAAAGATAAAAACTGAAATTGTAATAGTCATGTCCTTCAAGATCACAAAATATAACATAGGCATCTGACTTCCAGAATGTAAGGTCAAGATTAACCTTGCAAGTCAGGTCAAGGATAATAGAAAGGGCTTTTTCAAATACATAGCAAATAAAACTAACACTAGAGGCAATATAGGCCCACTGATGAATGAGGTGG
>VZRW01009974.1:0-40396 GCA_013398125.1 Aegotheles bennettii | reverse complement strand
AGAGACAAGGATGTCGTGTGGGATGGTATCAAATGATTTGTACATGTCCAAGTAGATGACATGGGTTGCTCTTCCCTTATCCACTAACTCTGTAACCCAGTCATAGAAGGCCACCAAATTTATGAGACACAATTTATCTCTGGTGAAGTCATGTTGGCTATCACCAATCACCTCCTCATTTTCCATGTGTCTTAGCATAATTTCCAGGAGGATCTGCTCCAAGATCTTATCAGGCACAGAGGTGAGACTGATTGGCTTGTAGTTCCTCTATTTTTCCCTTTTTAAAAATGAGGGTTATGATTCCCCTTGTCCAGACAGTGGAAACTTCACTGGACTGCCATTACTTCTCAAATATGATGGACAATGGCTTAGCAACTTCATCTGCCAGTTCCCGCAGGGCTTGTGGATAGAATTCATCAGGTCCCATGGACTTGTGCACAATTAGGTTCCTTAGGTGGTCTTGAACCTTATCTACTCCTACCGTGGGTGATTTTTCATTCTCACAGTCCCTGCCTTTGTCTTCTGTGACTTGGGCAGTGTGGTCTGAGAACTTGCCAGAGAAGACCGAGGCAAAAAAGTCACAGAGAACCTCAGCCTTCTCCATACCCTGGGTGATGGAATCTCCCGTTTCCTTCTGGAGAGGGCCCACATTTTCCCTTGTCTTCTTTTTATCATTGATAAATCTATAAAGGCTCTTTTTATTGCCCTTGATGTCCCTGGCTAGGTTTAATTCTATCAGGGCTTTAACTTTCCTAACCTGATCCCTGGCTGCTCTGACAATTTCTGTATATTCCTCCAGGATCCATGTCTTTGCTTCCACCCTCTGTAGGCTTCCTTTTTGTGCCTAAGTTTGTTCAACAGCTCCTTGTTCATCCAAGCAGGCCTCCTGGTGTTTTTACCTGACTTCCTCTTTGTTGGGATGCAGCTCTCCTGAGCTCGGAGGAGGTGATCCTCAAACATTAACCAGCTTTCTTGGGCCCCCTTTCCCTCCAGGGCTTTATCCCACGGTACTCTACCAAGAAGGTCCCTGAAGAGGCCAAAGCCTGTTCTCTTGAAGTCCAGGGTTATGACCTTTCTGTATGCCCTCCTCGCTGCCCTAAAGATTTCATGGTTGCTGCAGCCAAGGCTGCCCTTGAACCTGACATTCCCCACCAGCCTCTCCTTCTTAGTGAGTACAAGGTCCAGCATAGCTCCTCTATCACTTGGAGAAGGAAGTTATCATCAATGCACTCCAGGAACCTCCTGGATTGCCTATGCCTTGCTTTGCTTTTCCTCCAACAGATGGCTGGGTGGTTGAAGTCCCCCATGAGGCCAGGACTTGTGAAAGTATTGAAATATTTTGAGAAACTTAAATTCAGAGAATGTACCAAAAAAGTAAATTCAGTTCTGCTCTTCAAAATACAAAGAAATTAACTCTATTTAATGGTTTTTCAATGCTGTCAAATACATAATTATCACTGTGGTTTTTTACCAGCATTTTAGTTTAGTGTTGAATGGACAATTCATAGCATAAACTGAATCAGGACTATACAGTCATTGCAATTCATGTTTGAAAGATATATGGTATTACTTAACTGTCAGTCAAGATATTCATTCTAAATCCAACATGGGAGTATTTGTTGATTATATGCTTCTGTTAAATTAGAGAAAATGGAAGATGTTTTCAGTTTATAAAATCTTTCTGCACACTTGCTTTTGACTCCAAGATTCTGCCATTGCTAGAGGTACGCTTCTTTAAAATGGCTATTCTTTCTCAAGGTTAGGTAATCACCACAGACCACGTGATGTAAAATATGGAGCACATTTGCCTGTGTTCTAGTATTGCAGGTGCTAGAATTTTAAGCTTATTTTAGTTGCTGAGAGCACATTTGGCTGAAATACTAGGTTTATGTTTGAGACTATGTGAAATCACCACAGAGTGTTTTGTATTTCTGATCTTTTAATTATTCATTGCCTAAATGATTGTAGCCCCTAAGGATCTCAACAGGAGTCAGAATTTAATTGTTCCAAGCATTTCATAAATGGCACGGAACAGTCTATACACAGAGACTTCAGCCTAAAATTTAGGCAACATACAACAAGTCAATAAGGCAGATGGTGAACTGGATGAGAGAACAAAACATTTATAGAAACAGGTGTATTTGCAAAAAGTTTGTAACCACGGGTGGTTACCAGCCTAACTTGTTCAAGGTAGTATATTGTAATTCTCATAGCAATCACAATTTCTTTTTAGCTCTTAAAAAAATAAATAATATGATTTGCTTAAAGGCCAAACTAAATGATTTTTAGTGAAGTTTATTTAGTTTATAACAAAAGAGATTTTTTCATTATTAATATTAAATTAGTTTAACAGAAGTTTGTTTAAACTTTAGCTTATATAAGACGGACATTGTTCAGATTTGAATTCTGACACTACAAATGAAACTACTCAGCTTTTATAATTATCTTCATGTAAAAGAGTAATTTTTGCATGTTTTAGAAATCTGTTATGGGAAGATGTATGGGCACAAAAGAAAGATGAAAGACATGTAGTTGGTTGACCTTGTCTGGAAGCCAGGTGCCCATCAAACTGCTCTATCACTTTCTTCCTCAGCAGGATGAAATGGGGAGAAAATAATATGGAAAAAACCTCATGGGTTAAGATAAAGGCAGTTTAATAAAACAAAAATAAAGGCTGTGCACAGAAGCAAAGGAAAATAAAAGATTTATTCTCTGTTTCCCATCAGTGGGCAACATCCATCCACTTCCTGGGAAGGAAGGCTTCAGTATATGTAACGGTTGCTCTGGAGGGCAAACGTTGTAGTAACAAATGCTGCCCTCCCTCCTTTTGCTTAGCTTTTATTGTTGGGCAGATGTCATATGGTATGGAATATCCCTTTGGTCAGTTTGGGCCAGATGTCCTGGCTGTGACCTCTTCAAAGATCTTGCTAACCCCCAGCCTACTGGTGAGTGGGGAATGCTGGGGAGAATCTGGATACTGTATGGGCACTGCTCAGCAGTAGCCACAACACTGGTGTGTTACCAACACCTTTCTAGCTAACAATACAAAGCACAACACTATAAGGACTGTTATGGGGAAAATTAACTCTATCTGAGCCAAACTCAAGAGATGTTTGACAAAATAAATTGTTAAGGCTCCAGAGACCACAAAGCAAATGGTCAATACCACTTTTTGCTATTATGTGATAGACCATCGAGAAAGTTGTCTTGGCTGCTGCCTTGACCATAGCAAAAGTGACAGGTCAACTTGCAAACGCTATCTAGAACTCAGAAGATGATTTGATGTAATAATTACCTATATAGATTCTGGGAATAAATCCCTAGGTTTAAGATCAGTGCAAGAAGAGTTACTTACTTCATTCATAAGAAAAAACAGCAAGATATTCTATACTGGAACCTAAAGGGAAACTTTTTTTTTTCAAAAAAAAAAAAGAGAGATAATGTAATATAACTTTCATGATGAATTTGAGACAAAAAATGGTATGTAATAGAATAATCTTTTTTCCTGTCCTTTTCCTATAACAGCCACTTGTATACTATTTTTCACAGGATGATTTTATTCTCCTGCTCTTCCAAACTTGTCAGCTTCTTAGGTTCTATAAACAGTGTAAGATCATGTCATTGAGAAGACACGCTAACAAAGAAATTTTTTTCCTTAAATGTGTATCTATGATATAATGTACACAGAGAAGTCAAGTCATGTCAGTGATTCAGAAAGGTCATCAATATGCTGCATCACTAGCAGTTATCAATGTTCAGTATCACTTACAAACCTGTCTTTATTTTTGATCCCTTTTCAGTATTTTGGCCTTTCCTATGCTTGCTGTAATGCATGTATTTCACAAATACCATACCTGCTTAATTATATAGAGTACTGTTTTCTTCATCCAGAATGCTTTATTTCAGGTTATTGGTTTGTTTGGACATCATGCAATATAAATTTTCTAGTTACTAATTTATGCTGATAGTAGAGACAAACATATTCCTGATTTTCTGAACTTTGCCAAGTATCAGTGGACACACTTCTTTTCCCAAAAAATGTTAGTAGCTGAAGTGAACTCAAGAGGCTTAGAGGCTGGCAACATTTATTGGACAGATTACTATTAGTACTATAGTTAGGTAGGGCATTTCGGGTTGTCCAAAAACACTGGGGAAGAAAGAATATATTTCTTGTTGACAATTAATGATTGAAAAATAAGAAGAGCAGGATATATCAGAGACCTCATGTTCACTTGTCGAATCAGGAAAATATAATAATAATTAATATACAATAACCTTAAATTATAAATTATACTGTTTCTACCAATTTTTTACTCTGGTTAGGTGGCATTTCATTTAAACTGCAAAACCATTTGCTTGCCTTCCATTAGGTCATTTTTTTATAAAGACTAGTTAAGGTCTGCTGATAGTTTTGGTAAACTTAAAAGCAAGTGGAATAATAAAACTTCTGCTTCTTTTTGCCAATAATGTGCCTCTGATTCAGTTTACAGTGTTTCTTACTTCTGGCAAATATGCACTCTTCCATTGACAAACACTCAGTTGCAAGAAATCCTTGTCATCATTTACAGAAATTAGGAAAGAAACTGTCATGGAACTGTAACTTAAGTACAATTCAGTGTCTTGAAAGCACAATGGAAGTCCTTAAATTAATATTTAGAAAAATTAAAAATTCCTACTTAGAAATTTACAATAATCTTACTTAGTTCAATATATTCAGTCAGTTCAGTCAGACATTTAAAAAGAAAACCAGTGTACATCCTTTAATAATAACTATTTAATATTTTGTTTGTTAAAATATTAATACAGGGCTAAAATAAGTAACAAACACCTAAATTTCTCTTTAGATTTAAACATTAAAACAGACATTTGTGTAAAAAGCAAACAAACAACAACAACAAAAAAATTCCTGCCGTTAAGCAAAAATGAAATTGCTAAGCTTAACATGTGCATAATGACCTAGCCAGTACCTGTCTTAGAACACTTTAATGTTATTTTCTTGGGTATTCTTCATTTCCTGACAGTAGATTTAAGTAGATTTTCAATTAAAAAAACACATTTCTCTTTTGATAAAAGTGAAACATAAATCTAGAGGAATTTATTTTACTTCTGCTTGTTTTCCAGTTGTGTTTTATTGAAACCAATAAATTCAAAATCATTGTGTATTCTTTATCTCTAGATAAAGAGTGTCTAGACCACACATTAAACCTTATCCTTTTTATGTCAAAGAATCAAATGTACCATGGTCTGAAATGCATTCAGTCTGAAATATGGAAAAAGACAACCTGTGTGATCAAAATATATGCAAGTAGGAGCTTTACTGCAAATAGTTAGGTGTTAGCTTAGAGATGTTTGGGCTGAGTACATCTGAAGTGCTTTGCCAGTGTTGTTAAACTGGTTTAGTGTACTAAAAAAGCACTGGGATGTAACTTACTGAAGCTGAGATTTTGCCAGCAGAGTATGTTCCACATTCCCCTGAATGAAATAACTTACAGCAGAAAATGTGTTCTAAGTTGTTGTTATAAGACAAATTGATGCCAAGGCTTTTGCCAGACAATCTGTCAGTCCTATCTTTTACCTCACAGTTTTTTTAATTAACAAAAACCTGTCCCCATTTTGCTGTGCTGACCTGACCTATCTCTTGTGACCAAAATTATACATTTCTCAACTTGGAAATACCTTTCAGGTAATAGCTTTGTTATCACAGCATTTAATATCTCAATGACTGCTATGTCAAAAAGTCCCACCAGGCACCTGTAAATTCTGGAGTAGATTTGGTTTTACTTAACCTGCACTTCTTCCTTTATGAAAATTGCAAATGGCCATGAGTTTGATAGACACAGCTCAAATAAATGGTGTGAGGGGCTTTGACTGTTTTCCTTACCACCTGCTAGATAATACTGTGATGCCTCATTAGCACGGTGCTGACAGTCAGGAGCTGTAATGAATGCTGGACACCAGGGGCTGCTTCTGCGCAAGGGACGTCTCTGCCAGATAAGTTGAACCACTATCATCTTCCTTTTGCAGAAATCATTTTGCAGGACCAAGGACTAGGCCAGTTCCATAGAAGTGTGAAAGGAGGTTATTTCACCAGATTAGAAGAAATGATCAAAAGATTTTCATCAAAATAAATGAAGGGGGAAAGTACAAATAACCGAGCAAGAAAGGACAGCAATAGCAAAGACTACATGCTGCTGTGTAAAAACTTTTCACCAGATCAGAAACGGGCACTAATGACAAGTGGACACAAGGTTTAAAGCCCAAAAGACAGTGTGAATCTGTCCTGGGGAGATCACACCTGCCTCTGACAGGTACCCAAGAAGTTTGGATTTTTTGCAGTCTGGTTGAACTTATACATTTCATCATGCCCATTAAGTCTCACTGTTTTCCTTCCAAGTTGTGGTAGTCAGTGATTTGATCCTTCATACACTTGTGCAAACAGAAATACTGTATTTTGGAAAAAATTAAAAACCATAATAAATATTTCATCTTTAAATGTAAAGGATTGTTTTAACAAAAGGATTTAAAAAATGTTTTATGCCATGTATTTCTTGACTTTATAATAAAATTAGAAACCCTGCATGCGTCATTGCTTAAGAAACTGAGGAAACTCATTTATCAAAGTATTCATTTCATTGTATTTTTCACAGTTTTCTTTTTTCTTTTTCATTTGAGCTGCCAGTTGTAGGTGAAATTTAGCACAGTGCACCATTTCTCCAGGAGTTTTCACACAAGTAGGAAGGAAAAGGGAGAAATAAATAGTACATTCTAAAAAAGATATTGCTTTCCTACAATACAATATATTTCTTCTTTGTGTAAAATGCAGTTTGCTTAATACTGTACATCAAACTTAGCCCTTGTTGGGTCATTCTTGATTTATTTTTTTATTTTTCAAAAGATGGAGGTATTCTTACATTGACCCTTTCTCTTTCTTGCTTCTGAGTACTGAGAACCAAATGCAACTTCAAAAAAAATATTACACAACAGTCATCTGACTCAAATTGAATACTTTGTGTAACTTGTATGTTGAAGGATGATTTATCTTCCTTTTATCATTTTTAAAAAATTATTTTATCCCATTTCAGTATTTATTGCTGTTGCTCTTATTCTTGTTCTATTTATAGTGGTTTATGACGCTTAAAAGACTGGAAAAAATGTGTGGGTACGCTTCTCCCCATTTATCCATAGACCAGATCTCTCTGAGGAAACCTATCACACAGTGAACGTGTGCTTTTTTGATTTGACAAATAGGTCATCCTAACGGTGATAATTCAGTCCCTTAAATGCTTTGTGCTGGCTTCTGATGAGACCCAGTGGATTTTGGTGAAAAATTTTACTGCCTTTTGTTCTGTGACATGAACATTTTTCCAGAGTAGAGGCAATAGTTCCCTATTAATAGTTTCCTACTAAAATTCTTAAGTGAAATAATTGGAATTTAATCTTCAATTATCAGAACTCTGGGATTAGGAAAAAATGTTAATTATTGCTTAATAAAGCTGTTGTGGACTCACCTCCAAAGGGAGACTTGTCCTCATTTGGTATAGTAACTACAATAGGTTAATGTTCAAGTTTCAGCTGTTCTCGAAGCTTGTGTAAACACTCAGTGAATACATCCCTACAGAATAAAACATGGCTTGACCTGGAAACTAAATTATGAAATTATATTTGGTCATATTTTGCAAGATAATGAAAGGTTAGCAATTTGCCAGGAGGTCATGCTGATGCTCGACTTGGCCTCATAGTCTCTCTCCAGGAGTGGTGTTGGTGGTCCTTACCCCTCATATCCCTCCAGCTACTCAGTATCTGTCTACTGTACAGGTCTGTTTGAAGAACTGTCATCCATGAATCAGACTAATCCAATTTGTTAATGTTGTTTGCCTTTGTAAATATTTTGTGATGCTAGAAGCTCATTACTGTTGGATAGATTTTTTACCTTGCCCTTAAAGAAATTGTGGAGTGCAAGCACAAATGTATTAGAAAATAGAAAAATGGAGTTTTTTGTTTTGTTGTTGTTCACATTGTTGAGCTTTTTTGGAAAAACTTCAGTGATAATACCTCTACGTTAGTGCTAACTAGATTGTGCAAATGATATATTAAGGAAGGAGATATTTTAGTTGATACTCATGCTAGATAATGGCTATAAGCCAGAATCTTGCATGTATAAGTAAGAAATAAATCAATTGGTTTTCTGCTTTCTAAAGTTATAAACTTTAAACCATACTTGCATGCTGGGAAACTGTGAAAAGAAAAGCTTGAAGTCTGTTTTGTGCTTAAGAAGTTCTTATCTGTTACAGGTTTGGTCTTTGTTACATATAAAGTAATTAGATCCAGAAGAAAAATAGAAGGGTAATGAAAATAGATGGAACTATGTATGCTGACAGAATATTGCATTTGTTAGAGAAAAAATATGATAAGGACAGGAGACAGATGTTGTGGGGAAAACAGCTACTATTTACACTTAAATGCTTGATAAAATCACATGAAAATGGGAATTTTTAGACTTGTCCTCCACAAAATACACTGTGTGATGATTAAAATAACTGTGCTGTAAGAGAAAATAATAATGAGATAATATTTATATTGATGCAATGGTAATGCTAAGTAAACCCTTGCTGATGCTGATATCATAAAAAGAGGAGGCATAATGGCTCTGTAGATAAACCTGGAGGAAGGGGTTTTTCTGTTGTTTATGCAATGATCATAAATCTGATATGCTTTGCACTGGCTAGATAAGGACAGCCTCCAATGGCTGACCTTCAAGGCTTGTCATTTTACCCAGCTAGGTGTAGGCTCAGATGACCAAGCTGGCAAATTATAGGCTGTTTCTTTGTATGGCAGGTTCACAATACAGCAGTGACACCCCTGAATGTCACAGCCATTTGATTCATATTTTTTAATATTTATACTAGTGCCTGGAGCATAGATGGGATGCTTTCAATAAATCTCTGTAGATATAAATAAGTATAACAGTCCCACTGTTACTTAAGCTTCAACCTGGCACTTTTAATTACTATGTCTTCACTGAGTGACTTACATAAAGAAACTGCAGCAAGAAGACGTCAGTATATTGGTAACAATGTAGATATAAATTCATATTCTGACAATGAGCCCTGCCTGATTCTCTCTTCTTCTACTGTTTAAATGCCTAGGCAGCGTGTTCTCAATTTTTGGGAAATATACACTACGGAGGGAAAAAGAGAGACATGGTATCTTGCTGAGTGTCTTCTTTTCATACATTTTTCTGAATTAAGATCCAGTAGGGTATTGTTAAATGTTTATACACATTGATATTTTTAAATTTTTTTTTGTTGGTTTTCTTTTTTCTTTTTTTTTTTTTTTCCCAGAGACCTATTTAGCTTGGAGGGAAACTAGATGTATTTGTTCCTTTTCCATCTCATAGTGCATGTTGGGAAATTAGTTTTTTTCCTGTGATGCCTTTCCTTTATACTAAAATTCTTCAGTTTTCCTAAACATTTGTTTAGAGTTTGAACAACTGAAACCAACTAAAACCAAATGACTTTGAAAATATTTTTGTTTTGTAGAAAATGGAAAGGAGGGGAGGGTACCACCAACATTCTTGCACAGCAGAAAAACCTCTTTTACACAGGAAAAATATCTGATGGAAAAATACCATCTAGATCTAACAGAGACGCAAGAACAGCTTCACACCAACATGAGGTTAGGAAAAAACCCCTAAATGTTATTTGAATAAGATGTTTGTAAACTAGATTTAAATTTTAACATAGCCTGCAGATATAGATGGAACCAAACTTTCAGACCTTGAAGCAAATAGCCCTGCAAGTCAGATGAATGGTTAGCTCACCCTTTTCCCACTGACATTAGAGAAATTATTGAGGCAAAAAACTTCAACCTTGAAGAAAATTAATCCTGGAAGTGCAAACAGTCCCGACTCATCCTTTTCCACAAAGAGCACTTCATTTCCTCGTCTTCCCAGAGGTTAAATGAGGATGCAATTCTTGGACTGCTTTGGACTTTTCTTGAGGTAATACTATAAACATCAACTAAAATTAAAAACTATACTTAGCTGAAAAAATCAGCAATGCTGGCACTGGATCAGCACCATCCCAGCACAGCAGCTGGTGGGACCTTCATGACCCCTGCAGAAATGCCAGATGGTACTCTGGCTGAAAGGCAGCAAGGCAGGTCACTCCTCCAGAGCTGCCCATTGGGGTTATTTCCTCCCCATTCCGTAAGATTCTCCCTTCGCCTGTTACAACCCCAGAGTGCTGCAGGGCAGTAGTTTCTGGTTTGTTGTTGCTTGACTGAGTCCCAGGAGAATGCTACGGAGCCACAGGCTTTACAGAAATGAAGTGAATCATGATAGCAGCCACAACAGAGGCAAAAACAAAATGAAAAGTCAACCTAGCTGTCCTGGTTTGAGTACCACGGTAAAAACTTTTGAGCCCGCCCAGGCCCCCCCCCACTGCTGCCCGTGCTGGGGCAGTGGCCATGGGGGGGGCGGCTGGGCCTGTGTGGAGGGGAGGGCGGGTCAGGTGACCCCAACGGGCCAATCACAGCGCCCCTGCCCATGGTGCCCGGTAGGAAGGGGCTCCCCAGAGCGCCCCCTGCTGGCCCGGGGGCTGCTGTGCTGCAGGGCTGGGGGCGCCTCGCGTCCCCCCTCCCTGCGCTGCCGGGGGCTGCAGCTGGGGGGCTCGGGGCAGGGGGCATCCGCACCCACACAGGTCGCCTTCCCCGGCCTGCTCCAGCAGCACTGGCATGGACACTCCAAGGGTTTTTGTGCACTGTCATAGGGACACTGGGCTCAGGCACCCCCATCTGCTGCTGAGTCCAGTTCGGGACTTCTCCGGTCTAGACATAATTGCCATGCAGGAAACGCAGGCTTCATATTTGCATATTCATTTCTATATTTGAATATATTTACATATTTTTGTATAGTTCACCATTGATTACTATTATTGTTATTATTGTTATTTTATTTTCTGTTTTGTTAAAACTGTTCTAGTTTTTCCCAACCTCAAAGTCTCTCTCTCCTATTCTCCTGCTAATTTCCCCTGGGTGGGTGGTGGGGGATAGCAGAGCATCTGTCACCTGGTTATTGGCCAAGCCTTTTCATATGAAAACTGTTTATTTGTAAATATTCTTAAGGAAAGGAGCCTGTGTAAACCTCTACTGATGTTCCTGAATGCAACACTTCCTCTGGGTGTTCTTTTAATTCTGCAGCCAGTGTTAGCAATACGAAGCTGAAAATGTCACAAAATGCCAAATCTGAAAATGTCACTGTGGAAAGAAAGAAAGAGAAAGAGGAAAAGAAAAAAGATGGTGACCTCACACAAAAGACAAATAAAATAAATATGTAGTGAACAGTGGTTTCTTGGGGGATATTATTTTATACATTTTGTATCTTATTAGTTGTCATGCAATTAATGGAGAAGTATTAAAACTGTGAGAGTGCTGAAGACAAATTAACTCATCAATTACATGTAAGGGACAGTGGATACAGAGTTTATTTCACCATTTCCAATTGCAATAAAACTGTAATTACTAACTTGTTGAATCTTCATGGAAATCTGCATTCATTAAGACTTAATTAGAAGTCAGTGACTACTGTATGCCTAACTTTTTAGCAATCTAATGCAGATGACTAGGAGGCAGCTTAGAATAAAGCAGTCTTTCTTTTCAGTCTTCATAGCAGTTTTTTTCTGCACTTGTCTGAGCTAAATTTTGTCTGTGACTCTGAAGAAATTGGTTTAGACTGAAACAGTACAGAGAAATAAAAATGAATATATTTGCTCAAGGACATTAACATCTCTCTCCTTTTGTTATTCTCCTTGTATGTGTATATGTCTTTCTTTTCCTTGAACACGTATGAGGTTGCATTCTCTCATAGTGATTCTGCCATTATTATACTGAATAATATCTTATTTGGGAGCAGTCTCACAGAAATTGGTAGATGATACTTCATGTGAGCCAGTCTAGAATGTTATGATTGTAGGAAGGTGCTGACACCAACCAGTCTCTTGCAACTCTCTCTAATGTAAAAGAAGTACAAAATTTTTTATTAATTTGTTTCATAAAATAAAAGTTGAAGGGAGGAGAAAACATTATGAAAAAAAAGTGTTGAGGCTTGCTTGTTTCCAAGGAAAGAAGTTTGTACTTGCCAGTTTTTTTTCAGACCACAGTTGAGGGCAACCTACTCCTTGTTACTTGAGAGCTCCATAGCATGTGAGCCACCCATGAGTGACCTTTCTGAATTAATAAATTAGGAGTGGCACCAAACCAAATCAATCAGTATTTTACATTTGAAATCTGTGTTGATTCATGCATAGTGGTGTACTAGAAGAAAGCAAACCAGAGGCCAAAATACATCTTTTACAATGCTCATTCTAAAATAACTGTGTAAATATAGCTCTGTAATTAATGCAACTGAACACAGGGTAGTATTTTTAGCTGCTCTTAAAATGAAAGATCATATAGCTGTTTAAGTGCATAATATTTCTTAGATTCTATTGCTGCTACAATAAATCAAATGTATCAAATGAAAAATGTTAGATGATACAACTTTTTGTGCCCAAATACCCCTTTTTTTCTAAGAGAAATATTTTGATAATGCTGATTGGTTTAATGAATTTTCTACTTTTTTTCAAAATGTGAATTCTGTTTTGATATTTGTACATTTTTACTAAGGAAAAATAAAAATAAAGAGCATTGGCAAAATTAAATGTCAAAAATCTAAATGTTTACCTGTTTTGATAACCAAAATTTTTTAGAAAACAGTTCATCTTCAAACCATTGCTACAGAAATGTTTTTCATCACAAAAGATTTTGATTTTCAAGTAGTCCTAATTGCTACTAATGAATGACAAATAGAAAGGAGAAAATGTTAGTTCCTTAAGTGAGTACAGAAAGACCTAGGAAAACCAAAAAAGGTATTTCAGTAACTAGATCTGTCAACAATATTTTGAGACAGAGAGATAACTTATCATGTTACATCTTATGCTATTTTAAATAGTATTTTATAAAAATAACTATTCTAAATACTATACTTTAGTTTACTGTAGATTAAAGTTTATTTCTTTTTCACTACAATCAAGCAGGAGCACGACACCTATTCTTAGAAACAATTATTTTCTATGTATTTTCTGAATATTGTTTTCTTCATATAAGCCAAATGTCTTTTCTTGACATTTGGCAATACTTTCCAGTCCATCAAATTACCTAGGAATAAAAATCAAGCAAGAGATAGTATTGTAACTTGCTAGCCATGAAACAACAAGGTTGTAAGAGAAAATGCTAAGATGTGACAGAGCACTGGAACAGGCTGCCCAGAGAGGTTGTGGAGTCTCCGTCTCCTTCGCTGGAGACATTCAAAACCCGCCTGGATGCGTTCCTGTGTGATATATTCTAGATGACCCTGTTCTGGCAGGGGGGTTGGACTAGATGATCTTTCGAGGTCCCTTCCAACCCCTAGGATTCTGTGATTCTGTGATTCTGTGATTCTGTGTATACTAGGATGTAACATAAACAGAGCTTGTAAGAAATGTTAAATTTCCCTTCTTAAAAATTTATTTACCATTAGTAAGGCCTCAAGTGTGGGGTGTTGTTTTTGTTTTCTCTTTATTTTGGGCAGCTTGAGAAAGATGTGCAAAATTTTGAGGACGATATGGATCAGTGAGAAAGATGTGAGAGATCTGGATGAGACAGATCAGGGGTCAAGTTAAAGTTACAGAGGCTAGGGCTATTTAAACCCAAAAAAGTTGAAAGAATAAAAGGAGAAAAGAAGTCAAGTTTACAAAGGCTGTTGCAAAGATCAGGAAAAAGAAATTGGCTTAAACTGCAGCAAGAAATATTCATATAGGAATTTTGCTTATTTTTATTTCAATTGATAAATGTAATGAAATAATACAAGAACAGGTGATCCCTTGGGTTCTTTGCAATCCTATTTTTCTATGATTTTAATTCTAGTAATCAAATGAGGAAGATTTTTTTTATTCACTGTTATCCAGTGTTAAGGCTTTTTAACCTCACATTTTTCACACATATCCTCCTTGCTCTAGGAGACACTGATTGTAAATGTAGCAATGTAAGAGCAGCATTTTCCCTCTAAAGTGGTTTTGGTAGACAGTACAGATGACTTAATGGGTGGTTCCCTTATTACTAGTACTTGTAATTGTTCACACTGTGATTATGCATTCTTTCAATTAAAGCTTAAACATCAACTGGACGTTGTTATAAATAAGTATCCTTTGAGTGAAGAGTGGGTAATGAGAGGTCACTGAACTCTAGATCACACTTCTGAAAATATGTTAGACCTCCAACATAAGAAAACCCACTGTTCTGAAAAGTTTGGGTAATAGTTTTGATACGGTCCCTCAATAGGATTTTGCTCTTTTTAAATGTTTAGGGGAGGGAAGCATGAGTGAGGAGGGAAGAACTGAAAGTATGTTTTAAATGTTATGATTTTATTTCAAAACTTAGTATTAAATTATTATTGAATTTGTGTCTATTTGTGTGAATCATTTACAAGCTGGAGTCAGTTTCTGTTGAAGTTTATGGTAATATTCCTATTGTTTTGGGTTTTTTTCAGAGAAGCCAGATGATCAAATAATAGGTGTTCGTGGAACTCACCTTTGAGTATAAGGATATAATAGGCATAAATGAAACACATTATAACCCCACCTATTCACATTTGCCCAGAAGCAGATGCATGA
Organism: Aegotheles bennettii; assembly: GCA_013398125.1. NCBI lineage: Eukaryota > Metazoa > Chordata > Aves > Caprimulgiformes > Aegothelidae > Aegotheles > Aegotheles bennettii. Next base: position 25,709 of record VZRW01009974.1, on the reverse strand, counting down.
CTCAAAAAGCCTGAGCCCTGCTAGTCCACACTAACTTTTTCATTTGTTTAGAGTATGAAGCAGATGACTGCAAAATCTGACTGCAACACCAGCTGTTGAGATCTTTCTCAGTTTTGAAAGAATAGATATTATTCACAAATAGGTTTCCTGTGTATTTCCTGTGAGACAATTCTTTTCTCTCCTGATATCTTTGTGGAAAGCACTGAGACTCTGCATGCTGTCAGTGGCACTTCTGAGGCTGTTCATCCCTCATATGTAAGATTCTTTTGACTGGTTGTGGTGTCAAATACCATGATGTTAGAAGAGATACATGCTCTTTATAAGAAATTGGATTAGTTTAAAATCAATCATGGGCACAATCCAGAAACTTCATTAAAGTTGTAGAGCTTCTTTTAGCAGAATCATTTGTTCCTGTCTAGAGGAAAACAATGCACATAAGATAAAATGAAGAGAAACAAAAGAGAAAAGAACAATTAGGCACAAAAGGCTAAGAATTGAAAAAGTACAAGATGTGAAAAAACTTTGTTAATGTAATAAATTTTGCATTATTCTAAAAAGAAATGTGATACACAAAATTAACAAAAACAAAATTACAAAGTTAGATATTCTACTTACATATTAATTTAATCACACGAAAGCATATCTTGCATGCAAAAATCTGGCTAGAGATCATTGTCTTGTGGTCTATGTTTTTCTGAATTTGTGTAGTGCAACCCTGCTTTTTCCTATACTAAAAACAAGAGAAGGAGAACCAAAGTGCATAGTCTGATGTTTTTATTCTTATACACATTTTAGACATTTAAATCCATAACTGGTAACTGTCAGTGTTAACTGGTTAAAGCCATTTGCCATGAAGTTCAATTTTAATGTTCTGCACAATCTGTACACTTTTCCTCTGATGTCTCAGGCTTCCTGTAATTCTTGTGTATTTATCAGGAACTTTCCCTGAGACTCATGTAATCAATATCCTTCTCTGTCTCTTTGCCCCCTTTTTGCAAAGCATCGTGGGAAGTAATAGTGAAAAATAAGGAAGCAGATATGAAATCTTTTTTTTTTATCATTGCAGGTGGATCATACAGGCTTCCTGACTAGTTTCTTTCCCTACAGGGTCTACCTCACTAACACCCATCTCTTTGTCCCCTTACTCACAGTACCTCTTTGCTTTAGCATACTCCAGCTCATACCCATATATTTCCTAGCTTTGTTCACTTGACCTTGGTCTGACACTGCAGTCCACCCGGTTCAATGGAATAGCAATCCTGTTTGTATTGCAGTAGAGTGAAGGTGGTACACATAATTTTGCACCATAGAAGGTTTTGTCAGGAACTATTTCATTTTCATTTTATAACGCAAGTTGAGGAAAGGTAAGTTAAAAAGAAGGGGGGGAAGGATAGAAAAAGGAATAACAAGCAGATGAGAACAGGTTTTTCTTCCTTAATATTAGACATTTCTATCTGTGATGTAAAGCCATGAATTGGCAGAAATGTCCTTTAATTCTGAACAATCTGACTGAGGATTTAGTAAACAACCTGTGAAGGAATCAAACAAGAGTCTGATACGCTGAGAATGAACATAGACTGCACTGTCTCAGCAATGATAACCTCAGCAGACACCAAGGTTGCTTAGTGCAGAAAGACTATCCTTCAGAAGCATGTATGTACTACTGTAGCAAAGACGTTTCAAGACAAAACTAGGTGTTTGGAACAATCTACTTTGTTAAAATACCCTCAGAGCAAGCAGGGGATTAGAGCTATCCATTCTCATGTTGCCTAGCTCTCTCACTTTTCTTGAAAGTTAGACTTAAATTAAGGACTTTCCCTAAGCAAATACCTGTTTAACTATAAAGGCTAACCTTTTTTTTTTTTTTTTGCCATTTGGCTGCTTAGATGGGTGTACTAATCCTAGTTTGTTTGTTCTAGCTGTGCAACCTTAATAAAAATCAGTCATTGACATAACAGGTTCAAAGAATGCTTTCAAAAGTACTATGTTAATATCTTTCCCATAGCAGATCAAAAATGTAATTATTTTTTGGTTTTTTGTTGTTGGTTTTTTTATGTTGGTATTTTTAAAAAAATATTATATTTTCTTCTGTTGCTTCAAAACTTGACTGAAATAACAATAAAATACAACCACTAAAGTTTTTTTTCAATCAGTAATAATGATTTTTGAAAAACCCTAGTGTTTTTTCTTTTTTTCAATTAATGTTTCTAAATTCATTCTCTAATCTGTTGTCATTTTTCACTCATGTTATGAACTTCTGCAGGTTCCTTAGTATAGTAATGTCTCTACAGTATTTTGTGTTTTACACTGGAAAATTTTACTCTGGTTTAGAATAATTCTTTATAAATTTGTTATAGTGAGAAATTTATAATCCTGGCAAAAAGTGGGATGAGAAATATATGTTCTACTGAGATTTTTTCATAATTTTTGATTTATTACTTGACACAAGTGCCATGAGTGTTGTTCTTACATTAAGATTAGGAAGCCCACTATTTTAGTTCTAGGATTCTAGTTGGCCTTTTTAAGTTATATCCTCAAAGTTTTTTTAAAAAAATTGCCATTTGATATAATTTGTAACTGATATCATTTGTTAGGTATAGCGTAAATGAATCATTTTTCAAAGCCTGACTCAAAAAACTCACTCTTTTCTAAGAGATGCCCACAGGCAATGGGCTGACTCAGCATACAACATTCGTAAGATTGCAGTGTGTGTGAGAATCAATGACCTTTTGTCTTAAATGATCTAAAACTCAACTTTAAAAATACAGTTATATTTATTTACTATTAATCTAAAAATATTTAGCAGCTAATTAAGGTGGTATGGAGTTTGTTTGTGTTTTGCATGCCGCACTGATCAGAGTAACTATTTGCTCCTATGTGAATGCATTTATTTAAGGAATCTAGGATTAGGTAAAAATATAACCATAAGTACAGTAAATTCAGAGACGTGCAAAACTAAATTGTTTCAGTTTATGCAGTAGAAGCATCACGTTTCCCAGATAACACAAGAGTATGCACTTCTCAGACTTTCCCCATGCAATTTAACCTTTGTATCTGGGTGGCTATGGTCCAGAAAGAACTGGCTTTAGCACTGGCAAAGCAGGCAGGATGCAAACTCTCTGTTGAGCTCAGGACAGTACCAAGAATTTATCCTATATGCTTGCCCTGTTCTTATTCTACACATGGTGTGGGTGGGAAATCATTACTTCAACTATGTGGACAAGTTACTTATATTTGAGCCAGTCAGAACATCTTTGAGTTTTTGTGGCAAGTGACAATATCAGATAAGTGATAGTAGTTACCTAGAATTTTCTGTTCTTCTGTTGTTTTGTGGGGCTTTTTTAGTGGGCGTGAGGGTTTCCAGCAACATTGGTATGTTTAACTAAAAATGCACTTCAAAAGATCTTTAGTTCAACTGTTGAAGACAATGCAGCCAGTAACTGCAACAGATATTAAACAGATACTATTATAGAATAAACTGTAGAATTAATAAGCTTGGCTAGTAACTCAGCAGCTTACAATTGTGTGAAGTGTAGATAAAGATTTGATGATATTTCTTAGTTGTAGCTTGTGTTTAGAGTATAGCCAAATACTCAAGAGTCAACCAGTAGGATTTATTGGCATGCTGGAGTAAGTAGGATATACCTTGCTCTTCATTAAACATTCTGATTATTTATTTCAGATTGCATTTCAAGCTTGAACACAAAGCAAGACTAATACTAGCCAGCTGTTGTGGATAAAACCTACATAGGACTAAGTCAACCACTTCCGTGCAAAATGATTTTCAGGCAAAGAATAAAACGTTTGTCATTATTCATTCAAGAAACTCATTAGCAATTAAATTGTGTTGCCTAGTATGAGCTAATTAAAAGGAAAATCTGTATGGTAAACAATTACAAAACTGTCTATGAAACTCTTTTTTAAATTATGATGTGGAAAAAAAAATCTATGTTTAAATTATTATTGATATATTTATGATTCCTTGGGTCCTGGCAGATTCATATACTCTTACTTATGGTAGTCTAGAAGATTGACAAGGATGTCAAAGATAACAGAAAGAGCTTTTTCAATTACATAAAGAACAAAGAAAAACTAAGTTAATGTAGGACCATTAGTGAATTGAAGGAGGACCCTTGTAACTGAGAATGCAGAGAAGGCAGAGTTAATGAATGCCTTCTTTGCATCGGTCTTCACCTATAAGACCAGCCCTCAGGGATCTCCGACCTAGGAGACCAGGGTGAATGCAGGTCAGGAGGAAGACCTTCCCTGGGTCAAGGAGGATTGGGTCAGAGAACAACTAAACAAACTTGACATCCACAGGCCTATGGGCTCTGACGGGATCCATCCACGAGTATTGAGAGAGCTGACGGATGTCATAGCTAGGCCTCTCACAATCATCTTTGAAAAGTCATGGAGATCAGGGGAGGTGCTTGAGGACTGGAAGATAGTTAATATCATTGTAGTCTTTAAAAAGGGCAGGAAGGAAGATGCAGGGAACTATCGGCCAGTCAACCTCACCTCAATCCCTGGAAAAGTGATAAAGTGCCTCATTCCTGAGGCCATGTCTACCCGCATAGAAGACAGTGATTAAGAGCAGTCAGCATGGGTTCACTAAAGGTCTGACCAACCTGATTGCCTTCTACAACATTGAGACAACTACCCGGATAGATGGAGCAAAAACAGTGAATACCGTCTACCTTGACTTCAGTAGGGCTTTTGACACTGTCTCTCATGAAATCCTATAGTCATACTTAAGAAGTGTGAGTTGGATGAGCAGACAGTGGGATGGCTTGAGAACTGGCTGAGTGGTAGATCCCAGAGTGTCATGATCAATGGTACAGACTCTAGTTGGAGGCTTGTCATTAGTGATGTTTCCCTCATGGGGAATTTTGGTTGAACAACTGGGAGTGAGAGCAATCAATCTGCTTTGGAGAACACAATTTACTCTGCTATTCTGTAATATATGGGATTTGAAAGAGAAACCAATTTAAGACAGTTCTGTCTCCTTGTCCTGTGTATTTTGATGCCAAATAACAGCCTACACTTAAGTAGTCGTTGTTAAAATAAGACTTCTTCATGTATTTAATAAAAGAAATTACTACAAGCATCATCTGAAAAGGATCTTTTGAAATTTTTCAGATTAGCTTTCATCTACTGGATGAAGAACAGCCATGGGATGCACAGGATTTTTTTAAACAGCATCTGATTTTCACCTCATCTATTTAATATGAGTTAACAGATTATTATAGGGCAATATTTGTAAAATATTTCAGCACTTTGTTTACCCACACAGTGAAGGCAGATCAGATAAGGTGATAATAACCAAATTCTCAACACAAATGTTATTTGTTTAATATATATATATTTATTTACATTAGTAACATATCTATACGTGGAGTGTGGCAACTGTAGTGATTGTGACGTTAATATTCATCCCTTATCTGAGTATCTGAGTTCTACTTGTTATAAAAAGAACAAATAATGAAAGTATTTAATAGTCATCAGTAACGACAAAAATAATCACTACAAAGATTGCTATAGTTCAGCCAGAAGAAGTTTCAAATTTCTTGTAGTGGACTGTCACAACTAAAATATTCTGCAATCAGAAGAGATCTTAAAAATAATTGCATCATAAGACCACAATTCTAGAAAATAATTTTCTTGGTATGAAATATTGAAATACCAGCTCTTATACCACTTTGTAAATTGTATGACACAAGAAAAATTGCCTGACTGCAAACCTAATGGTTCATTTATCTTTTTAAATGTGTTATATTAAATAATACTTAGACTTCCTTTCCCAAGCCACTTTCTCTCCCAAACTTTTGTCAGTTCAAGGCCTCCTGTCATCACATAGGCTACAAACGCTAAACTACTTTTAAGGAGCCAGAAGATTTCAGTAATATCACAGTTTTGGGGCAATATTCTTCAGGAATCATTTGCCTTATGGCCTACATATCACCATTTATTTTACAGAAAGTTACTTTTAGCCATAACAACCAGGAAATAAACTGTTAGTTTCAGGCATAAAACCAACACTACTTCATGAATACACATAGAATTTTTTTTTTAATTAATATTAGCAATTTTTTACTCTCTGAAATGTGTTTTACTAATGAAAACACTTGAAGTTGAAATGGGAAAGAAATAATTCTTTGCTGTTAAATTAAACCAAGTACTGTATCCAAGATTTTAAATTTATTTTGGAGAAAGATTGATGGAATTAAGAATATTTTTAAAATTCAGACCATATGGAGGCTTATGGATAGGGAAGGCTGTTTGCTGGACGTGCTTGTGCCTCTGGAAAACATTCAGTTTTAGACTTGGAGGGCTCATAGGACATGAGGCAACTTTTGATCTTAAAAGATTGCTTTTCTGCACAGTTTTTAAGATTTCTTTTTGCTAGCTTGTTTCTGTTAATATGACAATCTGTTCAGACTCCAATAAATCCAAGACTGGAAATGCTCCTTCAGACTCTAACAGGAAGCTTCTTCCAAGTTCAAAATGCCTGCTTTGAATAGTGAGCACAAGACTTATCTGACAGGCACTGAGGACCCATGTGAGACATGCTCCTTGTTTGAGCACTAACTTCTGCTTTCACCTTGAGCAACTCACTTAATATTGACATATTTTCATCTTAAGTAGCTTAAGATGCTGACTGCTGTTGGCTGATATCCAAATTGATCTTCAACATGTCATATCACAAGACTTTATTGATGCAAATTAACAAGGTAAATAAATGAAAAAAGTCACTTAATTGTATACAAAAAAGGCATTAATTACTCAGAGCTAGGCATCTGAGTCACTCATCTGCCTGCTTAGATCTTTAAATAACTTCATGTATCTGGCCTTAACTGACCATGGTGGCAGTAGAAAAATGTGAACTGAAGTGCAAATCTTTTGCTTTAAAAAGATTAATTCCCAAATTGAAATGCAGCAAACTCTTGTACTGTTTCCTGGACAAATGTCAAAGTCATACAGCAAATCAAAGTATTTCTGAAGCACTTTTTTAAAAGGTCATAATATGCTTATAAAGGAAAATGTTTTCTCTGGAGAGGAAAATCTGCTCAAATATACTACCTATTACTGCCCCTGCCTGTACTCTATGCATGGAGAATTTTAAAATAAAATATGAAATAATTACAATGTCTCAGTTTTCTCAAAGTGATAACTGTGTGGGCAAATGTTGCCTTTTTTACAAATATTTCATTCTGTTTGTTTTTATTTTGCATTGTTTTATCTATTCAGTTGGTTTCCTTACATTATTTTGGGATTCAAGTCCTGCAAATAAATAAATAAAAGATAGGCTGTCACAGTCACAGAAGACAAATGTTTAATAAATTGTTAACAAATACCAATATAAGGAAAAGGGAAAATATATTTTCTTGGAAGGAATTGTGAAAAAAGAGCAACAGAATGCTAGAAAATAAAGGGACTGGAAAACAAACCTGGTGAGAGTCCTCTAAAAATAATTTCAGAAAAAACTGTTAATTTCCATTTTTCAATGTTATGATTTTGAAGACAGTTTTGAATCTGTGTTCTGGTGAGGAAATGAAGTATCTTTATACAGAATTAGTCTCATCATTTTAATAATTCAACCTGAAAAAGGAAAAGTGAATATTGTTTTGGTGGCTATGTTCCACCTCCTCTGAAACAAGAGGTGACTGAGAGGGGACCTTATTAACGTGTATAAATACCTAAAGGGTGGGTGTCAACAGGATGGATCCAGGCTCTTTTTGGTGGTGCCAGCCGCCAGAACAAGAGGCAATGAGCAGAAACTGATGCACAGGAAGTTCCACCTGAACATGAGGAAGAACTTCTTTAATGTGCAAGTTCCCGCACACTGGAATAAGTTGCCCAGAGAGGTTGTGGAGTCTCCCTCTCTGGAGATACTCAAGAACTGTCTGGATGCAATCCTGTGCCATGTGCTCTAGGATGACCCTGCTAGGCAGGGAGGTTGGACCAAATGATGCACTGTGGTCTCTTCCAACCTTACCAATTTTGTGATTCTGTGATTCTGTGAAAGGTGGTGGTACACCTGCTGGAGGAAGTGTAAATACTCTCTTTGATCCTATTTTCCTTCCTAGAGGGAAAAGAGCATGACGTCTATTGGATGGGTACAATTCAGTAACACTGATGTTATCCCAGTCTATATATCTGAAAATACCTGCTTTTGCATCTAGAGTTAGAGCTGTCTTCAGTTGTTCTCAGGTAGTGCTGGTGCCTATACTGAAAAAAGTGAGGAAAGCTTTTCAAAGCAAGTTCACTCTGCATTTCACATTGTTGGCTTAATTTAGCTCTGGTTAGATGGGGAAAAGTTCTTGTGGGCTTGTTTTTGTTTTTTGTTTGGTTTTTGTTTTTTAATCGGCTCAGCAAGACAGCCTGTTGTGTTGACTTGAATCTCTTTACACAGCTATGCTCAGGAGAGATGTCTCCTAAAAGAGGCCTCTGAGAAAATAAAACTCGAGTTTTTCTGTGATGAGCCCTGCAGTGCCTGAACTAACTTGTACCTTCTGTCTCTCAGCTCCACTGGCACTTCTCAGACTGAGCTCTCAGTGAATTGTCATATTTCAGACAATCCCAACAACCTCCCTCCCCCAAAGTCGAAAGGGATCTGTGAAGCCTCTTGCTGCATAGCAGCGTGCAGGCTGCTGGGGTCTGGTAGGGGGGCAACAAGCAGGCAGAGTGTGGGCGGCATGCAATCAGGCATGCAGGTAGAATGCAAGCAGTGTGCAGGCAGCATGTGGATAGCGTTCAGGCAGCATGCAGGCAGCGTGTAGGCTGCAGGCAGGCAGTGTGCATGTAGCATGCACACAGCATGCAGGCAGTGTGCAGGGCGTGAGTGGGTAGTGTACAGGCAGCATGCAGGCAGTGCGCAGGCAGCATGCAGGTAGTGTGCAGGGAGTGTGCAGGCACCATGCAGGCAGTGTGCAGGTAGCATGCAGGTAGTGTGCAGACAGTATGTGGGCAGTGAGTTGGCAGCATGTGGGCAGTGTGCAGGCAGCAAACAAGAAGTGTGCAGACAGCGAACAGGCAGCGTGCTGGCAGCGTGTGGGCAGCAAGTGGCCAGTGAGCAGGCAGTGTGCAGGTAACAGGAGGACAACATGCAGTCAGTGAGTGGGCAGAGTGTGGTCAGCACGCAGGCAGCCACCCAAGCCCCTGCACTCTCTGTAGGTACACAGCACCCCAGACTGCCCTGATGAGCTCCAGAGGAGGGTGGTTTTTCTTGTATAAATGAGAGGCCTTTCATTTTTCAAGCTCATGCACAACATCTTCTTCTGTTGAGGGTGAATGCAGGGAGTCAGCCAGCAGTGAGTTAATTAAAGAAGAGCTTTGGCTCTTGTTTTAGAGAGACAAAGCTCTGTCACTGCTTCGATGCACTTCTTTCCCTGCACTCCAGTGCCACAAGTTCACGTCCCAGCTGGGGACTTTGTCTCTTGTTGAGATTGTTTGCTAGAACTCAGTGTTCTTGGTGCTAAAAGCAATTATTACAAAAGAGGAAATTCAATCAGGAAGGTAAAAACTATATATGGCAAAGCACAGTGTAGTGCTTGTTCACCGATTCATAACTAAGGTTAGGAATTAAATAGTCGGTTGGTTTAGACTCTACCTTTCCCAGCAGCTTGCCTCCAGGGCAGCTGTTGTGGTGTCTTGCGGGATGAATTAAAGAGGGGCAGAAATGTGACAATAAAAATAATAACAACAAAAAATGTCATGGCTGGTTTGCCTTCTAAGGAAATGTCACCACATTTTCTCGGGTTGCATATATTTTTCAATTGTTTTAATGTTAGGAGTATCTAAGTTTTATACATTTATACATATACATTTATATATTTGAAGAGCCACAGATTTTAAATTCAGTATTTTAAAGGTGAATTTAGACAAAAATGAATAATGGAAAACTATGAGTCATATGTATAAACCTAATAAACGTAATTTATCACTATTTCTTACTATTGACATGATGCTAAGGCTCTGATGCTTGTGAATATCAGCCATGAGTATAAGCACCTGCAGGACTGAAACCACAGACACTCTCTCTTTGTGCATAGCAGAATATTGCAGTGGAAATAGCTTCTGAAGGAGAAATACATACATTACCTCTATCTCTACCTTGTAAAGGTTCCATTTTGTTTTAATGGAGTGCCTTGCTAAAAAAAGGGCCAAATCCACTACTAGTCGGGTCTGTGTAGTTCCACACTTCATGTATTATTGTCATGAGTACTTTTTGACATTTATGGTTAAAAATTAATGGTTACGAATTTATGCAGTTACTTGTTAAGCAAGTTTTTTAGTTTGAAAATTCAAGTGTAGGGTCTGCAAAGTCTCTCTAATGTAAACTGAAAAACCTCAGCAGCTAAGCATGGTGTTTCCTAATGGAATAAAGAGCATTTCCTATTTGTCCTTGGAAAACTAGAGAAAACTGTCAGAGAGCTATAGATCAGGCTATTCCGTGTCAGTCAAAATACCCTGTTCTTGCTTCCAGTGGCCAGTCGCACCAAAATAAAACAACAAAAGAAAGAACATCACTCACAACAATTAGGACCTATTTAGTTACAATCCTCTAATCTATTCGACAATCTGATGCTATGGGGTCTCTTCCCACTGACACAGGGATTTACACAGGTAACACCTGTAGTGCCAGTAATGTATGTTAATCCTCAAAGTGTTGATGAGAGACCAGACTGCAGATTCCAAACTGTTACTCTTTGCAGAGGAAGTCAAGGCAGCTCCACTGACTTCAGAAATGAATCAAAGAAACAGCTGTTGGAAAAACAGCACATTTCTAGTAGCTCCAAGGATAACATTGATCACAAAAGACAGTAATGAGAAAGTCCTCAAGTGTCAAATCAAGCAATTTTGAAGGTTTCAAAAAGGCAACCAACCATTTATATTCTGACCCTGGCTACAGTTTCACTTAATTTGTGTGCTTAATTTAAGAGCTCTTACCACTTTGACTTAAAAGAAGTTAGTACAAATCAGACTTCATCTCTAAAATTTTTTTAGGTATTTTGATCTCATTCCAATGCATTTTTTTGCTCGAAAGTGTGAGACCTCTAGAGTCAATACATTTGCAGAAAAGGATTTTGTACAAAATTAGGTTTTATTCTGAGGATCCTACCTCTAGAATTCACATCCATATACAGGGATGTTTATTTGTTCATTTAATCCTACAAATGTGCAAATACAACCCATATGCACCCAGAAGGGATCAATCAGCACTGGACATATAAAAAGGAAACAACAATTTGAGTTTCAATATAAGATTTTTAAGTAAATCTCTGTTTTTGTTGGGGTTTATTTATTTATTTATTTATTTATTTATTTATTTNTAAATTATTTTGGTGTATTAAGAATGTCGTGGATCTATAAATACATTTCTCCAACTTTGTGTGAAGATGAGTACTCAGGTTAGCTTTGGCAACACCACCCAATATTTCCCCAGCTATGTGCATTATGCCCAAAGCCGACTAGTGGGAATAATATGGTAAGTGACCCATTCAGCATCATCCAGTGGGCAAAAGGAAGGTGGTGGTGCAGAAGAAACTCAGAGGTGTGACATTTCAAACTTATATCCTAAGTATCCATGCACCTACAAAAAATATAACATTAACACTTTTTTAAATTAGGATTTTTTTTGACAATTTTACTAGTCAATGAATTGAAGCTTCTTTTTTTTTTACATGAGCTTTTTGTCATGATATGCATTACATGTTTTTGTCTACTAATTAGCTGGTGAATAATGAACATATTTTGCTTGATATCCTTTTCCTTCCTCTCTGTTTTGTACTCTGTCTGAAAAAGTCAAATCACATAACTGACATGTGTACTTGTTGCAGACTCCAGTGATTATATCTTGATACTAAGTGAAACCACACCTCTTTAGTAAAGAGCATAATAGGGTATTTCAGTGAAGAGTAATGAAAACTCATCTGTCTATATTTTTGAACAGTAAGAAAACTGAGGTTTACCATAACCATTCTGTCTACATCTGTAAGTAAACCAGTACTGTTGTTTGGTGTATTATGTTGATCTCCATTTCAGGTGTTCATTTATAGTGATCCTTTCTCTTTTTTTTATATTCCTAGGTTAAATGAATGACTCTGTTTAATGCTCTTTCCCTAGACAGGTGTCTCTCCTAGTTGTCTTTGTAGTCTTTCTTCTACTCTGTCTATTTTTTTTGGAGATGGGTAGCTGAAAAGAAGTTCAACTTTTGTTTTGTACAGCAGAACTTATTCCTTCTTCAATTTTCCTGAAGATAACGGATACAATACAGAAATTAATTTGCTTATTTGTAGCTGTTCTTCACTAGCTGCAGACATTCAGTCTATGTCTGATGGAAATACTTTCATTTATACAGTCACTTTCAAGTCGTGAACACTCTGTTCACTGCTTATTCTCCCTCAGTCAGAAAGAAAGGAATCCTTCTATCCATTCAAAGTCTACATCCCAAGTCTCCACTTCTCAGCTTGTTTCTTCGTGTCCAATCCTCCAGACTGCCTTTCTTTCCTTACTGCACCCTGATCCTTCCCTATATCACAGAATCACAGAATCACAGAATCCTAGGGGTTGGAAGGGACCTCGAAAGATCATCTAGTCCAACCCCCCCTGCAGGGCATTACACAGGAATGCATCCAGGCGGGTTTTGAATGTCTCCAGCAAAGGAGACTCCACAACCTCTCTGAGCAGCCTGTTCCAGTGCTCTATATACTTACAGTGTCTCCCAGATTTGCAAGTCAGATTTGTGTGGTCCCACATTTTGTGCAAAAATCATTAATGAAATTATTATTAATGAAAATAAGACTACTCCCACAGGAAACTACTAAAAAATTTTATTAGTGACCTGGCTCAAGCCCAGCTGATCCACTCAGAGGTATTTAATTTCATCAATTTCTTTTGCTACTGTCTGTTCTTCTACCAACAGAAGCAACAGTTTTTATGGGACACTGTATCAAAAAGTCCAGCCAGAAAGAAACCACTCTGTTTTCCTACTTATTAATCTACTTATTCAGGTAAACTATTTAAAATATTTCCCCTGGTTCCATCTGAATTACCTTACATTCTTTCAAAATTTGACATAATCTTTTTTATAACATTATGATTAGATTAGAGGATTTGTCTTGGTTCCTTTTTTTACTGTTTTCTTACACAGAGGTACTATGCTTGCAATGTTGTAGACAGCATACAGTCCTTAGCTAAGTATTTTTTCAAGAATCTTAATTATCAAGTCAAGCATTTAAATATAGAAAAGTCAATGACAGAAGGTATTTAAGAGGTCATGCAAATAAAAATAGCAGTTTCACAAATATGTTAATTTTGCAGACATGGAAAGGAAGAGCATTATAGTAAATTGATCTAGTGGAAAACGTCTGTGCTTACTGCAGGGGGTTTTGGACTAGATGACTTTTAAAGGTCTTTTTCAACCCAAAACATTTTATGATTTTATGATTTTATGAAAGTATTAGTAGATACTGGTGCTATAAAGAAGACAGGATTAAAGTGGAACATCAACTGATGTTTTTATGATAAACTAATGGCTCTATTACTGGCGTGAGTTTCAGGAGAGCACTGAAGTGAGATCTGTTCTTAGTGTGCTTGGCTTGCTTTCTGGACTATTTTGAACAAGTCATCATGCTGTTTCCCTTTATTGAAACTGAAGATAACAACATTTTCCAAATTTATAAATCAGCTTTGGAAATATATCTTTCATAGTGCACTCATTTGTAGGTGGTTTAATTGATATTGTAGCTATGCTAAAGAAATACAAAACTAGGGGTGACTGATTTTGAATTTCTAGTTATGAAAATACAAAATAACAAAAATCCTTAAGGTCTGTTTTTTCCAGAACAGATTCAAATCTGTCCTCAATATTAGTTCAACTGCCTTTTCTGGAACAAGTACAGCTATCGTGAGTACTGGTACAGACAAGGTCTTTCAATCAACAGCTGCTATGACCACGAGGATGCCTTTCGTTAATAAATTATTACCATAAGCCACTTAACATTGCATGTTTTTATATTTTGTTTTGAACAACTTTTTTTTTTATCTTATTTTATTAGCCCACCCAAAGTCCTAAAAGGAAATCCTATTACAGGAGCTGAGAAGTGTTTCCATGGCCTACAAGCTTCTGATGCTAATAGTGGCTTTACAATGTCTATTAATAGAATTAACCATCATTTTACAATGGCCTGAATATGCTGATAGTGCAAAGGTCATCTCCAGAACATCATTGTGATCGTAATGCCTTGTGAAATTTCCTGAGAGCATTATATTTTTTTAAGTGGTATGAGGTACACACAGAGGCAGTCCTCTGCGATGTCTTTTTTCTTTACTCATGCTGAAGACCAGTGTGTGAGCTTGTTTAGTTGATCAAGAAAGCTTTTAAGGATCATTGCTCAGAGTCACAAAGCAGGAGTAGAATAAATCCAGAGAAGAGGAGGTGAAAACACAGTAGCAGATTTGTAAAATCCTGCTCATTATATCACCTTAAATATCACCAGATGAGTCAAATTCCATGCTGTGCTGGTTTTGTGTTTCAAAGTATACAGATCGTTGATTTACACTAACCATGGCATATCCGCAGCAGTGCTATATATTCATATGTAGTAGTTAAACTCAAATTCAGAATTGTAACATATAAAGCTTTTCAGAATTGTGTGATTTTCTGGCATTTTAAAATTTAGGGAATGTGCCAAAAGGTATTGGAACCTGTAACTTGTCAGCTGACTGTCTGGCTGCAGTTGAATTCCGCCCTTTGTGTTTGTTCTGTGCTTCTGCCACACATTTCAAGAATTAGATCATCAAAGTGGAATATAATTTCTGTTAGTATAAGCAGTCTAATATTTCTACACTTGAGAATTATTAGCTGCTTTCTATCAAATTTACTTAAGTGCTGCCAGCAGATCTGTCCTTACACTGCAGACATAATTTTGTTCCCTTTAAAACTTACTTTGCCTTCTTCTGGGGAAATTATCTATTTTTCCATTAGCATTTCACTGATTGTTCCTTATCATACATCTTGGTGGATATGTGTGCACATTTTTAAAGATATTCTCCAGGGCCACAGTGCTATTTCTGCATGTTAGTTCTTTTTGGAATCAGACCGATGTGCAGAATGCAATACGAATCTTTCAGGGTTTTGCATGTTATACATACAAACATATACGCACATAGGAGAATGAGGAATATATTTCATTGCCAAATCTGAACTCCGCTCTAATACTTTTTCAATGAACTTCTCTCAAGATATGCTGCAATGATTCAGGGTTTTGTGGCTAAAGACAAAATGCGGAATCTGTGTGAAAATTTCCAGGTAATTGTGTAGGATCTTGATAATTTAACAGCCATAGTAGACCAAATATTTGTTCACTTGGACACAATTTTCCTTTTATTAAACTCTACTAATTACCAATAAGAGGAGAGTATGTAACATTTTATTCTCTTCCTTAATGCTTCAGATGAAATTCTTAAATATTTTCTTTTTCTGTTTTAAACTATTATCTTTACTACAGTAATAACAATCTTAGTATAGATCTTTTATATGAAGGGTCATGGAATTAAAAAATTAATGATCTTTTGTGCCCCAACATTTAATTAAAACTTATCTTACATATAGATAGGTCTTCACATAGAGCTGACTTATTTCCCCTGGAAGCATTTAACATGGTAGAAAATCTTTTTATTTTCAGCATTTTTAGAGCATATCCCCACACCAACTTTTCACTACTGTCAGAAGTAAAAGTCTATTTTTATCGAAGAAACCGTGTTTTTCATATCACTAAAATAATTCAGCTTTGAAATTTTCAAATGTACTCATGTTTACTGTTTTCTTTGCCAAGCAAAAGTTTTCCTTTGTGAAATAGATTTTAAAGCTTTTAATTAGGCTGCAGTGCTGAGTTTCGGCCACTTCACGGTGCTGCACCAGGCTGCAAATGAATGCCTGTTACTCGAAATATGTCTGTGAATGAAGAACAGTCTCCCTAATTCACAGCACAAGGAGAAAGAGAGGGAACTGTTTCCCAGAGATACAAGACTGTTCTTCAACTCTGCTTCTCAGTGGTCAGGCTGGAATGACTGCATAAGCATTTCTGTAGCCAGTGTTGGAGCTGGTTTCTCCTCCCCCCCTGCTTCTCCGCACGCTGTCATACTAGGTGAGAAAAATTAGTGATAGAAGACCTCCAAAGTACTATGATCTCATCTTGGTAGGGTTTTACAGCCGCACTACAAAGATGTAAGTAACCAAACAAGATAACTGTTGCTATCAGAGTGGATAGAATCATAGAATGGTTTGGGCTGGAACAGACCTTCAGGACCTAGTTCCAACCCCCCTGCCATGGGAAAGGACATCTTCCACTAGACCAGGTTTCTCAAAGCCCCATCCAACCTGGCCTTGAACACTTCCAGGAAGGGGGCATCCACAACTTCTCTGGGCAACTTATTGCACAGTCTCACCACCCTCACATTAAAGAATTTCATTCTAATACCTGCTCTAAATCTACCCTTCAGCTTTCCTGTAGCCTCTTCAGGTACTGGAAGGCTGCTATAAGGTCTCTCCAGAGCCTTCTTCTCCAACTAACCTAACTCTCTTAGCTTGTCATTGTAGGAAAGGTGTTTGAGCCCCCTGATAACCTTTGTGGCCCTTCTTGGTATTGTCCCAAGCTAAATCATCCCTTGGTTTCCACGTAGAAGTTCAGGAAGAAGCTTAAATACCAGCCTCTTTAAGTAGCTTTCACTTTTTCTTTCCCTAAGGTTGTTATCCTGCAGCGGGGGGAGGTTTCCAGCATCATGAGCCAAAATATTCAAAGCCAAAAAACATGTGAAGCATGACACAAGGTTTTAGTTTTTTATCAAAGGTAACACGTTTCATTCAATGGAGGCAGGACCCTAACAAAACTGATTGTTTCTCTTGTAGAAATATTAATATTCATTTTATATTTCTTCTTATATAAACAGTGCCACAGTGAAAGCTTGTAGAGTTGTTGTAAATGCAAAGGACTCTACAGTAGCAAATATATCTGACAGTATAATAATAATATATAAAACAATAGCAAGAAAGCAAAGTGCTATGAAAGATTAAAATTTATATTTTGTACATTAAGACTGTTTCTCTTTTAAGTAACGCGATGTTAAGATGAAAAAGACTAGAAAGGCTAGAAAAATCCAAGAAAATGCTGATATACTTACTGTAACTCACCATGGTTTTTATTTATGTATAACACCAGCCACAAATCCCTTAAGCATTTTTTTCTTAAAATATTTCACCTTTGTGAAGGCATCATTACTTAAAAAAAATATGCCATATGTAACTAAGTTCATTTAGAATACTCTTTTACTTTTATCAGAATCATGAACATAATGGCTTTATTGTCATTGTGGATACCTTGATTTTTTATCTTTCTACCTTTGTTTTGCATCTTTTTTTGCAGAAAAATTATATCCTGGCAAAATCACACTTGTATTAAAAAAAAGAAAGGTGTTTTCAGTTTAATTTAGTCTGATGAAAACTGGATATTTAAAAAAACATGTTAAGCTGTGAAGTCCATCTATAATGTTTTACTATATTTCAGGATATATAAATTTATGTGTTTTCATTGGTTTTGCTAATTTTTTATATGAATTCATAGATGAATTTAACATATGGATATGAATTCTTAATGCTTTTGTATTTTACCTGCTTTCTAATCATATAGTATCTATTTATTCTATATAGCTGCATTGCCTGTTGGAGCTAATTAACTGAAGATGGTCACAATGTCATTTTAAGGAAGCAGAGCAGGGGTGGGGGGGGATCACATTCTAATAGCTTATTATGAATACATAAAGAAATTTCAAAATGTGTCTAAGAATTTTCTTTCATTCAACAAATATGCTTTGGCAGGACAACAAATACCAACACCTACATTTCCAGTGCACATTTGAACATAAATATATCAGCTCTTGTTTGAACACCAAAAGTTTAAGGATGGATAAAAGAAAATGCAGAATCTAAGATTTTTCAATATTTCCACATTTCCATATGTGAAAAATGTGAAAATGATGAAAAAGTTCCTGTAACAAAATAAACAGGTTTTGCTAAAGCTCTTTATTCATGTCTAATTGGGGATGTAGGAAATGCAACCACTGGATAAAGACAGCATTTAATCTTTGAAGAATGATCTCTGTCTGAACTGGAGAACTAACTAGGTACATTTTAAATCTGGGAAGGTTCTAAATAAAAAGAAATGAAAAAAACAATCTAATGTGGTGTCTTTAAATAATGCTAACTGTTTTCAATATTGAAGATACTAGAAAATCTTTAGATTCCTAAATAATTATTTAATAGTAGGTCTCCCTATCACTTTCCCAGTTTAATTCTTAAAAGCTAACAGTTTCTTCCTTTATGTTTCCTTATTTTATTAGCTTAAGATCTCAAAAAATGTTTAATTTTGGAGGTTAATCATTAAAAAAAATTTCTGCTGCAATATTTTTGTGCTGTTCCTTAGCAAAATTATACTGTAAATGGAGATGTCCTATCTTTTCATTTTAATGACAGTGAAAATTAATTAGATTATAAGGGAGAGAAAGATTTTCTTATGTGTTCAGTAATATATTCTCAATCATTAATCATTCAGGAAAGAAGTGTGAATCATACTGCAGGAAAACGTAAAACAATAGTTTGGAAGCACAGTGGTGAAACTACAGCCTGTGATATGAAAATCCTTCTACACAATAATTGTACAAGAATGTACAAAATTAAGTTTATTTTAGAATGTGTGACTAGCTGAGAAGTGACTTAAATTAATTTTGGTAGTTATAGGCTAGATTCTAAAAATATTATTCCTCTTAATGTGCCCATGTTAACATATTGAGAGTATGCAGGGAATGAGTAGCTATTCAGCTGAAGTGTACAAGTATCTGCATTTAGCTTACCTGATTTTTCCTATTGACATAAGATCAGAGAAATTTGATCAGAATTAGTGATCAGTAAGAAAATACCCAACCTGTACCTGAATATTTTTAAGTCTAAAGTGTTTGATTCTTCAGATTTTACAGCTGTACACTGGAGCTGATTTGCAGAGGTATTAAATGCCAGACTTCGTGCTTGAAGTCAATGTATCAGTGAATGATAAGCATATTTGAAAAGGCTTGAAATCTATACCAGGCTTTCAAATGATTTCAGAATAGAGACAGCAGAAACAAGCCATCTTGTTGGCCTTAGAGAAACACCGATTTCATTCCTCTATGACTTCTTCAGAGGCTAAAGCTGAAAGACTGTCTGGGTTACCAACCAAAGATTCTGGAGATCAAGTCAAGTCCTTTTTGCTGTTGTTTGGAAGTGGGATTTTGTTTTGGTTATGTTTTGTTTCATACATCTCATATGAAGGAGACATAAATTACACTTTTAAAATAACTTTTAGTTTCCCAAGTCAGTCTAAATATTCTAGAAGTTAAAAGCTACTGAACAGAGAGTTGTCCATATTCCCACAGTGTCTCATCTTTGTCTGGTCATAGAAGCAGCATAATTTCTGAATATTAAATCTATTTCAGTTGCAGGCTGATAATGGGAATATGTTAAAAAATGAGGGTATAAGCTACAGTCCTAGGGGAAAACAAGTAAAATATAATCTTTAATGGCGACCTTCCCTGACATTCTACTGGTGGGATTTTTCCACACAGAACTACAACTACTTTTAACTGCAGTCCATATGACTGAATTTTTGGTGCCAAATTTGTTTTCCCCCCACTTTATCACCCTCTCTCTTTCCTCTTGTCTCTCCTGCTTCTCTTTTCACACTCCACCACTTCAACTGGTGTTCAAGTTTTCAACCTTTTTTACTTGCTGTTTTCTGCATTGCTAGAACTTTCCTGCTCAACTTGTAGTCATCGTTGACTTGTTCTGACAGTTCTCTCAGTTGAATGTTTTTTTCTTCATTTCAGGTGCAGCTCCTATTGCTGTTCTCTTACATATAACCCCATTCACCAGTTCAGACAGCTGGATTGTCATCTCCATGTTTTCTGCTGCTTCCATAAGCACTCACTTTTCTCTTTGTAGCGAAAACCACAGAAGCACAAGAGGAACAGACCATGTGTAGGGTTGGTATGATTTCATATAATGACTGGTGGTTCCTTGAGGTTCTTTGTCAAGGTCCCACATTTTGACTGTGTTATGTAGTCTGGAGGAGATTCCTTGTTTGATTTAAGGACAGCGTGAATGATCTATAAAATCATTGCCATACATTTGAGACAGGAATTCACAAAAAGAATGTTTTGAGAATGCATTCGAAAGACTCAAGTAGTGACAGTCAAACTTGACTGCCTGTTCAGTCTCCTAGTGCCATAAGAAGGCATTTCAGTGGAAGATTTTGAACACAAGTCAACAGAACTTTGAAGACCCAGTATTTGTGAGAAACTGTAATTCTAAATATGGATGTAGATGCCTACATTTACATAACAAGATTGGAGTCCATTAATCATATGCTGTATGTATTGATTCTGAACTGATTTCTTTGTTTATTTGTTTGTTGTCAGTTCTTGAGAGATTAGTGTAAAAACTAGCTATTTTAAATATATTTTGCTGAATATAATTTTTGTTTCAAAAAGAATAATTCTTTCTGTCCCAAACTGGGAGGAGTGGCTGACACACCAGAAGGTTGTGCTGCCATTCAAAGAGACCTTGATAGGCTGGAGAGTTGGGCTGGCAGAAACTTAATGAAACTTAATGAAATTCAACAAGGGCAAGTGCAGAGTTTTGCATCTGGGGAAGAACAACACCATGCACCAGTACAGGCTGGTGGCTGACTTGCTGGAGAGCAGTGTAGGAGAAAGGGACCTGGGGGTCCTGGTGGACAGGAGGATGACCATGAGCCAGCAATGTGCCCTTGTGGCCAAGAAGGCCAATGGCATCCTGGGGTGCATTGGAAAGGGGGTGGTTAGTAGGTCAAGAGAGGTTCTCCTCCCCTTCTATTCTGCCCTAGTGAGGCCACATCTGCAGTATTGTGTCCAGTTCTGGGCCCCACAGTTCAAGAAGGACATGGAACTGCTTGAGAGAGTCCAGCGCAGAGCCACTAAGATGATGAAGGGAGTGGAACATCTCCCTTATGAGGAAAGGCTGAGGAAGCTGGGTCTCTTTAGCTTGGAGAAAAGGAGACTGAGGGGTGACCTCATCCATGTTTACAAATGTGTAAAGGGTGGGTGTCAGGACGATGGAGCAAAGCTTTTTTCAGTAATGACCAATGGTAGGACAAGGGGCAATGGTTGCAAACTGGAGCATAGGAGGTTCCATGTGAATATCAGGAGAAACTTTTTCACTGTGAGAGTGACAGAGCATTGGAACAGGCTTCCCAGGGAGGTTGTGGAGTCTCCTTTGCTGGAGACATTCAAAACCCGCCTGGATGCGTTCCTGTGTGATGTACTCTAGGTAACCCTGCTCTGGCAGGGGGATTGGACTAGATGATCTTTCGAGGTCCCTTCCAACCCCTAGAATTCTGTGTGATTTTATATACCAAGCTACATACTTGCATCAAAAAAGTACTTGGGCCATTCATCATTTAGCAACATTACATTAAGGTTTGATATTTATTTAGTTTAATTTTTATTTGTATCTTTTGTCCTTTTTTATTGCTTTATGTGAAAAAAGCATTAAATATGCACCTATCAAAAAGGTATCTCTATGGGTAATAGTAGAGGATACTGAATGACTAGCCTACTGTCTCTAACTGATCAGAGTTTTGTGGTTTTAGACATTCCACAGACATCTGCAAAAGGTCTAATTTAATTTACTCAAGGGATAACAACATGATATAGAACTCTTTTGTTCTCTTTGCTCTCAGAATATGGAACTTGAAGTGAGTAGGAATAAAAATCAACCATAATAAAAAAGGATGTTACAAATACTTTGATTTTACTGATGTATCAGATCAATCATACAAGTGACTTTTGACTCAATTCTATTATTTTCCTTTACCTATTTAGGGGCTTTATTCTTGCCATGGGAAAAGGTGTCAAGATCAAAATTTTAGTTTGCTATAGAGCTTGAGTTGTTTCTGTCAGACATCTTTCTTAATGCTGAAAACAGAGTATGGTAAAACAGAGGATGAAGGTTTGGTGACTCTATGTGTTTTATAAGCTTGTTAAAAATCTAGCCATATTAAATATGAGTTGAAGGAGTGCAGATAAGGAATGTAAAGACTGGAGCAGCCCATCAGAGAGGGTTAGCTAGCTTTGCAGTCAGATAAAATCGTTGCAAGTCTATGCTTATATGTGGCCCTTGAATTAACCAACGTTTCAGGCAAAAACAAAATTTGATTTTTTAATTTTTGTTATTTGTACATTTTGTCTTCAATAGCAGCAGTGATACAGGCAACTTTTATCTGAAACATTAGCCTGGCCCAGTAGGTGTCAGATTAGATATACATTACTCCATTATCTCCGTCTACTACTCTGCATCAAGGGGACTGTGGAGATGGGTCTCATGAGGGAAGGAGAATAAATAAAGGATATCTCTTTTTGGTTTTGGAGCAGTGCTTTTACCATTAAGAAAAATCAATAACTGGATTGACTGCATTCAGGAGGGAGTATTATTGTTTCTCATAATGTATCTAATGCATATCATTACCAAAGTAATCACATTATTATCTGCCTTTGCTTGGCTAGACATAAACTCAGAACTATTTGTAATGGTGTTTTCCCCCTTCTATTTCAAAATTGCTGCAAATTGTATTTCTTTCCAATTCCTTTATTAGCTGTTCGAACTGCTCAGTACATCTGGATTTAAATGAAGTGTTTCCCCCTTCTCAGTTTCTGTTTTACTCACATTTAGCTAAACCAAAGCTATCATTAACTTGAAATCTGGCTTTTCTGTTTCATATTCTGCCATAATGCCATCTTATTTTAGATATATCATCACATACAATACCAAGTAATAACAGAGAGACTGAGTATGTCCTTCATTCTAGCAGACTTCAAATATATTAAGGATCCCACAGTGAGGGGCTAGGGTTAGCAAAGCAATACTGTAATACCCAGAGAATTCAAAGTGAAGGAACCTTTTAGAAATGTCTGATAATGGCTGAACAAATAGGGAAAAAAAACATTAAGGTGGTCACAGAAAATTGATAATAAGGATTAAAGAAGACAAGAAAAAAAAAGAAGAGAGAACTTTTAGAAGTGCAATAAGCAATTAGAGTTTGAGGAAGGCTTAGTGGTGAAACAAAACCAGGACATATATTAAATGAGAAGTGAAGATGTGCTCTTGGTGTTAATTCAAAGGCTTAGGTCATGGTCTCAAGCCAGGTGGAAGCCATCTTTGGCACTAGATTTGTTTCAAAACTCAGGGAGTACAATGATTTTTTCTTTCCTGAATTAGTAGTTAACAGTTGCAAATTAAATCTATGTAGTCAGAAATATGAATCACTGCTAATAATTCTCTATGGATTATGATACAGTCATGGACATTTTGCTTTGTAAGGGCTGCATTGCTTAACAGAGATTCTAACTCTGGCCAAGAAATTCTCATATCCTCGACTGGAAATGCTTTTGCAGTCACTGTCATTTGTTCATAATACCTTAGGAAGTTCTTAAGCTTGAAAACTGCCAATAAATTAAGCTCAGAAATGTGTGTTGAACAGCCTTTTAGTCAGACTTGTGGGACTAGTCAGCATACAGATGGGTCTTAAGTGAACCTCTAAAAATTTCTTTGTTTTTTCTTCCTATGACACCTTAATTGCAAATTGTGCAAAGACATTGTAGGTTGCGCTAATTTCTGGCAACACAGACATCACTAATACAGAGTTGTATGAGACTGACACATAGTGATCCTACCAAATTCTCATCTGCTATAAACTACCATGACTTCACTGGTTCCCATGAGCATAGACTAATATACAGCTTCAGACAATCAGAATCAGAATTGCTGCAGTAACACCTTGAAGTAGCACTGAGAACATCATTAGTGTGATATACTGCATCACTAGTAGATACGTAGCTATTAGACTATACAGAGCTGCATTTATTTTACTTATAAAATATCTGAATTAGTTCAGTAAAAGACACGCTTAGTAGTAATTAGCATTCTGTCATAGCTGAAGTGTAAATATATTTCTGTGGATAAATTGTAGAAAAAGGCTTTTACAAAGAATCCTGATTAAAAATAACTGAAAACAAATAAGCCCCAAACCCAGGAATGGCAAGGGAGGTATTGGTAAAGTATTATTTTATACATAAATATCCCAATGTAAAATCCATTTAACTTGATTAGAAAACATGAATAAGAGGTGTGAAAGATCTGATTTATGCACAGACATAAAAAGAGATCTGTGTGAAAATTTAATATGACTGGAGTCAGAAGGCTTTTCCTGCTAATGACCAGATAAATATTCATTGGTCTCTCTGCAGTCCGGTAGATTTCCGAGTGTTGCTTTCCTGTTTTGCTTTCTTTGACTTTTCACCACCTCAGGAATTTAATTTCATACTTTGCCTCAGTTGTCAATAAAATCTTAATCGAGTCTCATTCAAATCACTAGGTTTGCCTGGTTTGTATTAGCTTATATGCAATTTCCACACAAAAAGCACAAGTTAGCCAAAGTGTGTGAAGTGGTGAAACAAATTAGAAATACTGTCTCCTGGAAAGTGAGACAGAGCTAGATTCCTGGTTCAGCCACATTAACTCTGTGAGTGTCAACACTGCATTTTTCTTAATGTGACTGAGTTTTTGTCATGTCAGAACTCTACACATTAAAAGAAGACTAAAATGAGAGATGCTTGAGAGATGCTAAATCTTTAGTTGTGTAATAAACATATAATATGTGAAAAATTATGGACTGAATTGTGAGTTGAAATTGGAAACCATATTAGCTAACAAAGTTCTAGAAATTATAAAATATCTTAGATATTAGTGAAAGTGGATATCTTGCTGCAAGAAATTCTGCATCTAACATTCATCATGGACTACTGGTTTAGACTCTGTTAGAGTTCATATTTTTGAGCTTGTTTTACTTATATACACATATATATATGTAAAGATTTAAAATGCTGAGCAGCGAACCTGTTTAACAGAAAAAAACCATTGAGAACTGTGAAGAAGTTCAGAGCAAACACAATTAGTATCTATGAGCATGATAGAAGAGAAAAAATTTAGGGATTATTAAAATATGATACATTCCATTAATCACCCAGTCCATTAAATAATAAATTATGGGTTTTAGCTTGAAATATTGCTTCATTGAGCATGCAGAAAAGTACTGTGTAGACAAGGAAGTACACCTATGGATGACACCATAACAACTTCTGAAAAAAGTCACTTTTTAAACAACTCTGCACCATATTCAGTGTCTTACTGAAGTGGTTCATGGAAATTAAAATCTGAGATTTTTTCCAATGCCTTTGTCTCCCTCAAAAAGAACAGGAGAAGGATGTGGGAAGAAGGACCTGCATACATGTAAATAAAACAGTGTATTGTGCAGAAGTTAACACTTGTCACTTTAAAATGATGGTACAGCAAAATTTCATTCAATTTTGAAACAGAATCTGGAAGATACAAAATTAAAAAATACTTTAAAAAATGACAAACTAATGTCATGTTTCACTGACAGGTAATTACAAGAAAGCTCTATAATTTCAATAACCAGGCTAAAAGGTGATCAGGTGTCTCGGTTTGGACGGCCTGCGCAAGCCACAACTCAGAACCAGACTTTGCTTTTGCCACCCCCCTCTACCCCCCCCTCGGGGATGGA
>VZRW01009973.1:151845-243059 GCA_013398125.1 Aegotheles bennettii | reverse complement strand
TCCTGCGCGGCCCGCGGTGCTGAGGGGCGTGAGGCCGCCCGGCCCGGCCCCCCGCGCTCCTCGGCCCCCGCCGCCGTTCACTATTGCGCATGATTCTGCGCGGCTCCAGGTACCCTGCGCAAGGAGCCTTTTCTATGGCTCCTCGGCGTATGCGCAGGGGCTGCCCTGCCCGGCGCTGCCCTGCTCCCGGTCCCTGCCCTGCTCCCGGTCCCTGCCCTGCTCCCGGTCCCTGCCCGGCGCGCATCTCCGTGTGCCCGCGCTGCTGTCCCCGCCTCTGCCCTGAAATCCGCCAGGATCCGCAGGCGTGGAGCCGGCACCCCAACAGCAAGCACAGAGGCTTCAACAGTCATCTCTTTTTTTGATTACAGGCGTTTTAATTAACGTGTGATGGTGCATTTATGCTCTTCCCATGCTTTTCTGCCAAAACACAGGAGTCTTTGGCGATTGACTCTACTCTGCTTTCTACTCTGTTATTAATTTTCAATTAAGTTCAAGTTATCTCTTTAATTTCAGTGGATATTTCAGTACCCCCCACCCACCCCACTGTCTGGGATGCAGTTGTCTGTCTCCTTCACTCATGTTTGAGCCTAGGTTGTAGACCACACTACCTCAGCCAGGCTCTGATAAATGGAACACGTAAAATTAAATCATTGTTTAGTCTTAGTGTCAGGAAGAAAACATAAATAATAATAATAAAAAAGTCTGGTTATGCATCTTTTCTAGGTAGAGTTCTCACAGTCTTTAGGAGACATCCTAAGTTACCCTCACTTTACCAGTTCAGTAGTGCTGGTAAAAAGTTGAGAGCAGGTGGGAAGACCTGTTTTGAAACATTCCCTACATACATTTCCTTAAAGAGATTGTGAAACTAGAGCCATAAATACTACAGTATGGCTGGTAGACACCTCAGAAGGAAAAATAGTGTATTGTTTTCGTTTCAAATACCTTAGGATGTTATCCACAAAAGCCCAATGTGAAGTCTGTGTCCTAGTGCCTGAGCTAATAGGCAATTCATCTCTTCTTGGTGATGACAGTAAGATCCTGTAACCAGCTAGGACTCATCCTGGTTAAGCACTTGCTGGTTACTTAAATTATGGACCTGCATCATCTCTTATATTTCAAGATTTCTCTCCTGCTTTTGATGGGCTGGATGTGATTTGCCTGGTATTTTTTGGGTTGGTATTCCATTTGGGTGATTTTACAACCTGACTACATTTCACAGCCTTGCTGCCTTGTTTCTGGCTCTGCTTTGGTCTCTTCTGTGTTGCCTTAAAGTGCAGAGGCAATCCAAATGGTTTTCTGACAGCTGCTTTTCCCTCCCATTGGGCCAAACTGAAAGCTGCCATGTTCAGGAGGTGGAATGCAGCAGTCTCAAACTTGTCTGAAAATTGAGCCTGAGGCTGGCAGCTCTTTCAGTTTCTTATATTCAAGAGGACATCTGGAGGTTCTTTAATCTGTTTTTTCCTCTCGTTTATTTTTTCTTTTCTTTCTATTGATTTAACCTACAACTGCCATACAATAACCACGTCAACTGGTTTACTGCATAATATATAAGAAATGATAAGTAGCGCCCATATATTTGCTTTGGATGCAACATTTGTTAATTTTCAGCATGTTTTCTGGTCCTTAATACCAAGCATTAAGTATCTGATATAAATAATCTTAGCCCAGTGCACCACCTTGGGTTTCAGATTCTACTAAACGGTTAATGATAACACCGTCTGTTTGTTTACTCTCTATATGTGCTGAGGTGATACCATGTAGCTTTCACTTTCTGTTGATACCTTCACTAGGACACAAGGATGTAAATGATTAGCCACAGCTGTGATAAGGATGTCAGTGCAATACCGAGAACTTCTATGTATGCAGGACACAATAGTGGAGAAGAGGCCATGCCCCTTTGTCACTTTTCTGAACTTAAAGTTAAGTCCCCCAAGCCCTCACATTTCAAATTTCACAGAATCTCAGAATTGTTGAGGTTGGAAGGCATATCTGGAAATGGTCTGTTCAGCCATCTCTGCTCAGTGCAGGGTCAAGTAGAGCAGGTTGTTTAGGGCCATGTCCAGTTGGATTTCAAATATCACCAAGGATGGAGCCCATAACCTGTTTGGACCAGTGTTCAACCACCCGGACAGTAAAACAAAACTTTTTCTTAAGTTTAGATAGAAATACCTGTGTTTCAATTCATGCCCACTACCTCTTATCCTCCCACTGAAAAGAGTCTGGCTTTGTCTTTGAAACCAGAAAAGAATCCAGCTTCATCTTTGCTTATTATGGCAAAATATTAAAGCTCAGTATTTTGTTAAAGTTTCGTATTACTTTCCTGAATATCCCTTTCCCCGGCTCAGTCTTGTACTGAGAGGTGTTTATCAGACAGGCATGTTTAAGCTATTGTGTTTCACTGTAGACTACTTAAAAGTGTGATGTAGAGGTTATTCTTGCTTTAAAAGATTACCTGTAAAAATGTTTACAGCTTTTAAGAAAAATGGGTTTTGACTATGGTGTGATTAGATTTAGATCCTGTGAAAGCCCTCAGTATTATTCAGATAAGTGTGATCTTTTGCTTTTGTTAGCTAAACTGAGAAAAAAATTAATTTTCCTAGACTTAGACAAATATTTGTTTCAACTTGTCATAATGTTGACTCTACAAAAGTTTCATACTCAGTGATTCACCACTCTTCCCCCCTCCCCTTTTTCCGAGGGTACTTAAAAAACACAGTGATGTTAATTACTAAATTTTTCATGCTTTATATGTATTAAAAATAGGGGGGTTGGACTAGATGATCCTTCGAGGTCCCTTCCAACCCTAGAATTCTGTGATTCTGTGATTCTGTGTAATCACTAAATGATCAAATTTAGCTGTAGAATCCAGTCCCTTAATCCTGCTAGTGCTTGATGTTTTTTAAACCTTAGGAAAGTATGGAAGCAGCATCTCCTTCCCGTGTTCTTGAGAACTGGATCGTGAGTGTGTCTGAAGCAATGTTGGCAATTCGTTTGGGTAATAATGAAGAGCGTTCTTGTTGCCTCTGTTACATTTTCCTTGTCATCTTAATCTTCCTTGGAGAACAGGCTGTACTGGAACAGGCTCCCCAGGGCAGTGGTCACAGCACCAATCCTGCCTGAGTTCAAGAAGCGTTTGGACGATGTTTGCGGGCACATGGTGTGACTCTTGGGGTGCCCTACACAGAGACAGGATCTTGATGGGTCCCTTCCAACTCAGCACACTCTATGATTCTATGATTCTGTGTTTCTATGAATCAAGACCAGTCAAGCCAGGGAAGGATGGAAAAATGTGATAATGATCGGGTGTTCAGTTTCATAGCTGAAGTACCCGAGATTTTTCTAAAGCAATTATCTGTTTCCAAAAGTCAGCATCACTTCCAGCTCACGGTCCTGTCTATTTTCCACATCATCTGCTTCTGCCTGTCCATTTTCCACAACATTTGTACAGTCTCTGTGTGTAATTTTTAAATTGCTCTATGCATGGATTGTATTAATTCTTATGGAGAAAATTGGTTTGTTATCTGTTGGATTGCTCAGCATCTCGCTTTTCAGGAACACATCTGCAGCAAACAGCAGGGTATGGCTGTATTTCTTATTTGTGTGTGTTTGCAGTACGGTTTGTTTATGCTTGTGTATGTTTGCAGGACTGAGAAAGAGAACTGAATAATACACAGTAATTGTTACTTCATATAAAATGTATGAAGGAAAAGAAGAAACTATGAAATGTAGGTACTTAGAATAACAATAAAGAAGTGGAAATTATTATATTCATAGTCTGGGCATAGCTCATTATTTTGCTTGGAGGGACAAAGACAAGGTGTCCTTTAATTTCATATATAACATGCCAGGAAGAATAAATTTGAGGCTGCTTCTTGGCTTCTCTCTTTTTCTTTTTTGAATATTTCACCTTTCTCTATAGTGTCCTGATTATATGGCATGAAACCAGATTCACTTAACTTCTCTTTCTACAGAAACTGGGGATGGGATTTTTGAGTTTTTTACCTCATTTTCTTCATATGAGTTATTCAAATAGAGTTTGCTGCTTTAGCTGGCTATATCTTTTCTAGACAACACAATAAAATAGGCATTGTTCTTGTCAATGATAAAGCTTCTTAGGGCATTCTTGGCCTCGAGATCATACTGTTCCTTAGACAGTTTGCTGCATTTTATAAGTACAAAAAAAACCCCTAAAAGCACAGCAATATTAGCATCCCGTAACTCAGGATAAAATTATTGCATCAGGTGACATTTGGGAGATTATCTTTGTTGGAGCAGGTTTGTAGAAATTAATAGTTACATTCAGAAGGATTCACAGTTATCTCCTCTCTGTATGCTCTAAGGAAGTAGTTACTCTTCACTGTACAGTTTATTTTTCAGTTTGTCTTCCTAAATTCTCGTTTTTCAGCATTTATCATTATCTCACTTTTTATCATTCCAAGTCTTTTTGGCAGGAAAAATGTAAATTACTGTCATCCAAACTGCTTTGTACTATTTCAGCTGTCCATGCCAACCTTTTTCTCCCTTTGTAACTTGCTATTTGACCAAATCATTTTTTCTGTTCTTTTTTTTCTCTTAAGTGCCGTTTCTATTTTTAACACCTTCTCATTTTAAATGAAACCACAGTCTTCCTGAAATATTTGTTTCTTACCCCCCCCGCCCCACACACAAAAAAGAAAAATAGTAAAGACTTATAATGAAAAAATTCCATATGTTAGAAAAATATGAATAATTGACCCAAATCTTTTTGGCCAGAGTTCCAGACCAGTGAATAATTTCCATGAGTCACTGGTCTGGCACTCTGGTGATGTGACTGAAGGACATGTTGGAGAAACCAAAATGAAAGCCAGACTCAGCCTTGTTAAAGTTATTGGAAAATTTTCTCAATGTATTTCCCTGTGAATTAAAATCCTTCATTTGTTACTCCTCTACCTCTCCTTGCAAAAAATACCATCACCCCAAAAAAACCCCAGTGAGGTTGCTGTGGGTCTCAGTGCATGTCTTTTGTCACAGACCCTCTTACATCTTAATTCTACATCACATTCTTGAATTCTGTCGTAGAGTTTCTTTAATCTAGATGTTTCTTGTGACCAGCTGAAACCCACCTGGCTAAAGCGATCCAAAGTTTTTCCCTCTACAGGCTTCGTAAGTAGTGTGCCATTTCCCATCGTCATAAATCAGTTGGCAACCTTCAGCACCCTAGGCTACACCCTTCCTGAAACTGTAACTTTCCTCAACTTCCATGAACTTCTCTCCCTCTCCCTCTCCCTTTCCCCTCTCCCTCTCCCCTCTCCCTCCCTTCCTCTTAGTCCTCTTTGCTGTTGTCATAAGAGTGGGCAATAGTTGCCTGATTTAATGATGCATCTGCTTCTGCTTGTCTTTTTGTTTTTTGATGCACCGTTTCTTTTCTTTTACTTAGATAATGCTGCCTTTGAGCCAGGAAGAAACAATTATGTCTTCTTGTTCTGTCTTTCTGTAGCATTTAACTTTTGACCTGCGGTTAGAGCTCCTCTGGGATAGCAGCAAAAGTTGTTTTGTTATTCCTAATTAAAGTGTGTGGAAACCAGAAGTGAGGCTTAGGAGTTTCTATGCACATGTGTGTAAAGGTTCAACATAGCACAGTCCGCTACAGAACGCCAAAAGATATTGCAGGAATCTTGGTTACTTAAATTCCTCCACTGGTCTTGTGGAAAAAAGGTTTCTTTTTCTTGCACAATTCAGTACTTTCTAAATCAAGTGTTAAACTCCACTGTCATTTTAAAAATATTTGTTTCGTGGTCAGAGCTCACTTGCATAAAGCAACTGGTAGATGGAAAATCTTCATGTTGTGTCTGAGTAATTTCTTCACTCAAAAAACCCAAAGCAAGTTATTCTGTGAGCAGCAGGACTTCAGAAGTGGGCATGCTGTGGCTGTATATGGGTGAATCATCCTAATGTTTGAAGATGCCTTTGCAGCAAGGGCAGAAATTTGGATCTCTTATAAGGCTGTTAGTTACTGAAAGCTTTGACATCTCTACTATATGTCAAATCTATCTGAAATTGCTCCAGAAATATTGGATGACTTATAAACATTGAAACAGAGGGAGAGGAAAATACAGAGATTATATCATAAATTACATGATCTCGGGAGCCTTGTTTTCTTAGGAAAAATAGATTAAAAATCCTCTAAGCCTGAACTGTTTTTATTTCCTGCAGTCTGTAAAAAATATGTTTTCCCAGCTTTGCATAGATACAGCGTCTTCAGGTTGTGGAATTATGTCATCCCACACCATGCTGGTGTTGTCTGCCTGACCTTTGTTTCTTTGTTTATACCAATCATTTACCTGTATTCATGGAGTCTAGTAATAAATACCAGGGTCAACAAAGCTTCACGTCAAATGAAAACTGTTGTTCTTACATGACTTGAGGCTGCCAATATATAATTGTTTAATCTTCTGCCATAATGGAAATTTCAAAGTAGAAATAAATCCACATTAAAACACATTAAACATAAAAGATATATTGCATTTGCATGATTTGCAGAAAGCAAAGCAAACTGATCACATCAACGATTAATATTGATAAAATAATTACATTTTTGTGATTACTAGACATTAGAATAATCTGTCTTTCAGGAAATATCTGCAACCTACACCTCATGCAAAATTAAATGAAAACCAGTTTTTTAATATCTTTGTTTTAACTATCCTAACTCCTAACATTTTTTCTAATTTTAATTTAAATTTAATATGCCATATTTATGAACATAGTACTGCAGGCTTATTTTTAAATTAGACTAATTCAAAGTATTTTAGACTAACTGGTCTGAATTTTTATTACTGTCTCCTTTCCTTCATATTGTAGTATTTTATTAAAAATGTCCAGTTTTATTATGCATATAGTAGCACTTCATATTTAGCATTATCTATATGCTTGCTTTGGAGAAAATTCAGTTACTCTGATTTTAAATTAGCATGCTTTTGAATTGTACAGATCAATATTGGGGTGTCATCTTTTTATGGGGATGACGGGCAGGAACTGTCAACACATAAGGCCGTTGCAACCCAGCATATTACTTTGGGTTTACCACTTCTGGTAGCATTTTGAAAGTTAGGGGGTTTTCCCCTTATTTTTTCTGTACTCCTTGCCATTAGCATAGAGTGGGAGGAACAACAGTGGCCCCACAGTGCATCATGCGGGTTCCATTTGTCCATACCCTTGCACCTTGCAGAAATTTGTTTCTCAGGGCATCTGCTGCTTTCAAGGCCACTGGAAGTCTGGGTCTACACGCAGTACCTGCCTGGAGACTGACTTCCTGGGCTTTAGAAAGGCAAAAGCTAGGCCCTCACCAATTCATTTACAGCCCACATTGCTGTCTCTTTCTTCCACTGGAAAGTACACTGGTTTGTGAAACTTCCTCACCCACGAACTTTCTCTTTTTGCCTTCTAATTTCTTTCATCTTCTGCAATTGAATGTTGGAGGAGATTGACATTTCTACAAATACTCACTTTGGAAAGGTACTGGGTGATCTGAAAATTTAAACCAGTACCTTGTGTCTTCTGCAGAGTTTAAATATTTTAACGCTTGAATATATACTTTTTACTTTTTTTGCAGATCCAGTCTTGCTTATGGAATTGTTGAACATCTGAGATCAATGAAAAAACATTTTTGCATGCATAAGAGGATCAGTTTGGTTTATCTGTTTTAAAATCAAGTGTGGCACTTGATGACTCATCTACAAGATTTCTTTTGCTGACATCTGAAGAACAAAGTGCTTTTCAACCTGTACTTCTGTAGCACTATGACTAACTGTAAAGGCAGATCTACCATCTCCAAAACCAATAGCAAAGTTCATGACAGAGAAGGTTTTGTAAACTGGACCATAAATCTTAATACAATTCAGTCCGATAAATTTTTACGACTGCTTTTGAGTATGGTTCCTGTTGTTTACCAAATAAACCAGGATGAAAGACACAAAAAAGTGAATGGTGTCTGGCAAGATGGGTTGCAACCAGCAGGACACGGTTTCAATGTTAGGTCTGAACAACACACAGAATACCATCACTTCTCAGAACCAAGCTTTCATGGTACTAATGGACACAGCCCATCTAGCTGTAGCCCTAAATATGATGATTATGCCAGTTACAGTTACTGTGATGGTATGGATGCTTCAGAAACAGATGCCATGTTGCAGGAAGACAACCTATCTAGCGACAGTAATGAAGATATCATCGTGGAAGGAAGTAGAAAGCAACCCAAAGAATCTAGTAGTATTATGGCATTACAGATACTCGTACCTTTTTTGCTAGCAGGATTTGGAACTGTTTCTGCTGGCATGGTTTTGGATATTGTACAGGTTGGTATTTGCTTTGGAAGATGTTTCTTTAACAGGGTAGCCTGTGGTGTTTATAATTCTGACAGGTGATACTGTAGACCTTTATGATATTGAGGAGTGATTAGGTCTGTGTATGGTTATGCTACTACAAACTCCTTTTCTCCAAACCTCATCTTAAACAATTCCAATGTTTAATATGGAGTCATTCAAGTCCTGGTAAGTGTTGCTGCTTAGCCACAGTGAGCTGGTGAATAAAACTATTACCTTCTGCTTTAGCTGAGGATGGTGCGGCAATACATAGAAGTTCAAAAAGATTAGAAGAATGTGTTGCATTATCTCATATCCTTGTGTGCTTCAAGTCTATGCAATTACTGAAATATTGTGTAGATTTGGTTCATGATAATGCATATGGTATATGAAAATGTGCATTATATTCATATGTTATATGAAATTAATATGAAGTGATTTAGGGCTTTTTTGAATATTCAGGTGTATGTAACTGATTTTTATATAGCATTAAATATACTGAATACCTGGAATTACAAACATCAGTGATGTGAACAGGGCTGCAAAGTCACATCCACCTTGAAACATAATTGTAGTAGGTCCAGAGAAGCCAGATTATCTTGGTTTGTGATAGCAGATTTAACTCATGATAGTTGTTCAGAACTAAGATAAAATAGAACTTTCTCTGAATTTTAAGGCTTAAGTTTACTAATATTTTTTAAACCTGCTTTGAAGTATTATATAACTACGGTCCTACTTATATAGAACATTTTTAGGACTGGTTTCTAGCTTAACACAGTTGTAGATATCAGCAGCATTTCAGTGGAGTCAAAAGTAACAGTTGCCTATTAAATAATTATTTGTGCAGTGATATTTGAAGAAAATTCTGGAGAAAGTAATAGTAAAGAAAGGGTTTTTGGACTAGCTAATTTTCTTCCGTTCTCTTTGCATTTTGACGGCTATATTTACTTTTATTTCCTACCTACATTTTCTTATAAGTGTAAACCTCATGGATTCTTTCTTCCTGTATGAGTAGATTCATAACAAATATTTAAAAATAAGAAATAACCACAATATTAAAACCAAAAGACATTAGAGAAATTAATCTTTTGTTTTGTTCTGTTTCATTCAGCTTTATGGTTTTCTTTAGCTACACTGAAGGGTTTACAAAGTATAAATTTATAGAAGAGTTAGAAGTGATCATCTTTGTCACTCAAATCTTTTAGAGTGTAAAGGAAGCCTGAACTTAATCAGTTGCAATTAAAAGACACTTTTATGCATCAAGAAAAGGAAAATAAAATTTGATATGTAAACTCTACTGCTTCCTTTCACTGATTTACACTAATCCTGTGCTTTATTCATTTACATCTTACCAATTATTCTTTGTATGGATGCTTTGTTTGTACTCTGTTAATATATGATTTATTACATGATACAACATGATGATCAGCAAAAAGAAGCAGTTATGCTTACTGCTACTACTGGTTTTTAATCAAATGTTTCACCTTGCCTTCCTTGCTTTAAGGGAATGTAAGTCTAATTTATATAGCTGGTTTTTGGGCTGGACAGAGATATTTCTTGATTTTTTTCTTCTATGTTACTTTTAATCTTGATTGGTTGCCCAGTCCAGCTCACCATGAATGAGATGTGACATGAAGGCAAAAATCAATAGTGTCAGTACTACCTTTTTTTCACCCTAAAATAAGCATTAAACTGTGATGCCAGTAAAGCAGGATTTTGAAATGTGACAGAACTTGTTTCGAAAAGGAAAATTTTAAAACAACAAGGCATCCTTAAGCTTGTTTTTTAAAAACCATTTAATGGCTCTGCTTTCCCAGTAGTAAAGAAATATATAACTTGACACATAGGAAATTCTCAGATCTTGAGATTTGAGGGTTGAATCCTTTTATTTTAATTAAAACAATAATTTCAATGATTGCTAATCCATGAATGCAAGGACAATTTGCAGCTTTGTTAGTTTAGTTAAAGTTGGTAAATGATTACAAATTAAATACATGGATTGACAGACATACAAAATAGCACAGCATTTCTGGGCTGAGAATTCAGTGCACAAAAACTATGGGAGAGTTTGTCTTTGTTTGCTTTATAAAATCTGGGTTTTGGAAAAGTGTACTCTTCTAAATTTCACACTTAGAAGTAAACAAATAGAAGTCTTTTTCACTTACAGACTCTGTTCATTGACAACAAATTCCTTGCTATTTTTACGTAAGGTTCCTATACGGCTCAAAGGGAAAAGAAAATATTGCTGTAAGAGCAGAATTCAAGAGCAGTAATAGCACCTGATACTATTTTCAAGTCATGAAATAAAAAGACTTCAAATCAGTAACATCTTTTTTTTTAACTAGGTTTGTTTTAAGGCCAAGTTTTGTATCTCTTACTTTTGGTATTCTCATCTTTGAAGCAGTGATATGCAGTCATAAATCTACTTTATCTAGATAGATAACAGTTCTGGCTTTAGACTTTTAGGTCTAATATAAAAAGATTGATATTTTTTTTTTTCTTTTTGGAGGCTTAAGTTATGAGTTACAGAATTTTTTAATATTTTGTGGATGGTCTAAAGAGAATTTTTCAATATAATGTTTCCCACTGTATCATTATATATAGCACTGGGATGTATTCAAGAATGTTACTGAAGTTTTTATCTTGGTTCCTGCACTTCTGGGTCTCAAAGGAAATTTGGAAATGACCTTGGCATCCCGTCTGTCTACTGCTGTAAGTAACTTTCTCTTCCCCTTTGCTCTTCAGATATATGTTGTAAATATTTCAAAAGGAAACAAAGCTTTGAAACACAAGTTTAGGGCTTCATCTGGCTATTACGGGGGCTCTTTAAATCTGTTATTGAATTGGCAAAGTTAAAAAGGTGACCCTCTATGTAATTTCCACACATCAAAATTTTACTTCTTTGGTTTCTCCTGAGTCATTCAGAACAGATAAAGTAGATTTTTGAGAGTTACATGTGTATTCTGTAGGTTGACAGATCTCTCTGGCCTTTAATAGAGTTTGATTAGGCTAACAAAATGTGTACCTTTTGACCACATTTCTCTTAAGACCATTTATCTGGCACTAAAGTAAAGCATTGCGAATGTTGCTACTCCAGACCTTTGTTGATCAAACTGTCAGAAACTCTTTTATAGCTTTCTGGCTAAACAAAATCACAGAATGGTTTGGATTGGAAGGGACCCTAAAGATCATCCAGTTCCAACCCCCCTGCCATGGGCAGGGACACCTCCCAGCAGACCAGGTTGCTCCAAGCCCCATCCAGCCTGGCCTTCAACACTGCCAGGGAGGGGGCAGCCACAGCTTCTCTGGGCAACCTGTGGCAGTAAAGAATTTATTCCTAGTATCTTATCTAAATCTACCCTTAGATTTAATAATTTTATTCTTTTTTTGTTGTGGTGTTTGTTTTCAGGGTCTGCTTGGTTTTTTGTGTATGTCAACACTGTAACATACCATAACTATGTTTTTTATGTCTTCTTTCTTACATGTTTGTCATGTTTCTTACATGTTTTGTTTCTGCATCTCAGATGTTCCATTCCTTCTACTTTCTAGCCTAAGCAAGCCATATTAGCTTACCATGTAGCTGTTTTGTGTGTGTGAATAACTATAGTGAGCAGAATGTTCTAACAATGTGGCTAAACTATTTCTCATGCCTGAACTGGGTATCTCTGTAAGGCACTGCCTAATGCCATGTTTCTCCTTTGTAAGATAATTTTTCCATTGTCCAGCAAGGCCCCCACTCTCTGCCTGTTCCTGCTTGAACAAGTCTTTCTGGAAAATGTTTGATCAAAGGTGTATGTAACTCCAGATGAGACCTTACTATAGCTTCGTAGAATAGTACTTGCCTATTTCTCTCAAAAATTGCTCTTGAAACTTTCTAGTTTGTATGTACTTATTTTCCTAGCAGTGTTGGATTTAGACCTCACAGTCACTTTGTGATCAATGACTGTGTCCCAATGTTTCTCCTTTTGTGTCATTTCCAGCTGTCACTCCCATTTTCTGGCAGAAATATTATTAGTCCGTAAGTGCATAGCCTTGCATTTATGCTGTTGAATTTCATCTGTTTCCATTGCTGTAATCCTCAAGGTCATCCAGTTTTTGTATGATATTATAGTGCTTTGTATTGACAACATCTCCCGTTTTTCTGTCATTAATAAATTTCATTGCCACGTTGTATTGAGTTACTGCCCAAATGCACACTGTGATGGATATAGCCTTAGCAGTCCTATGAAGGTTTGCTTGTGTCATGCCCATTATAGAAATTGATTACTTTTGCCCCATATTCATTCTTACATATGTAAGAATTGACATGTTTTGTTATATCTTTATCAATGGCAGCCGCAGCTATTCAGTCTTGTCTTCTGTTTGATTTTAATGCTCCTACTTTTCTGAGTGTTCTGGTTTTTAACAATATTTTGTGTTTAAACCTTACTGTCTTTACTGTCAGGAATGAATACTTTTGTCTTTTACTTTACTTTTTTTTTTTTTTTGAGTTGACCTGTTGCTTAATTTGTTCCTGACTGGTACAGTTCATGGCCTGAGGAGTCAAAGTGCTTGAACTGTGTAGTGAAAAATAACACCAAGTCCAAAATCTACCAGTGCCTTACTGAAGGCTTAAAAAAAAGAGAATCAGAATCAGCTTCACCACTTCTGCTTCAGTTAATGGGATCTTTAATGCTTTGTCTCAGTTGAACTGGTGACCTTTGCCAGATCACAACTCCAGAACTTCTCTGGGCCAATCAATGGCTGATTTCCCCATCCTCACCAATGCCATCTCATTTGTGAACATTGCTGCTCTCAGGGGACATTTGGAAAAGAGTCATGCAGACCCTTTTTCTGCACTGGGAAACCTGACCTCAGTTCATATTATCCATCATCTATACCAAAAGTCGAGGAGTTGATCCTTCTCTTGCACACTCAGAAAAAGGATACTGGAGTTTTCACAACACTGGCTGCATGTTCAGTGGCTAGCTAAAGTTGTCATCATGAGGTTCAGGCTACTTCTCAGCCCAAAAAGGCATTCTTAAGAGTATCCCATTAACTGTGTGATAATATGATCTGTAGATGTCTTGGACATGATTCTTTCAGAGCCAATTTGTCCATTTGAAGCCCAGGATCCTACCAAGACTCAAACAGCAGCCCATTCTAAGAGGGCTTAGTTTAAGGAGTGTTGCCAGTGCCACTCACCACTGTCATTAAGTCTCACCAAGACAAAAATCAGCTGATGCTTCAAAGGTTTTTACTCAAGTATGCTATGAAAGCTTCCTCCCCAGTACCAGAAATTGTCATATGTCTGTCTTGGCCAAATTGTGTTAACTGGCTCTGTTCACATCCTTCCACCATGAAGGTTAATTAACTGGCTACAAAGAGTAGTTTCTTTGGCATTGGCCAAAGTCACGATCAGAGCACCACTGGCATCAAGCTACTTCCCAGCTTTGCATCAACAGACTTGTTATTTGTTTGTTTAATGCCTCTGATTTCCTTGTATGACCTGTTTTCTTCAACACTCATGAAAGACCCTGGACTAAGTCACAAGTTCGTTGGATATCCTTCACAGGGAGGAGGAGGAGGTTTGTCAAGGTTCAGTGAACATTCTCTCCTTTGCCAGTAGTGACTCTAATTTATTCTAACTGGTGAAAAGCTCATCAGTAAATGTTGTAGAGTGGAGGTTTAAGAGAACAATATTGTACAAACTAAGAACACTATATATCCCTTGTTATCAAGATAATGCTAACAAGATTATATTTAGTTTTTATATGTAAAAAAAACCCCAAAACAACAACAGAAAAAAGGGCTTCTATCTTGCAAAGAACCTTACAAAGTTCTCTTATGTATCTTTTTTCATGCACACTAGTTGCAAAGTGCACAGCTCTGAGCTGGTGGATTGCCAGCTGCATGCCCTCGAATGCTACTGCAAAGGCAAACAAATACACAAGAACTGAGTAGTGTTCTAATTGAAGGTTTAAAAAGCAAACAAACAAACAAAAAAACCACCCAAAAAACTATGGAAACCTGCTACATGTAACTTCCTACAGGTGACATCTTGGGCTTAGTTGCCAGATATGCGCCTAAGCTTCAGGACAGTTGCCTTGTTTGCTTTGTGTCCCCCAGGTTTTATAAATGGATGCTGTGTTATATCGTGTCATTCCTTAGTGGAGAGTTTAATCAAAATGCTTGCTACTGAGCCTGCAATTTAGGTTCCAGTTCTGTCAGACCGCTATGGAAGAGGTTATTCTGACCTTTGCACTCTTCACCTTGATTTCATTGACCCCTACTCTCTTTAGCTAACCAGTCTTTGGTCCTGTCATCCTCATCCTAAGTGAAAACTGAAGGAGTGTATTAATTCAGGGCATATCTCAACAGTTATTTGGAGGCAGTTGTATGATTAATCTTCCTTTCTCTGACCTACATTTGCAGTAGCTGGCTCCCCACCAGGTACCGCCTTTACAGTAAACGCAAGACTGTGCTCCTGTGAATAGTTTTATCTTTGAGGTGGAATTTCTAACATTTCAGCATTAGAGCTAATTCATACCCTTCTTGCTCTATTAGCTTATAATTGCATCTGAATTTGTAGACATGTCTCTGCTCTCGGGGCTGTAAACTAATTATCTTTACTTGATTGTAATTATGTAGTCAGCCAAAAAGGTGATGTCTTGTTAGAAATTCTGTTTCTGTTATCCATAATATCCCTGGTTTCAAGTTTTGCCTGATTGCTTTCATTCATCTTGTTGCCCAAATTCCTATTTTGGCTGCTTGTTACTGGTCACTCACAATTTCCCATCCACTTTAGAATTAGTCATTTCACAAAATACATCTCAAGACTGTTTTTTTAATCTACCTCATAGCATATCTTGTACCTCTGTTTGGTGTTAATGTAAACCATTCTCCCTCCCCCCACTGCTGTGCTGGCATAACTGTGTGAGGTGTACTTAGGTCAACTGCCCATTCAAGCACAATATTTATATTCTGTGTTTTGTATTCTTCAGCTTTGTTCTATAGTTTGAGTCATTCTCATTGTCTTGGCTCACACTATTACCTTTTCTCTCTATTCCTTTTTATTTTTTTTAAGAGGAAGTAAAAAAACTACAGCCTGACACCAAAACACCACTCATCCAGTCATCCCTGTGAACGTCTGCAGACTCTTGTTTTAACTGTCTGTTATCAGGTTAGACATTGGCAAGATGACTTTGCAAACTTTCTGTTTAGGTCCATCTATTCCACAGTATCACAAGAAACTAGATCTTACTTTGTGGAAATCTGAAGGTGAAAGGAGTCATCCTGCTCTTTTTCTCGCATCCAAACCCAAAGACCATTTGTGAATGGTTACATGGTTGCATGTGATGGATCAGATCATTTTGTAGAAGATTACCCCTTTTTGCTACCTGAAAATTAGCGTTTTCCATCAAACCAGCAAGCAAATTTGTGTTGCCATGAACTCACTCATGGACTTGATAGATCTGCTTCAAGAAAATGTGAAGCTAATAGTAGGGAAGAGAGCTATGCCATTTGGCAGCAGCTCACTTTTAGACTGGATTAAGCATTTAGCAAGATTACCGTTTTAACAGGTATTTTTTGGATACTTTTAAAAAACTTCTTCAAAGGAGAAAAAGAGTGAAAAAGCAAACAACCTGTCATTTAGCTTATGTTTCATTTTGTTCATTTAGCTTATGTTTAAGCCTATTAATTTAGACATTCAATACTCATTTAGCCTATTTAAGAAGGGTGAAAAGGAGATTCTTATCTACACTTCCTTAAATATTACTGTAATATTTAATTTTAATGCTTGTATTTGCGGAGCTTTGACTCTACTTTGAACACTGTAAAATATTTCTAGTGTAGATTGAGATAAAGTGTCTTACTATATTTCTAAGTTTTTAAGGTGGCTGTTCTCTTAATACTTTTTTCCTTGCAACTCACTATTATCACAAAATGGAACACAGTGGAAAAGGAATTAAAGTAGTACCAACCAGAAAGAAATTATCGAAAGAGGAAAAAAAATATGCGTTAAGACTTTCTGTGTTTTGATAGGTATGTTATCTTATAAATTAGTATTCTGGAGGGAAAAAAAACCACTAAAATTTATGCTTAAAAAAAATTGTTCAGTCATCTTAAAAGGGAAGTTATTTTAAATATAGTCATAGTGCAATGGTATGTACAGTTCTTCACATTTTGTCCTCTAACTCAAAAAATAAGTAAAAGTAGGAAATATATTATAAAAGAGTATACACCTACTTTTTCATTTCTTAGAATAATTTATTTGCTGTTTTTCCAGCTATTGTCTTAGGACTGGACTTGCATCATTTACAGCGTCATAAGTCTCTAGCGGTATTGTATAAATGAAAAGTTAGAATACTAAACAGTATTAGATGTGGTTTTTGATCTTCTGTAAGCACTTGCAGTTTCTTTATGTAAGTAGTTTCTTTGCAATCAATTAACACACTTGCATGAGAGTGTGTGAGTCCACATGTATCTCCACATTTTTCTATTGGCTCATAGAATTTAAGGTCCATAGAAACAAGTTCAGTCTAAAGTAACTGACCACTGATAAGTTTCCCTTCCAGCCACTGATCTAATCACTGGTGGTGTTTGAACACTCCTGGAATGTAAGGTGGCTAATAGATCTTGCACAGTAACCTAATGCTAAACAAGTTACTAAGTAAAACTCCATCAGGTTTAGCTACTTTTGGATAGAAATTGTAAGTACAGTTTAAAATCAACAGCAATACTTGACTTGAAAAAAGTATAGCTTGGTTTTAACTTGCTTTCAAAATGTCTCTTTCTTGTATGAGGTGAATTGTTTGTGGGTTTCTGCCTTGTTAGAGCATTTTCAAGTAATGCAATTTTAAACCCAAATGTCTGAAATTCTTTTGTAATTTTGACAGGTAAATATTGGAAAAATGGATTCTCCCATTGAGAAATGGAACCTAATAATTGGCAATTTGGCCTTAAAACAGGTAAATATAATGGACTTATTTGATTAACTCATATAAGTGTGCAAAGTTATTGAAAAAGTCGACCACAAGAATTGGTAAGTATGGAGATGGACAGTGTTAATGGCAGGCTAACTATACTACACTGGCTCATACAATGTTTGCATGACTGATTTTTTTTTGAACAGTGCAGTTCTTCTCTAAAACAATATGAGCTTATATTTATCAGAATAAGAGGTAAAGTATTCTTTGTGACTCTACCAAGGGTATTTCCTCTTTAATTTTTCTGCAGGAAGATCTGAGGATGATTAGAGAAAAATTTCAGATTTGGCAAAACCTTTTAAATTTGACCTCTCAAATGTTTTCAGTACTGTATTTGCATTGGATTAAATGTTTATAGGAAGTATGTGATAGAGCTTTGGGATAATAAAAAATACTTTAAATAGCTGGGTCATTTGAGGAAAAGGAGCGCTTGTTTTCCAAAGCAACTATTTCTTAAGATTAAGAATTATTTCATGTTTATATGTTATTACACAACATGCTTAAAAAGCAGGTGAAATGTCTATGCT
Source organism: Aegotheles bennettii (assembly GCA_013398125.1). Lineage (NCBI taxonomy): Eukaryota > Metazoa > Chordata > Aves > Caprimulgiformes > Aegothelidae > Aegotheles > Aegotheles bennettii. The sequence continues at coordinate 225,224 of VZRW01009973.1, read as the reverse complement.
GGTGAAATGTCTATGCTGTGACTTCACTGTTTTAAGTGGCTTCAAGCATTTCAGCTTTGGCTCCTGGTAATCCTCAGCTCTTTTCCCTGATTTTACTTTTGTTATCTTTGAGTCTCTGAAATGTTGGTAAAGCCTTTTCTACTAGCATAAGATTTTTCTTCTTGGTCATCCAAGGTTATCATCATCTCTACAAAATGGATAAGCATGCTCCCTTTATACCTTGCAAATAAATGTAGATAAGAGGAAAGAGTAACAGAAAATGATTCTTTACACCTCTTAAGTCTATCAATTTTAAGAATTGTTCACCTTCCCCAGGTTCAGGCAACAGTAGTTGGTTTTCTGGCAGCAGTGGCAGCAGTTATCCTGGGCTGGATTCCAGAGGGCAAATACCGCTTTGATCATTCAATCCTTCTGTGTTCTAGCAGCGTAGCAACTGCCTTCATAGCTTCTCTTTTACAAGGTAAAAGGATTATATATGTATGCTACTTTTACAGTTATTTGGTTTTCTGTGGATACGGAATGTATATTATGTTGCTATTCCTTAATTTAAATCCAGTAAGGTAATACATCTGAAACACAGCTGAGGATAGGATGCCTTTTTGCAATTTACATATTCAATATGAATACAAATAGGCCTGCATATTGCATTAATCTCCTGTCATAGTCTTTGAAAAAGTTTGATTTGCATGACCTCCTGAACATATCTAAACCAAAAAGTATATTGTTTAGATTTTACCTAGTAGGATGGAGAATTTTTCTCCCCTGCTTTCTATATTCATTAATGTACAAAATATATTCATAGTACTGAACAAGTAGAGCTTATTTCTAATTAAGATCAAGTCAGCCTGGGTGTTAGCTCAGCTGAATCCAAACTTTCTGGTTGCCCTTGCTGCTTATGTATTAGTTTGTGCTCTGCTTTGTATCAGAAGTGAACAAATTGGCTTGTTGTGTTGAAGGGTTTGGGCCAAGTCCAAGTCTCCCTCTACAAGCAGTGCCAATGTCTGTCTGGAGCCATATCGTGTGATGAATTTAATCTTTTCTTCCCAATTGTCAGGAAACATTTAACCATAAAAGATACTACTTAGTGGACATGAGGGGAAGAATAAATACCTGTCCTGGTTTTGCTGGGACAGAATTCAAAAATCATTTTTCTGTTCAGAGAAGCTGTAGTTTTAAGAAACTACAGAGTCCAATTCTGTGAGAACAAGAGATGAGATGCTCTGGTGTGCAGGTTTCCATAGTGACCAAGCTCGAGGGTAGTTTTGAGCCACACAGGTGCAGTGGGCCAGTAGGGGTGAAGCCCAGGGCAGCTGAACCAAGCTAGCCAACCCAAGTATTCCATGCCGTAAATGTCACCCTCACTATAAACTGAGAAGTTGCAAGGTTCCAGAGGGGCTTCTGCCATGGCTGCCTTCCCGAGACTGTTCCGCCTGACTCACCAGTCATCCCAGGCCTGAGGCTGCTCCTCTGTTTGCTGAGATCACCATTGGAGCTGTTGTGCTCACAGTGTCGGCACTCAGCCCTCACTGCTAGAAGCACTCAGCTCATGACTGCTGTCTGAAGCTGAGTAAAACTTGTATTAGCTGAGTATCTTGTATTAGCACTGGGGGTAATATTAGATCGTTAGTATTAGTCTATTAAATCTGTTTTCATTTCAGCCCATGGGTCTCCTTTCCTTTTCCCGATTCCCCCTCCCAGGTGGGGTTGGGTGACAGAGCAACTGTCTAGCCCATGACAGTACCTCTACTCCGTTGAGTTTGACCATGTACAGAATTAAGAGCAGCAAGAGAACTGGGGAACACGAGTGCATTTTTTTCAATTCTCATGTATTATTTGGACACGAAGAGTAACTTTTGTTGTTATCTGGTGATGGGCCAGCACAGGAAATTCCTTTCTAAGCTTCATCCTCCTACATGTGAAACAGGCACCTTTGAAATATTGTGAATCCTACAGGATCGTTTCAGTTCTTTCTTTTGAGAATTTAATGGAGTGTAATTCTTTAGGCAATTCCTGTGAAAGTGAACAGAACAGAATAGCTTGAGTTGGAAGGGACCTTGAAGGTCATCTAGTCCAACTCCCCTGCCATGGGCAGGGACATCCTCCACTAGACTAGGATGGCCAGGGCCCCATCCAACCTGGCCTTGAACTCCTAATGTAGGCTACAATATGTAATATTGCTAAAATACATGAAAATTATCCAAATTTTTAAAAAATTCTTTAAAATAACATAAAGGATGGTATACCTAGTTGACCCTCTTATGTGACCCTCTTATGATGAGATGGAAATTACTCAAGTTATGCCAAAGAAGACTGTTAATAACAATGTGAATTGTATTTTTAGTTGACACTTGCTTTCTGCAGGGAAATGCCTCTTAAAATGTTAGTGCTGCTGTTTATAGGAAAAAAAAATAGAAACCATCATCGTCAATTTAAAATCATTTAACTGCATAGCAAGTAACATTCTTATATATTGTCTAGTTTTTAATTTATGATGTAGTTTCTTGACTTTTGGTGCTAAGTCCATGACTGGAAATGTTGCGCAATATCAGATGTTGACATATTTAATCCTAATGTTCTTTTCAGCCTAGTGTAAAGTAGTTTTCAGTTAGCTCAAGTCAATAGGGTGTAGAAATAATGCATTTCATATTTTTTCTTCAAGAAATAGCTGATTTACAATTTCAATAGTGCTAGTTCTAATCATAAGCAAAATGATTCATTGTACATGATTCTTGATTTTTGTGTGTGTGTGCTTGCTGTATTCTTTTAAATCTATAACCTCATTTTAAAAAATGTCTAAAACTTCAAAATACACACATCAGTCAAGTGGGAAGAAAAATAATTCTGGGACAAAAGCACTGTCTTCTTTTTTATGGAGTTTGGAAGTGCTATTATCCTGGAATTTTCTGTGGAGTTACAATTGTAGATACGGTTACTGTACTGTCTTCTTTGTTGATTCTAGGTATAATAATGGTTGGAGTTATTGTTGGATCAAAGAAGACTGGTATTAATCCTGACAATGTTGCCACTCCTATAGCAGCAAGTTTTGGAGATCTTATAACTCTTGCTATACTAGCATGGATAAGTCAGGGTCTTTATACTTGCCTTGGTAAGTATGATTCTAAGCTGTGTGTTCCCTGCTTTCTCAATGCTGGAATAACAAGTGCAATGGGGATGTTATAAAGAAATCCACAGTTTAGGGGCCAGGAATGAAGCAGGAGGGATTCACCTCTGAACTGTATTCTGAATTAACTATTTCCCCCTATGTTTTATTAGACTAACTACTCATATGTACTGAAACAAAAATGTAAGTTTCTGGCTCCTTTCTGCAAGGGAAGAGTTCTTTTCAGCACAAACTTTCTGCTTGTCTGTAACAGAGCTCTGCACCTGTGCTCAGCCTTTGGTTTGAGAGGATGCTTCATGACATACCCAGAAGAGGTGGAGGAAAGGCCCTAGGCTAGGGCCAAATGAAACATCTTGTTTGGCCAGCATCATTTATATAATTTCTTAAAGTTCATTTGACTGCTTTAAAAATAATGGCAAAGTATCAAACATGGGGATTTAAATAGGAAAAGGTTAACAGTTCTTTCTGCCTTAACAACTCCCTAAAAAGAGCTGTATCTGTGACTTGTTGTTAGATAGCTGTGGAAAGCACTAGAGGGCTCCCCAGGACCGTTGCTGGCTCTGATTCCTTGATTAGAATATGGAAAATGCTCTGGAATAGGAAGACCCAATATATTAAATGTGGAAGTCCGTGTTGCTTTCCATTTGTCAGTAATGATCTGAAGACTTCATTTAAAGCTTTCCTTTTTTTCTCACAGAATGTGGCTTAAATATATGCATTTATCTCTTGTGCATGTTGCATCCAGGTTGAGAACACAAATTGTGTGATTCCCATTATTATTTTCAGGTTCCTACCAGTTGCTTTAATTAGTATATTAGTATATTTCCAATTTACTTCTAATTCCTACCAGGGATTGCATTGTTTTTAGTGGCACTGCACTGAACAGTCTGTAACAGTAAATACTCTGCACATTAAAACATGAATCATCCGAGTTCTCCAAACTAGAAGATAAGTTTATAGCACCGTTTACTAAAGAGATGAGGGCTTAAAGTAAATGAAGATCAGTGGGGACTCTTGTTGAGAGCCTTTTCTCTTTCCTCTTCCCTCCTATATTTTTTAATTTAAAGTAACAGGCAGAAGTTCGTTGAAGAGTTGAGCGCTTTTAGGAGTAGATCTTCCACTGTTGGGTGCTACAAATTCTATAGCAAAGCCAGATTGAATGAGATTCCTTTTGCCATGCAAGCAACATGCTATAAATCTATCAAAAATGGAGTGAAGTGAGCTCTAAAAGAGGAGTCATTTATTCTGTCTTCCCCTTCTCCAGTTATTGTAGGATACATTTTCTTCTGTAAATTAAGTATGAAGAGGAAGATGGACCACCTTTCCTTAAAAGATGCATTTCAAGGTTAATGTAATTTTAGATTCTTATAGTAAGGTGTTCTACAGTAGAGTCTTCTGTTCTCAAGAGTTAGACTGGAGCTGAGTCATTTCACAGGTTCTGTAGGTAACTGGTGTCTATCATTCCCCACTTGTGGTAGATTGTGTAATATAATTGTGAACTATAAATTGCTTCTCTAGTTCTGTTTTTAATTCAACTTATTAGACAGGCAGTGGAATTTGAAGTTCTGGTAGGGAGCAACTGCCTTGCCTGAATCTTCACATAATCTTTGCCTTAAAAACTTGAGCAGGATGATTTTCAGTTGTGAGGTCTAAAACTTGTAAACCGCTTAATACATATATCTGATTACCTCCTTGTTTAGCAACATGGGGATGGTTGGTAACCTGCTTATTTGTTTATTTACCATTCCCTCTAGCACTTTAGAACAGAGAATCCCAATAAAGTGCCAAGATATTCCCATAGCAGAAGGTTTTTTTAAAAAAAGAATCTAAGCTCTGACTGTGTCCTGTCCTTGGAGATCCCCCAATCCTGAGAGCCACTCCTGGCTTTTGTCCTTTTCAAGAAGAAACTTGTGACAGTACAGCAGCAATGGGGTAGCTTTTATAATCCAGTTTATATCCAACTCCATTTAAAGGACTTGGGTATAAAACCTATTTTGTGAGTTTTCTCTGTACTTTTCTCCATGGTGAAATTAAGACACTTATACATACTAAAATGTTAAACAATAACTCCTCTCATTTGCTGTTGACTCAGAGGAACAAAGCTAAGCTATTGCTAAGTAATCTTGAAACTCCTATCTTAGTGTGTAAAAAACCCACTGGTTGCATTTTGTTTCATGTCATTGTCTTTTATATCACTATGCACTTTGGTTTTATAGCTATAAAACACATATTCACATTCTTGAAAGTGCATCTAACTTTTGCTTTGTTTGCTATAAAAATGACGGCTTGTGTCATTTTATGGATGCATATTTCTTTTTTTTCCTGTAGCTGCTGTTAACTAACTTAAAATGTGTTGAATTCGGCTAGGGAAAGGTTTGATAATCAACCATGGGTTAGTCAAGTTTTCTAAGATTTGTAAAGCTGCCATTGTGTCTGGTTACTTTCTGACTTCAGAAATGGTGCACTGCAGATGTAAGTTATATTTATTTTGGTTATAATTCATGAATCTTACACTAGTGGCAATGTCTTCTTATTTTTTTTTCCTTTTTAAAAAACTTCTTACAAAACATTTATGTGGCAGGATGATGTGTATGTATATTTTATATTTTACATAGTTATTATTTATTTAGAAGTTACCTATTAAATAATTTTTTTGTTAATTTGTTGTTCATTTGCTGGACTGATACCAGTTTTATCTGTGTGCACCTTTTTTTTTTCCAGAAGAAAGGAATTATATTATATACTTTACTTATTTTTAGTGTTCTTTGTAATACTTGGACTACATTCTTGGACTAGCTTTCCAAGTTTGGAGACTGGTGCAGATAGTTCAATACTCTCCCTGTTTTCATGAACACATTCTAACAAGTTCTTTAGTTGTTAGTGGGATTAAAAAAGAAATTTATTGTAAAAGACATACTTCTTTGAACTTTAATTCCTTTCCTGTGTTGGTAGAAGTCCTGAAATAGAGTACAGTGGGGTAATTGTTGATATACAAGTGAAAGAATTTCAAAAATTAGTGATTAATTAGGGTAATGCTCACCATTGCATCTGTATTTTGCTGTTCAGTGTTTGTTTGCAACAGAGGATCTTTGCTGACCAGCAGACTTTACCTTTTAATAAAATTGGCAACCTGTTTGAAAATGTGGCAAAGACTTGGAATTTATTTTTTGCCTTTTTATATTTTACTAAATATACTACATAAGAGCTATTCTCCTTATGACCTTTAAATCAGTTACTAAGCATCTGATACCTCTGCTAATGCCTCATCTTCATTCCACATGAGGAACAAAGAGGGAAAGATAAAAAGTAGTGATACAGTATGATTTATGTCTTTTGGGGAGAAAAAAGAGAATGGAAAAAAAGAGAGGGGGAAAGGAGACAAGTTTCAAAGTTCGAAGTGAATGGAGGTAGAATAAATGATGCCTTTCTGTGTGACCAGCTTTAGTGCACGCGGAGATCTTTCTTCCCCCGTGTGGAGGAAAGGATGCATTTACCTGGGCAGTAAGTAGTTTATCATAGAATGGTTTGGGTTGGAAGGGACCTTAAAGGTCATCCAGTTCCAACTCCCCTGCCATGGGCAGGGACACCTCCCACCAGACCAGGCTGCTCCAAGCCCCATCCAACCTGGCCTTGAGCACTGCCAGGAAGGGGGCAGCCACAATGTCCCCGGGCAACCTGTGCCAGTGTCTCACCACCCTCACAGGGAAGAAGTTCTTCCTAATATCTAATTTAAATCTACCCTCTATCAGTTTGAAACCATTTCCCCTTGTCCTATCACTCCATGCCCTTGCAAAAAGTCCCTCTCCAGCTTTCCTGTAGCCCCTTCAGGTACTGGAAGGCTGCTCTAAGGTCTCCCTGGAGCCTTCTCCAGGCTGAACACCCCAATTGCCTCAGTCTCTCTTCATAGGAGAAGTGCTCCAGCCCTCTGACCATCTTTGTGGCCCTTCTCTTGACTCCCTCCAACAGCTCCATGTCCTTATGTTGGGGACCCCAGAACTCCAGGGGTGTGTTGGGGACACAGTACTCTAGGTAGGGTCTCACAAGAGCAGAGTAGAGGGGGAGAATTCCCTCTGTCGACCTGCTGGTCACACTGCTTTTGATGCAGCCCAGGATACCGTTGACTTTCCAGCCTGCAAGCACATGTTAATGGCACGTTGGGCTTCTCATCAATCAACACTCCCAAGTCCTTCTCCTCAGGGCTGTTCTCAATCCATTCTCCACCCAGCCTGTATTTGTGCATGGGATTGCCCCAACCCAGGTGCAGGACCTTGCATTTGGCCTTGTTGAACTTCATGCAGATTGCATGGGCCCACCTCTCAAGCCTGGCAAGGTTCCTCTGGATGGCATCCCTTCCCTCCAGTGTGTTGACCGCACCACGCAGCTCGGTGTCGGCAAACTTGCTCAGAGTGCAAGAACTTTACATCAGATCATTTCTGGGTTTTTTACTAAGTTGGATAAAACAAAACTATAATTATCAAATAAAGGAATCACGTATTGTGTGTACTCTTTTGAGTAATAACTGCATTGGGCCCACCTCTTAGTTCACAGAAAGAGGAGAAAGGAGGAAAAAAAGGCATCACAAAGGAAGAAGGAGATAATATACAGTAAAATGGTTAGATAAGGAAAGGAAAAAAAATGCTTCTTTTGGGGGCTTTTTGTCATTCTCATTCTAATAGCTTTCTGCTTTTAGCTTACCCAAGTGAGAGGGGTACTACCTTTTCTGCTGGCTCTGCTGCAGATGTTGTTACTAGTCAATGCAGAATTATAGTAACTTCTAAAAACTGTACAGCAATTCTTCCAGGAATCATTTTAACTACACCAAGATAACATCGAAGTAGTAATTGCTTGAATTTGCAGCCTTTGTAATGAGACATAATACATGGGTGAGAATACTTCCTTATACACTAAATATTCTTCGGTAAAGTGTTTGTGTGTTCTACATTAACTACTTCAACCTGTTAATTTAAAATGTATTTTGTGTTAAGACTTACCCAAGTTCTGAAAATTTAGACAAAATGTATTCAACATTCAATACATGACCACATTTTGAAACTAAATATATGTAACAGTGGAATGTTTGCATAGTTTATATATATTTGCCATTAGGATAAATTTTCAATTATTTATCTCACTGTTGAATTATGAAGTCTTGGATCACTGTAATAGTTTCTGTGTGGATGGGATTACCAAATCAAGTGATCAAAAAAAAAGATAGTGTTCTTTCTGTGGAAGCAGCTGTTTGCCTTAGTAGCTCAGCTTTATGCTGGTACTTGCTGGTGTTTGCAGTTGGGTTCCTATAAAATATGGTGCAGTTCTAATGGAAAGGTGCAAGCAACAGAATTGTGGCTGTGAATTTTCAGACTCAGACTGGTTATAAAACAACTGAACTACTGATATAAATGTCTCAATATTACACATTGTGCTTGCATCATTCTACAGATGCTGTTTCTGGGAAGATTACCATATTATCTGTGCTTTGGAAACAATGGGTTGTACACATGCTATGTATCTGTGTATAAACAAAATGCATTTTCAGTATATTTAGTTTCTTTTTTTTTTTTTTTAGTAGATATGTTGCAAAATAATGTTTTATATTCCACATCCTTATTGATGGTGATGGGGAGGGCTGCAGCAACTCCTGTATGAAGAGAGACTGAGACGGTTGGGGTGTTCAGCCTGGAGAAGGCTCCAGGGAGACCTTAGAGCAGCCTTCCAGTACCTGAAGGGGCTACAGGAAAGCTGGAGAGGGACTTTTTGCAAGGGCATGGAGTGATAGGACAAGGGGAAATGGTTTCAAACTGATAGAGGGTAGATTTAAATTAGATATTAGGAAGAACTTCTTCCCTGTGAGGGTGGTGAGACACTGGCACAGGTTGCCCGGGGACATTGTGGCTGCCCCCTTCCTGGCAGTGCTCAAGGCCAGGTTGGATGGGGCTTGGAGCAGCCTGGTCTGGTGGGAGGTGTCCCTGCCCATGGCAGGGGGGGTGGAACTAAATGATCTATAAGGTCCCTTCCAACCCAAACCATTCTGTGATTCTTACTACATTTTTATCATAAAATGTCACGCAAAATTCCTACTTTACACAGGTAGTTGTGTCCTGGAGAAGATGGGAGGCATTCATCACAGATGGCAGATGTTAACCATCTTGTTTAGTGCAGTAGTTGAAACTTTAGGTGCAGTAGTGATAAAGACTATCAAAATTCTTCAATTGCATGATGTAGTTTATAATTTGTTTAGAGTTCTAAATTAGGAAAAGCTTACAGGAATGTCTTAAAATGTTTTTGTTGTTGTTTTTTTATATATATTATTATTTTAGAGACATATTACTATGTATCTCCTTTGGTTGGTGCCTTTTTTTTGGCTCTGACTCCGATGGGGATTGTCATAGCTGCCAAACACCCAGCTACCAGAACTGTTCTCCATTCAGGATGGGAGCCTGTTATAACTGCCATGGTTATTAGCAGGTAAGTCTATTTGTCTTGCTTCATCTTGATAGCCATCCTGTGTTTTTGCATATCTTATTTAACACCTGATTGTACTTAAAAGAAATATTTAAGGAGCTTCTAGAATGTAGAGTATGAATAAACTTTGGTCTTTCCAAAATGAGGAAGTTAGGAAGTTAAGTCACAGGTGGGAATGAGTGGGGGAGGCAGCAGCAGCCTGTGGCAATGACTGAGCAGAATTGTGCCGTATCAAATGAAGGAAGTGGTGAGCTATTAGTCTCCTGCAGTTTCCAGTCAAGATTGCACACAGATCTAAGAGATTATTTAGTCAAATGAAAACCATGACTCTTAAAAGTGGAGTGATTGGCTGGAATTCTATGGTCTTTGTTATACAGGAAGTCAATTTTAATATATAAATAGCTATAGCAATGTTAGTCTGTAATGAGAATGACGTAATGGCCAGGGGGGGAGAAGATTAATTGAGAAGAAAATTGTGGCCTGAAGGTGTTCTAAGGCAGATTGCTGAAAAATTTTTTAAATGCTAATTAATGTAACTGCTTGCCTTATTCTGAATATTGTATCTTGTTTTTCAGTATTGGTGGCCTTATTCTGGACACAACTGTATCTGATCCTAACTTAGTTGGAATTGTTGTTTATACCCCAGTAATTAACGGTAAGACTCTGATAGGGTTATGTGCTACTGTGTTTATCAATTGGTTTGAGAAAAGTTTATTACTGTAAATTTCTGTTATGCTAATTAGTATCCGGTATATTCATTTCAATTTTTGATTTAGATATCAACAGTTGTTTATTTGAACACCTAAGGAGTGCTTCCTGAACTTATTTACTACAACCATTAAAACATGGTAAATAATGTAAGAAGTAGGAACCTAAAGTATGCATTAAGAAACTGAAAGTGTAAATATTGTAGTGGTGTATTAAAACATTAAATGATCAAAAATTATATTGAAACAGTTATGGCTGAGGAGAATGTAGATATAATTTTATTTCAAAGGATTTTCTTATGAACATCCAAGGACAAATTTTCAGAACATTAATTTACTATCTACATGTAATGTACGTAGATATAAGAATTAATATGAATGCTACAGGCAAGTAAATAGATTTCTCAGGAAAAATGTGTGTTGTTTCCCATGGCTGGTATGCACTTCCCAGGTGTGTAAGAAAGTATTTGTGAAAAATAAGTGTTCTGTCTTCTAACTATAATGGCAAGGCAAATTTTATAGGAACAATTAATATCTTCCTAGACTGGTGCAGTTTGAAAATGCTTTTTTCCCCCTACAGCATCACAGGGTTGAAACATATCTAGTTTGCAATAATTATAATCACCAGATATGTTCCCATTGTATTGCTGCCTGGCTGTTCTTTTCCCCTTTTGTATTTCTCCATTTGATTTCTTACATTATTTTGCACTTTCATGTATTGTTGATTTTTAAACCATTTCTCCAATTACCAAGATTATTCTGACTTCTAATTTTTATCTTACAAAGTGCTTTTGACTTAACTTGGCCTTTGCAAATTTCATATGGGTATATTTTAGTCTATTTCTAATATAACAAATTTATTATGACCACTTGTTTTCCACCTTGATAATAAAATAAAAACCAAAAAAACTAAACTGAGTTTTAGTTTTGAACCACATTGCCCTGATATAATTAATTTTCCAGAGGTTGCTAATGAAAATGTAGCATGGGATAGCACCAAAACACTTTGATAAGCATGACTACAGTTGAGAATTAGTTTATCTATTGCTGCGACCATTAGGTAAGCTGTTCAGTTAGAGGAGGAAATCGTATTGTTTTGACAAAAGCATGTTCTTGGCAAATTCATATTAGTTATTGTTTTACAGCTTTCATATCTTCTAGGTGCTTATATTTTTTTAATAATTTCTAATAATATTTATGTAGGAATATAAATTCCACTGATATACAAATTCCCCAGATCACATTTTTGGACCCTTTTTAAAGATATATTTTCTGTTTTCCCCATTACAGCCCTCTGGTATTCTCTAACCTCCAAGATAATCAGATTGCAAAAATGATCACTGATGATTTGTGGGTTATTCATCTAGCTCTCTAAGGATGCACTAAATTTAACTTACCCTCAGGCCCTAATGCATATCAGGTTGTGATCAGATATCACCATTTTTTATGAAGGCAGTAGACAAAAGGAACTGAGTATTTCAGTCTTCCATAGAGCGTGTTCCCTGTTCTTCTTTCCCGTTAAGGTCCTATATTTCCTTTCTTCTTACTTTTAATGTGCAGCATTTCTGTGTTGCTACTTGTGTTCCTTGTTAATTGTAAATTAGTTTTTACATTTCAGCCATTTTACTTCCTTGCCTGTGCCTTGTATTTATATTGATTTGAAATTGCAAGTATTTGCATCTACCTTTTGAGTGTTTCCATTTTGATTTCCAGATATTTAAAGAGCAGGGCAGACATGTTGATCTTCTACTTTTTTTCTGCTTTACATCTATAACTTTTCTTATAGTAGTCCTTTTTGGTAAACCCCTGGATTTGCTTCCTAAGAGAAGAGGATTGTTTTTTCTTTTTAGGCAGGTGTACCCAAAACAGTACTCTTGCCAGTGGTCCTGCTTTCCTAGATGACTTCCCTGGATTACAAAAGCCAGCAACTGTCTGGAGATTGTTTCTTACTGTTTCCCCATAGATTTCTATCTCTGCTTCAGTACAGTACCAGAATACTGGATTTTCTCTATAGACTCGTTTGTTCTCTATAGACTCACTTTATTCTAGACTTGTTACCTACAATGGATACAGGTCTCATGGGTGCAGGCCTCTCTCAAGGCCTCATGTTCCTACCAGATGTTGCAACGATGGTCGTCTTTTACGCTATAGCAGTTATGGACTGCTCTTGTAAGTGGAACTGTGCATCATATTCAAGGAAATTGGCTGTGAAATTTGGATTGCCTGCATGTTTACATTTTGCCTTTTTAACATTATTAGCTAATGTTTGGACTTAAGTAAATAATTTTAACTGCCGAGAAAGATAGCTCACTATAAACATGCCTGTATAATAAATGGGTAAATGTACCACTTTGTTTCTTTGTTTTTTTCATAAGTTTATCAACAGAATTAAGGCAATGTGCATATATTCTTTTGAACTATCTTTAGAGGAAAAAAACTAGGCAAAAGCTGTATGTAGCCCTGGATGATTAGCTGATAGGTTGAAAGATCGTGGAAGAATTAAGCAGGTGGGAGAGAGGGAAAGCTGGGGCAGTTGGAGCAGGCAGGGAGAGGAGTCCCTCAAGCAAGAAGGCAGGGACAGCAAAAGGCATGCTTGTAAATATCGCAATCCCACAGAGGTCCTGTGGTGATGATTCGTGTGATGATTGTATTACGCACAGTCAAAATGCTACTTTTTCATTAGAAGTTTTGTATTTCTAGACTGTTCTTAGCCTTTGTCATCTGTCCCCTGCACTATTACACAATGCCAGAGAATGTTACTTACCAAGCCACAGCAGGTGCCTCACTCCATTGTTCATCTGAATTTTTCATGCTTAGCTCCTTCTTTTCTTGTTATGAGTAAAGCAGTCTTTTCCCATCTCACTTCAGTGACAAGTAATGGACCATCAGTGGGTTGTTTATAGTCCTGTGCCTGTTTTCAGGACCTTTGCTATTATCCCAAACTTAAACTCTACATTGTAAGAAGAGAAACCTCATCCCAAGCTTCATTTTGGAGCTCATAACAAGCTCACAAGCAGCCTAACAGGCCAAGACTAGAGTCTTGCAGTGCAAATGTAAGGTAAAGTTAGCCTAAAGTTAGGCCCATCGCCTGTTACTACCAATAGTGATAATGCTTTTGCAATGCCACTGGGCAACAGCAGAAGCACTAATGAATTCTGGGTTTTCCTCATCCAAAAAAGAGCAGAGGGGCGTAATGTGTAAGTGTTGTGTGTTTGTGTGCTAACCCCCTCAACCCTCAGAATTGTAAGGATAGAGGCACTTCTATTGGAAAATACAGAGAAAATATGTTCTGTGTGGAGGATGCAGAGTGGGCCTGTTTTATGGTACACGTCCTGGAAAGGGAAATTGTAGGTTAGTGATTTTTTTGGTTGCTGTTAGATTAGCCTCTCCTGGGTTTCATAATTCTACTGGCACCTTTTGATATTGCTGGCCAGTATAGTGTAGTAAACTGGAGTTTAGGAAATCGTTCAGTTAAAAAGGCACATCTGTTGACACTAATTTACTGACATAAAAGGTGTGCTAGACCACTTAACAGATGGCTTTTTAAATAAGTTGTTGCACAAAGCTTTATCTACCAGTGTTTTCCTGACCTTGGAATTCTCGTTGTAAGCCTAAGTAGCAAAAGGACCTGAGGGTTTTCCATCAAAATGCTTTTCAAATGTCTTTTCCTTTCTCTTACCTTAAAGTTTGTTGCTTCTATGACACAGAAAACCTGAAAGAATCCAGGGAAACCTGAAAGAAATATTATAACCTATTGGGATTGTATCGAGGACAGTGTAAATTTGTCTGGGATTTCAAGCTGTCACTGTTTTTTTCAGTGCCTGTTACCATATCTCAAAATCCTGAACAGTATACACTGCAAAGCTGTCAGATGTTAGGCTTTCTGTGTGCACCATTGAATAGCTTTCAACCTGGTCCTGTCTAGATGGTTTGCATATTCTTAGGTGAAAGACAAGTTACTTTCATAACATATGTTACAGTGTGGAGCCATAAATCTTTTGGTTTAAGTTATATTGGTCTGGAGTTTGAGCAAGGTTTCCTCAAAGTTTCCTACCCCTATTAACAATAACTGCAGATATTTGCCAAGAATATTAAAATAATTCTTAAGCAGACAGACATTTATAGTCAGCTTTACTACTGGTGGCCAGAAGTATTTCACAACCACTTTTCAATTTTTCCCCTGTTAAAAACATTTATTGAGGTGAATAATTATTTTTGATTCTATGCTTGGTTGGGTTAAATTGTAATTCTGCTTTTTAAAAATAAATAAATAGTTTTGTGGTTTCAGCCATTGTGGTACTTACAGACTACTAGAGAGTTAGATGTCTGTGTTTGATGTACAGAAGTTGTGAATAAATGAGCTAAGCCCAAGTGTGGCTGTGCTTCAGCGTAGATACTCAAGTTGATCTTTATTTTTTCTAATGGATGAGATGGTTAAAATTTGCAAATCCTCTTACAGCATCACAGCATGTTGATTTTGGCTAAGGAATTGCAATTTTCAAGTAACTGAGTTTCTTTTGTGCAGAAAAAAGATAATGCCTTAAACAATTATATGCTTCTGAATATGTAGCTGAAATGAACTAAGGTGCAGTTACCAGATAGAGCCCCTTTCCTCTCCGTTTTGGATGTATGCTTAAACAAAACATTGTGAGGTATCTTCTAAGTGTTTGCATTTCAGGAGTTACTGCATAATAACAAACATGTTGGCAGACCTTACCCCATTTTAATTCATTTTGTAGGATGGACATTCTGCAAATTAATTCTGAAAACATCTGAAAATCAGAAATGTTTTGTGGGCTTGATGTAGAAAAATTTGCCTTTACAGTTGGTTGGAAGCAATGCTCTTTAAGGGTAACATAAAAGTGTTGTAGTATTTCTTACACTTTGGCTCTATGTGTTGTAAGATTATTTGATATCTGGAGGGAATAAATGTAGAACAAGGAATATGAGAAACCCACATGAGAAAATCTAACACAAAAATTACTGAATGTCTGTTGTCTAGGAGATGAAAGTTAAGCTTACATAGTATATTCCCCAGACTATGCCTTTTTTATATATTAGTAGGATAGATAGAATGACAAACTTCCAGGTTTTTCAGAGAGCTTCCACTGTAAATTTTGTGCTTTGAAGAATATGGAAAGGAAATACCCAGAAATCATTCCTGCTCAAAAAAGAAGTGCATTTTTTAATAACTTTGTATATTTTAATCTCTTATAGCATAGTTGTACTCTCAGCTGTCACACAACAGAGAGGTGCTTTGATTAGAAGATAACCATTGTCTCAGACAGTTGAGCATCTGAAATTTGTCTGTGTAAATTACAAGGGAAAGCATTAATGTACCTATATGGTAGTAGAGCAATTTGGCTGGGTAGCAAATTAATTTTTTTGCATCCTGAACTGGAAAGAATGTGATAGTCTCAGAAGGCACATATACTCTACGAGAACTTCATAACTCAGTCTTTATTTTCACATGAAAAAGGAGGAGGGTTTTTATTCTGGATTTTTTAATTCTGATGCATTA
The DNA here is from genome assembly GCA_013398125.1 of Aegotheles bennettii. NCBI lineage: Eukaryota > Metazoa > Chordata > Aves > Caprimulgiformes > Aegothelidae > Aegotheles > Aegotheles bennettii. The sequence continues at coordinate 209,413 of VZRW01009973.1, read as the reverse complement.
TTGGGTGATAGTTTTACTACTTTTTAGTTGCTAGCCTGTACATGTAAATCTGCATATTCTATGCTATTAGAGATGTGTTCTTTCTTTTATGTCTTACTTGTAAAGTTTTTACAAGATTTCAGTAATTATTATTTTTTATGTCAAAATTCTATTCAGAATATTTTCATTTTTTTTATAATCACGGAACAATTTTTAATTAGGCATAAGAGAGAAAATATTTAGAAGTCAAATGAAACATAAACTACTCTATTTTAAAATGTAATCATTTGCATATATTATGTTGTCTCAAAGACTTCTCTTAGAAAACATCCCTAGAGAAAAAACTAATAATTTTTAAGTATTAAAAGAAATGCTACAAGGGAAGATAGAAGAAATATGGATGAAAAAACAACATTGAAAAGTTCTATTCTAAGTATTCCCGTTATGTAAAACATGATTTTTTTTAAGTTAGTGATAGAGAGATCAGGACAAAAATTATTCAGAAATTTAAAGTTTTTGGTCACTATTTTATCTGAGATTATTTTCCTTTACTTTTCATTTAATTTCTGTGATACTAATTACGTCAAAGAGTAAGTTGTTGTTGAACTCCAGAAAGACTAATTGGCACAACTGGCAATTTTGAACTGTGGATTGTACGCAGTAGTGCACAAAAGTGAGAATGTTCTTACCTGCCTTCTCTTGATAGATTTACAAGAAAAATCAATTTGGGAATTGTGTTGGTTTAATTCATCCCTTATGTGGCTATTAATTGATTTTTGTCCCTTTGCACAAGCTATATTGTAGATGCGTGGGAACAACAATGGTATTCTGTCGCCAGTTATTCTCTCTCCAAAGAAGTGGATTGTTAAAAATCTTTAATCTCGATGAAGTGATGTGCATAAGGTTTGCCATTCCTACACAATTATTTGTGTGCCTCATCATGAAACTGTTCTTTATAGTCTCTTTATAGTTATGGCACTGGTCCTTAAAACTGAGTATGTAGGCTTTATCCTGTGGTCTCAGTGCTTTCATAGGTGGCAGTTTTCTGCAGGAACTTTTCTTCATTTATATATATTTTAAAAAAATAATAAAGAAGGAATGAGATTGGAACCTACAGGAGAGGATGTGTGTGACCTTATAAACAAGGTATTTGAATACTGCTTTGGAGATTTGTTCTTACCTACCACACAGTTCTCCCCTGGTGCTAAACAATTTCCTTAAAGCAGATTTTTTTATTAATTAGTGATAACTTAATTCTTCTCTTTTTCTGGAATCCCTGATTAAACATTCTGGATCTGACCCGCAGAAATCCTAAAAGTTTATTATTACAAATAAAATAATAGAGAAATCTGTTTAAAATACTAAAACATTCTGGGGAAGAAAAAAAAAAGACTTAAGTAGTTTACATTGGATATCCAAAACTGAAAAATGATCTTTACAGAGAGTACAAAAATATCACTTCACAGTTATGTTGCAAAATAATTGCATTAATGTTTGTAAAGCACTCAGATTTATAGTGACAAGCACCACTGACAAGCACCACTGAAAAGCAGAAAGGAAACTAGTAAGTCTCTGTTCAGTCCAAGTGCATATTAATAATAGTTAATAATAGTGCATTATAATAATAGTGCATAATATTAATAATAGTGCATATTAAATAAAGACTATTCGACTATTCATTACACGCTAAGGACGAAGCAGATTATCAAAGTGATGTTTAGTTAGGCAATACTTTGTGGCATTGAATTAGAAGTCTGAGAGGAAGACTAGTATTTGACTGCATCATAATTTATACCAATTCTACCTGTGGAACATTTACAAATAGGTTAGAGGGCTGCATCTACTATGAACTTTGGCTTTGGAACACCTTAATTCTGGGTGCCTGGCCTTCTGCAGATAAACTAAAACCCTGAGCTAGGGGCTGCCAATGGTGTCTGAAAGACAATGGGCTACCTTGCAAAATCACAGGAAGACAAGTACCATGTCTGCTCAAGATTCAAAATTTAGAGCCCTTTTTAAGGTTAGGTGGATACATCTGTTCTTAAAAGCAGTAAGTAAGAAGTGCTTGCTCTGCTCATTTGAAAAGTAGCTGAAATAGAGTTGGGAGTAAGAGCTGGCTTTATTTACTTTTTTATAAAATTGCAGAATCATTTAGGTTGGAAGAGACCTTTTGAGATCTAGCCCAAGCCCCTGCTCAAACAGGGTCCACCAGAGCAGGTTGTCTAGTACTGTGTCCAGTAGGGTGTTGAATATCTCCAAAGATGGAGACTCCACAATCTCTCTGGGCAATCTGTTGTAGCATTTGGCCTCCCTCACAGTAAAAAAAAGTGAGGTTTTTTTGTTTACAGTTGGAATATCTTGTGTTTCAACTTTTTCTCATTGCCTCTTGTCCTGTCAGTGGGTACTACTGGGAAGAACCTGTCTCCCTGGTCTTCATCACTCCCCTCAGGTATTTATATACATTGATAAGATTTCCCTGAGCTGTCTCTTCTCCAGGCTGAACAGTCACAGCACTCAGCCTTTCCTTGTAAATAAAGATGCTACAGTCCTTGTGGTCCTGTGTTGGACTCACTTCAGTAAGTCCATTTCTTGTACTGGGGAGCTCAGAAATGGACATGGTACTCCAGATGTGACCTCACCAGTGTGGAGTATGGAGGAATCATCACCTCTCTTGGCCTGCTGGTGGTGCTTTTCCTAGTGCAGCCCAGGATGCTGTTGGCCTTCTTTGCCATGAAGGTGGATTTCAGGGTCATGGTCAACTCTTGTCCTCAAGGACTCCCAGGTCCTTCTCTGCAAAGCTGCTTTCCAAATGGTCAGCTCCCAGCCTGTACTGGTGCGTAGGCTTGTTCCTACACAGATGCAGGACTTGAGTCTCTTCTTGTTCAACTTCATGAGATTCCTCTTGATCCAATTCTCCAGCCTATCCAGAACCCTCTGAATCACAGTACACCCTCTGGTTTATCAGCCACTTCTCCAACTTTTCCCTGAAAAATGTTATCCTGTTTATCAAAAATGCAATATAAGATCTGAGGAAAAAAAACAGCCGGGGTGTTAACCCAGAGCATTGCATGGTCTCAGGCTAGTCTGTGGCAGCAACACCCATCCAGATTCCCTTAACTTCTGGGTTTCTACCTGTAATGAGACACAAATTTGCTTTGAAATATTCCTTAAGATGCATTGATGTAAAGTATTTTTAATGTGGTTTTCAGAATAGCATGGTTACTTCTATTATTAGAAAAAAGTCCTTTTTCCAGATAATGATTAGTAGAATCATGCCCATAGGCCTATTCACAAATACATGACATGGTTTTGGTTCTACTTTGAATATGGTTTTCTGTGCTTGTTAAACAAAAAAGAACTGTGATAACAGGTCTCAGAAGAAGTATATATTCTTGCTTAGCCCTAAACTGGCTTGATAAAATGATGAGGTTTTCAAATTTTTTTTAATGTTATAAGTCAGCATGACATCCTTCACACTTTAGCAGACAATTATCTCTTCTCCTTATTGACAAAGTAGTGCTATTGTATTGAATTTAACCACATCTGCTGTTCTGAGAGGAATGCACTAACAGTTGTAGGATTTTCCCTTTGAAATAATTTATTTTCCTCCGTGTGTAGTTCTCACATCAATGAAAAGAAGCTAATAAAGTTAGTCCTTATAATAAGTATACTGCAATACTGTTTTCCAGGGAAAAAAAATCATGGAAACAGTCCTCATATATCTACAGAGATTTTCATAATATGAGCAGCTACTGAGCGCATGGCCATTTTATGCATTCAGAAGATGCTGAGAAGCTATAAATTTTATGTATTGACATCTTGTCAACCTATGCAGTTTTATCTGTTTTCTGCTTCTTGCAAGGATCTGATTAATCTGATACTGCCGAGATAACTTCACATACACAGTAACTGCTGTTACAAAACAAACTGAATTTCTCTGTACATATTGAAGTGATTCATTCAATGCAAGCACAGCTTTCTACAAGTCATTCTATGACCAGCAGAATAATGAAACCTGATTCCGTGCTTATTTGTATCCTGAGTTTTTAGAGCACCAGGTAGCCCTTTCAACCCCCAGTGTTCCCTATGGCTTTGTGTCCCTGCAATACCCGTTGCTCACAACATTCTCTCCATTCTTCCTCCACTTTCTACAGCACCATCATTCCTTTTCTCTGTCACTGAACTACTGTCCTGGCAAGAGGCATCATGCCTAGCTCCAAGCTAGGTGCTGACTGGCCAGTTGGAATGCTTATGGCATTAGCTGTACAGCTCGTTGTTACTGACTTTGTCTCACTGAGCACACGGGTTCAAATCTTCCTCTTTATTTACATAGACACTGTTTCCTTCTTGTTAGCTTGTTTAGCCATATTTGGAGGTAGTTTGTATCTCTGTCTCCTTGCGTCAAACATTGTAGAAATTGACTCAAAGGTGCAAAAATAATTAGAAGAAAGAATTGGTAGATGGATGGACAGAACTAAAAGACAGTGTAACTGCTTCTGTCCATCATCATACATTGTTGGCTGGTTGAGACTGAGCAGGATGTATGGATTCTAGAAGATTTTTACACTTCAGTACACCTGCCTGTCTTCTGTGGGTTAGAAATATACCACTGATATTAGATTATTGAGACTCAGACTAAGTGAAATTTAAAATAATCTTGTGTAACATATGTCTATTGCATTTTTTGTTAGCTAAAATATATTGTGTATGTTCAACTTAGCTGCAATTAAAATAGAAAATAAAATATTACACCTCTTAATATCACACTCCACACTGGCTGTTTTGGTTAGCATGCCAGCTTCCTTTGCAGAGCAGATATCACCTCCTTTTACCAGTGTCCCATGGCTGCCCAGTTTGTGCGAAAATCACTTTTAATACTTTCCAATCATTTTTTTTTGTTATCTACATGCACAATAGGGCTTGGGGCATACTTTTTCTAAGCAATGGTTATAAAAGTAAAAAGATTTTTGATTAATAACTACCCATCAAAGAATTGACAACCAGTCTCATACCTTCTCTCACAGACTTGTCTATGTCTCTGTTGTCCAGACAGGTTTTTCTTATTGCTGTTTCAAATGGCCAAATTTCCATTTTCCTTTATTCTTTTCTCTCAGTTTCACCAGTTATTAATTGGGGAAAGGGATCCAGATTATCTATCATATTTCTGATTGTCTGAATTTGTTGTAGCATATAATTATCAGTCACCTAATGAGGAAAGAGTTTACTAATTTTTTCTTTTAATATTGGGTTGGATATATCAGCTATTGCAGTTGTTAGCCTGCTTGTAATTACCCAGATTGCTTTCATCCCCTCTTTTTTAAGCAGAAACTGTTTCATATTTTCTAGTCATATGGCACCATCCCCAGCTTTGTAGCTTTATTAAGAAGCGGTTTTACATAACAGCTTTTTTGTAATTCAGTCACAGAAATTATCTGATCCACATCCAAATGTAGTGCATTGATCCTTAGTTTTATTTCTACCTTCATTTTCATACCTTATTCTCATTTGTCAGAAATCTCAAAATTACTGTTCTCAGTCAAAAGACAAACTGGATCCTGCTTAGATTGGTTTTAATCTGTTTAAACCCCTTTTGTAGTTTATATAAAATCCCTTATTTTACTTCTGATTCTGTAGATTGTCTAAAAAAAATACTGTCGTTTTAATTTTCTTTGCAAAGACTGACTCAACCTTTTGATAGTTCACATTTTTTCCCTTTATCTCCTGACTGAAAAGATGCAGGTGTGTTTCATAAACAGTCCTTTCTGCCAACTCCATGATTTTTTTTCTGCCTTATTTCCTGATTTATATATGAAGCCTTTTGCTTAAAAGTCCTACTCCCTTGTTAGGTTCTGCCTTTAAGCAGTGGTGAGACAGGAAATCTTTGAGTTCTCAATACTAGGTGTTTGTCCTAAACACTCCATAGTCCTCAAAAGAATTTGGCAAATGGCATCTTCTGGTGACTACAGACATTTGTTCTGCAGCCAAACAAAGCTCTGAGCATCGAAGAAACAAATTAGTTCAATCACAATAAACAGCTTTCTTGTTCCAAAGTGGGGGCAAGATCTGCATTACTTCTGCCTAATCATATCTTCTCAGAGCAACCCATTGTAAAACATCAGGAGAAAAAAAGCATATGCTTGATATGCAAGTAGACAGCTCTAGAGTATAACAGCATGAGGAGAATTTTATGCTTATGCCACTGCATTCTGTAATATAGTATAACAAATTGGTTTAGTTTTCTATTCACTGAAGTAAGACTTTATAGAACAGCCCAGGTTGGAAGGGACCCCAAAAGATCATCTGGTCTAACTTTTTGTTGGAAAGGGAGCCTAGATGAGATTATCTAGCACCCTGTCCAGTCATGTCTTGAAAACATCCACCATGTCCCTGGGGGGTTGTTCCACTGAATGATTGTTCTCACTGTAAAAAAATTCTTTATTAAGATGAAACCTCTTCTGGTGCAACTTGTACCCATTGCCCCTTGTTCTGTCCATGTTTCCTCGTGAAGAAAGAGCCTCAGTCCTCTTTGTAGCCAGCCTTTAAGTACTGGAAAACTGTGATGAGGTCTCCCCTGAGCCTTCTCTTCTCCAAGGAGAAAAGACCTAACTCCTTCAGTCTTTCCTTACAGGGCATATTCTCCAGCCCTTTGATCATATTCATAGACAATCTGTCATGAAGGTCAAAAAGGTCCCCACTGGATTGTGGGGACCAGGACTGGACACAGTACTCCAGGTATGGCCCAATGAGCACTGAGTAGAGTGAGATGATCATGTTTCTATCTCTGCAAGTAGAGGTAGATGCATCCCATGATCCCACTTGCCTTCACTGCTGCAGCAGCGCACTGAAAAGTCAAGTTCATCTCATCCACCAGGACCCCCAAGTCCCTTTCAGCAAGGCTACTCCCCAGCCACACAGATTCTAACCTGTCCTGGGCCTTTTGGTTATGTTGTCCCAGGTGCAGGACTTTGCACTTGTCTCTGTTGAACTTCATACTGTTCTTGCTAGCCCACTCTTCCAGCCTGTCCAGGTTTCTCTATAAGATGGCTAGCCCTTCTGATGTGTCCACTTCACCACGCAGTTTAGTGTCATCAGCGACCTGTTGAGAGTGCTTTCAATCCCGTCATCCACGTCATTTTTGAAGATGTTGAACAGTGTGGGCCCAGTGTCAAACCCTGGGAGTCCCCACTTGTGACAGGCTGTCAACCCGAGTAAAGACCATTGATCACCACCCTCTAAGTGCGACCTGTTAGCAGATGTCCTACTCATCTCACAGACTGCCCATCCAGTCTGTAACTTGCCAGTCTGTCTAGGAGGAAGCTGTGGGAAACTGTCAAATGCTTTGCTGAGATGGGTGTGATATTTGCCCTCTTCAGTTGTCAGGGATACCCGGGTGATATGGTTTTGTGGTGAGGTAGGTTGGTGGTTGGACTGGATGATCTTGAAGGTCTCTTCCAATCTCGATGATTCTATGAAAAACAATCTCCAAATATCCAGTGATACACCAATTTGTAGCCCAAGTTTTTTGACATGTTTTAGTGCTTGATGTTAGCCTGTCTATAACTAATATACATTCTAAATATGTTTCTCGTTTTGACTTTTGTGTGTAGGGGACTGTGTTAAACATAGAGGAAGATGGTAAATTAGCAAAAAATATTGCCTACTAGAGGGAAAAAATAGTTGAAGATTTAACACTTGTTCTCTTTTGTATTTCAGGTATTGGTGGTAATCTAGTAGCTATTCAAGCTAGCAGAATTTCTACCTACCTCCATTTGCATAGCATTCCCGGAGAGCTGCCAGAAGAAGCCAAGGGTTGCTATTACCCATGCAGAACCTATTATGGTACAGGTATGTATTAATCAGTTCATTGTTAAAACTACTGGCTCATGTCTCCTCTTTTCCCCCCTGTATGCCAGAGGGTACCACCACTGCGAAATGGCAACAAACTGAACCTGTTGTACATGATTCAAAGGCAGCAGAGGCTTGGCTGTTTCTTTTGCCTGCAGCAGTTTGCCTGTTAGAATTGCAAGGAACTCCCTGCAGGAGGCAGTGCACAGGGAGGGACACAGAGAAAGGTGTAACCCTGGAAGGATGGGAGTCCCTATGGACTGATTTGGCAGGACACTATGATACTCACTCAGAAGGATTTCAACCTTCATCTTCCCTTAGCTTGTTTACCTGCTCCTAACCTTTGTCATTTAACTCCAAAAGTTCAAACCAATCTCCTGTTAGGACCAAACTTTATATCTAACATTATTACTAAGCCAAGTCCCTGCTTTCCATTCCCCATTTTCTTTCTAGATTCTTGCTTCACAGCTTATTCCTCCCCTGCATCACCCCCTTTCCTAATATTGTAGTAACTGTGGTGAAATGTGATGTGTCAACAGCATGTATTACACTTTCATATTTATGAAATGGATTGGAACAGGTGAGAATATGGTAAATGTGGATTTACTTTTTAGAAACGTACAGTACTTTTGAGGATGCCTTGCATATGGTGTCTAAAACATCCTCTCTCCTAGGAAGGCTTTAGGTGGTCACTGCAAATCCCCAAAAAGTAGATGGTATTACCTGAGTACAGAATGAAAGCAGGCAGTTTGCACCTTCTGTAAGGGCCCTGCTTAACTTTTCTGGCAGATACTAGGGGTGGCTTTTTTTCTTGCTGTGAAAATCCTCAAGAAGTCTGCTAGCAGAAAATAATGTCTGCTATTCCACAATAATCAATGCTGTGGAATTCCAAAACTGCTTTTTAAATTAAAATTAATAAAAATCTGATATATAAATTGAAGAGCTTAACTAAATTTTGGATTTTTTTATTGTAGGAGTAAATAACAAATCAGCCCAAGTTCTGCTTCTTTTGGTGATTCCTGGACACCTGATTTTCTTGTACACTATCCACTTAATGAAAAGTGGCCACACTTCCTTAACTCCTATCTTTATAGCAGTATATTTGTTTGCAGCTCTGCTACAGGTAAGAACAAGTACAACTTGAAAATGCTTGTATAAAATCAAGTTTTTGGAGAAAATCATGTTTCATTATACCTTAAAAACAAAAATTGACCATTCATGTTACACAATAAAAATACAGTGTAAAATATCCATAAGGTAAATACACATACTGCTTCTAAAAATGTGACCAATTTAGTTTTTAAATACAAACAGCATTATCATCAGTCAATCCTTAATAAAATTATAATTTTTAATGTTATGATTTGTCTTTCTGTGTTTATCAGACTGCTATTGCAATAAAGATAGGTTTTGAAAACTGTTACTAATTTAATTTCATATGAGAATTCCATACCTTTTTGGTAGAATATAACTGGTAACTTTCCAACCTTTGCAAGTGAGAATGTCATACTAAAAGTTATAAATTACTTTTCATTTTCCTCTTACATAATACTCCTAGTTTTCAGCCTTGTCACTTATTTTATAGTGTGTTTTCTTGAGGAAATGATGCTATTCCTTCACTCTGTTCTGTCTGTCTGACTGTCCTTTCTAATGACTGTTGAATCCTTTGGCTCATTTCAGTCAAGTTTTTCCAAGTCTCAGCTCTCTCAGTGATACTAAGTTCTTACAAACTTAGCAAAAATAGACTGGGGGAAAGAGTCTCTGTTAATGCCTCTGCTGAAGGTAAGAGTGCAGTGTGATTTCAGCCGTCAAAGATTTTACATGGGAATCAACCTGAAGTCATAAAATCTTATAAAATCCATACAGTCCACCTGCTTACAGAACTGCAATCATAATATGTTTAGGGATACAATCCTTCAGCAGCAAAGGATAGGGTAAGATGTGAGAAATGCCGAAGTTCAGCTGAAAACCAAGTTAAGGCATTAGGGCAAGACTTTCAGATCGCACAGCAATTCAGACGCAGCATTGGTACATACACATGTGTGAAGTTGATTTTTACAAATTCTAGGTCTGATTATTCAGTTTTGCAGCAATGCATCTCCATTGCAGTCCATAAGGCCACATCTGAGGTTCTTGTTTTTTCACCTATAAAGCAGCTCTTTCCTTTTTTCCACACTCCCTTTTATAGATGATTTTTTCCTCTTTGCCTTCTGTCTTTAGCCGTAACAAGCAGTTTGAGATGTATTTACTTTAAACTAAGTAACAGTACTGCACTCTATAACTTCTCATGGGTCTTGACAGATTTACAATTTGGAACCCCATTTTTTTTAACACCTTCTGAAAATATTCAGTAGATTCCTTTCCCTATTTTAATTATTCTGGCATTTTTCTAGTAGTGATTATTGTAGTTTTGCATACCTCTTAATTAGAGAGGATTTAAAATTTTCAGAGGGACGATTCTTGCTTTAACCATTAAATCCTGAACATGTGTTATTTATGTGTCAGTCTGAAGGACTTCCCTTCTGCAGTTGTGTGCTTTTGAGCTTCTCCTTTCTCAAGGAAAATACTTAAATGTTTGTAGTCATTCCTCTTCCCCTTTTTCACGGATATTATCCATGCACCTGGATGTAGTAAAGAACAGGTTTCAAGCTGCCATCTCTTTGGCCTAAGCCAACATCTACTGATCTCATTTTTCCAGAATTCTTTTATATTTTTGTTCGCCCAATGAGAGCTTTTCCAGTTCTGCTGTAAAAATGAAAAACTTCACAGCTGATTATTGTAATTGCAATTACCAACAAAACAAATCCATTGACAGTCTTTTGAGCAGTGAGAGATCTGCATTCTAGGCCTTTTTAATAATATATTGGACCCTGCATTATTTTCACTTTGCATGGAAAGCATGTGAAAATGAATGTCAAAATTTACAAGCCTGCTTATAAGCTGTATCTTTTATGTTTGAGGTGGTAGATGATAATTTAATAGAACATAGTGATTCCCAAAGGTAGGAGTTAATTATGGTCAGTCCTGGGTTTGACGAGGTTTTGTTTATTTATTTGTTTATTTATTTATTTATTTATTTTTACCCTTTCCAGCTCCTTACTTCTATTGAGCTGGGGGAGCAGAAAGGGTAGCTGAATAATTATTATAGCAATATACCACCTATTTATATTTTTTCCACTATGTTAAAAATTTAATGCTAAATTAAAAGCCAACAACAGCAACAAAGTGAATTTTCTGTCTTTAAATTCAAGTGACTATTGTAAGATGTTAAGTTATTTAACAGTGTATTTTACAGTGGACTGAAATAGATTTTTCATTTACTTCAAGATCTGTTTATTATCTCTGATTGTCCAGCTCTGTGTTTGTTTAAAATGGAGAGGAAGGGGTTAGAGAAATGAATAAAGTAGAACTGGAATGTTATAGTAAGCTGAAAAAAATCAAGGAAATTACACAAAACAACACAAAAAACTTTAATTATGACTTTTATATTTCTCTGTTCCTCTGTCAGTTTATGTTATCCCCATTATCTTTACAGTAAATTTGTAACATGTATATGAATTCTATTTGGCATTTTAGCAAAACTTTTTCAGATTGCCTGTAAACTTCAATATCCCTTTTCCTGAAGTTATAAAGTGGAATTTATTGCATTGCAAGCTCTATACAGTATTACTGAGTTCCAGTCATGTAGTTAATTTAATTTTCATCTAATTCTGATACTTTCATTTTTTTATTTTTGTTTTTACACCACCCATGCCTATCAGCTCCTTTCCTCTCTTCTCCCTACCTGTTCTTAGATATTCTCTCTCCAGCATGTCATTTGATTGAAATATTTATGGGAAATAAGTAATTAATATACATAAAGTACATTAACAATAGTACAGTTTAGTTATTATTGACCAAAAATAAGCTATGCAGTAAAACAAAGCACAGTTTCACTGAATATGTAGTTGTTCCTAAAAATCTTAGAATTAAGTTATTTTAAATTATATGAGTAGCCAGTATTATGATCTGCATTGTGTCTGATTCTCTATGAACAAAACAGTTTTGACTTACTAGACTTAAGAAAACTCAGAAAGCATTTTACTTTCTTTTATTTCAATTTCCCTACCTTTAATAGTATGTTTGCTTCTGTTCTTTAAATAATTACATATTCTTGAAATGTTCTTCAATTACATTTATAAATTGGTTCTATTGAAATCCAAGGCAATACTCTCTTTAACTTTAGTGGGGCTAGAATTTCACAATTATATTTTCATAAAGGTGGATAAAACTGCACAAATATTTATATTAATCTGCATTCACCTCAAACTTTTAGGCTTGAGTTCAGAAGGTCTGAATTAGCTCTGTAGTGAAGAGTCTGCTCTGTGTTTATGAATGGCAGCTTCAGATGAAAATACAAAATAAATCTTATGCCCTGTAAGTATGTAGAGTACTTCACATTATGCTGCAAACAGTATCTGGGCAAGCCAATGTGCATTAATGAAAACCATTGTATTGATTTAAATGTGTTTTGGATTTGGTGGGTGGCCTCTTTTTAAGAGGAATACTCTTTTCTTGATAATTTTACCAAACCAAGTCACACATTCGCACATACCAGTATGCTACATGCAGTTACAATTCTTTGACCAACAAAGAATATATTAATTGAAAAGCAGTCCTCTTATATCTGACAAAGGCGCAAGTATTTTTTAACTGTATAAGGCTATGCATTAAGCAAAGTTTCATCCTCTGTCTTGTCAACCTGCAGTAGAAATGAGAGCAGCACTGGAGTTACCAAGCCATCAGTCCTGGCACAGGGCCCTGAGCATTCAAAGGTGACCTCTGTTCTTCGTGTTCTCACTGAGCCAGTAAAATGCCCTCTAAGGAATTTTCACACCCCCTAACTAAGTCTGAGCACACAGTTACATTAAAGACTTGGGGAATAAACAAACAATAGGAGATTCCCAGAGCTATTACCAAGCAAATAAGTAATTCCAAAATGCAGTCCTTCTTATTCAGAGAAGGTCAGATGTCTACTGCTCTGAAGTAACTTTTGCATTGTTTCAGGGCTGTTTGGGGCAATAGAAAACTTAAGAATTCAGCAATGCTCATAATGAAATGCTCACATATGAAACATCTTGGATTTCTCACTAGTGTGAGGATTCTAATGATGGTATGGGCCTCTTCAATGTGGAAAAATAACTCACGGGTTATACTGTACATTATGAAGAAATAAGGAAGGTTGTACTTATAGAGAAAATATTGATGCATTAGAAATACGGCTTTTTCTAATAGTAAAGGTTTCTTCCAAAATGTAGAGCATATAACTGCTAAAGAGGCTACATGGTTCAAGGAAATGTGGAAACTAAGGAACCTGGACACTTCTGCATTTTCAGTGATTTTTCATTGCAGCTTGAGAAGCAGACTTGCCAAATTCATTGGGATTAGAGTGTGGGTATCACCCGCTCTTTCACTTCCAGGCACATTGCTTTCTGTGGCAGAAGCCTGGCTCCTACCAAGTCATTAGCAAGGGTATGTAATTTTTGCCTCTAGAAGGCTGAACTCAAAGTGCTTATGTATGTATCATGACACACTGGTTTGTCCTACTGCTAATGCAGGTTGAGCATACCTGACCACTTAATGGCCTGGGTTGCACTCTTCATGCAGACAGCTGACAACCAGCCTGAAATTAGTGCTGTCTTGGTCAAACTAGGGTGGCTAGCAAAGCTACAAAGAAATCAAGAAGATGGTCTGAGGAATTGGGATTTAAACTGTGGAATAAAAAAAAGTTCCTTCCCCTGAAATTACAACAATATATTCAAATTGATTTAGAAACAATTTCAGTTAAAATAGTATCCTCCTTTTTACTTAATTGAGGTTTTAGCCTTACATAAATCTATGTTATGCTCTCTGGGTACTTGGATACTGTAGTGCAGCTGTTCTGTGGTTTCTTTGCAGCCAGACACTGAAGGAAATCTCTGTATGTTTGGAGGAAATAGTGACTTGTTTCCCCTGGACACGATACACATCAGATATGCTACCTGAGAAGACAGTAGAGAAAAATGTCTTTTGTAAAATATATGTACACCCTGAGGGTTCATGGACTACGGAATTCTGACTGTAGACAATGGAAAGACAGCAAGTAAATTCAGTGTAGCTCTATTATGGGTGCTTTACAGTTACTATGTAGTTTCACATGAAGACATCAAAAGCCATTTAAAATCTGAAAAATGTAATATATAATTTTAAAATTAACTTAATGAAGCATCAAAGCCCCAAATAGACCTAAACTGTAAATCTGGTGAGAATGACGTTAGAGTCAGGACATGGTAGTTTTTAGAGATTCTTAATTGGGATTTTTACTCAAAATTAAAAACAAAACAAAACAAAACAAAAACCCAAAAACCAAATTACCTTTAAATTTCATGAATTTATAAGAGTTCTTATGCAATAATTACCAGAACTTGTCATGATTATCTTATAGGTGAATTCTGAGTCAATATAATTTTGAGAGTAAAGCAGAATTAAAATAAATCTGGAAAAAGCTTACCATAGTTCATTTGCATGTGTGTTTCCTGTCTGTAGTAACAGAATGAAACTATTTTGTAATGTACCTTCACACAGAAGTGATTTAAGGTGAATCAACAGCACTAGCAACATGCACGATATCCTGACAATCTAAGGCAGGTTAAATAAACTGCTGAAAAGTCTTGATCCTACATACTAAATTTACAGTAGAATTTTGATAATGCCTGGGTGAAAAATCATATGCCAATATATAACCTAAACTTTCTTTTTCCAGTCTGGTGTTGGAATTCACTAGTCACAGCAACTAATGTATAAACTAATATAAACATGAAAGATTTGAACCTGTTTTACAAATATGCATTTGAATGTTATACTTTTTATCACTGTAAATTCTAAATAGGTCATCCCACATGAAAGAAACTATAAAAATGTTATAGCATCTTGCAAAGTGTTAATTAGGCTATAGGAAGCTTAGACAGTATTAGGAACATTTGGAGGGAGTTAGTTATTTTTATTTTAAGTAATAGAGTTTGATTCTTTTCCCAATTCAGAAGTCATGAGAAATTAATTACATGAGAAAATACAGATACCTTTTAGGGGTCCTTACAACATGCAGAAGACTGAAAATAACTTCTCTCTAGCTAAACTTGTTATTTGTTATCTAAAGACCTGCGAAGAATGGAAGTAAATTTTGTGCCAAATAACAAAGCAAAAGAACTGCTTTGTAGTGTATAATGTTCCCATTTCTAGTCTTGCAATCATAAGATTTGAGCTTTAAATAGTGAGGCTCACTCTTATTTAAGCATTCATATTCAATTTCTGTTTCAGATATTCATCATTTGAATCAGAAAGCTCAGTATGAAGAATTACTCTCTATTTCTGTCCTTTGTTGTACAAAATAATATGTATGCTTATACTCCTTACTCTTCATCATTAGGGTTTGATAAAGACTTCACTCATGCTCTTTCCCTCTCTCCCTCCCTCTCATTCCTATTGCTATATTCTGCTTCATCTGTCTTCTGACGACCTTTTTTGACAAAGTGATTGATAGATCTTTTTAGAAATATGGTCTAAAACTGATGATGTCTTTAGTTTAATTTTCCTCAATTTTGGTTGTGTTTTTTTCCAGAAGTATGGAAGAAGCATAACTTAGCATGATCTTCCTTTTAAAATATCAAAACATCTGTAATTTTGCCCGTATTTTTGCTGTCCTTGCTCTGAGCTTTTATTTTTTTTTCCTTGATCGCTAACTACAGTGTCTCCCTTTTCTTAGACAGATCTTTTTATGTATATAAATATTTAGTTATTTTTTACCTTTCTTAAACCTTGTGGTTATTTCATTCTTCAGTCTGGGAGGATTCCTAGTGCTCTGTTTCATAATTCTACTACTTCCCATCTCTTTTTTGCAAAAACGATTCTATTGTTCTATTTCTGTGTATATTAAATCATTTTAAAGTATTAGCTCACATCTTGAACAGTTCTACATATAATTACAAGCTTTTCTTATGAGTTTTCTACAGCATTTCATGTTAAATAGATCATTTTTCTACTGTCTTATCCGGCTTTTCGATAATGTTGATCCCTTTATTTTTTTCCCACAAAACCAGCTGCTTTTCAGTTTGAAGTGAGGTTTTCTTCTTCATAGCATGAGTGCAGGGAAGAAGTGCACAGTATTTGTTCTGTTATGACATCTGCATGATATTTCTGAAATAAGTGTAGGTCACTGGTAAGTCCCAGAAAATGTGAAGTGTTGTGCCACTAAAGTAACAGGTCTCATAATGTCTTTTGTATGATTTTTCATTTAACATCTGTCAGATCTTTATGAGTGAATTTTCTTATCGCTTTGAATTCAAGGACTTTCAAAAATTCAGCAAATTCAGAGGTAGGGCTTTTGCTTATTTTCTTAAAAAATAACAGTTGATTGATATCTTTGATCGCCCCCTCTTAATATTGATAAAAAGCAAAATCTCATTAAAGATTTAAGTCATATTGTTTGACTTCTATCTTGCAACACCAGCTACTGTGGCCAAATAAGTAACCATTTCCAAAGACTGATCTATATAATTCTTAAATATTAGTGAGTTTGTAGCCATGTAGATGCATGATGATAGCATTATTCCTTCAGCAAAATAAAGGCAATCTCTTAACTTGTTCTGTAAGCACTATGTCCCATCATATAGTGTTATAAACATCAGTTAATATAATATGCTGTAAATTTTTTCCTGGAATGAATGCTCTCATCTTCTAATAGAACATGGAGAACTATTGTTGACATGAGGCACTACAGAGTCTTCTGTGCACATCCTGTAGGAGATGTTAATATACAGTATCTTTTATAAACAGGCCTCTTTTTGTCTCTGTTAGAAGAAGGAACTGACTCAAAGAATCTGATAGTTTTCCAAAGAAAACATCTGTTTTAAATATATTTGTTTGGATTCCAGTCAGCACACCTAAGACATGCATAATTAGCTTAGACTACAGAGTTCCCTTTTCAGAAGATATATTTATATAAATAAGCCATGCATTTTTCATTAAGCAAATACTCCTCCCTTTCTGTTTTTTTAAATTAGAAATTCAGGCTTGTATTTTAACATACACTTTTTCAAAGCAAAGGTTAATTGAAAAACTTTTTCAACACAATTCTTAATATGACATTCATTTTACTGTATTTTGTATTGTGGAGAAGTGTCTTGCAACCACCGTACCAGTATTTCAGTAAATGAGTGCGAACATTTATAAAGATGCTTTTGATACCAATAGTTGATTTACTAAATAAAATGTGAATTTTGTACCTTTTACTACTTTTAGTACTGCATATCCCTTTAAATGTACGTAGTAGAATTTTAAAAAATTATTTATGGTAGTAACTTTCTTAAGTTTACACTTCCTAAAGATCTGTTTAACTAAAAATACATAAAGTACAGCGTTTATTTCATCTTAAGCAGCTCCTTAGAAGAGACAAGAAGAAATGGAAGCTCAGTTAGCGGTCCTTTCTCCATTCATCTCCTGCCATGCCACACCACATAATTCCACCGAACCTGAATCGCTTATCATACAGCTGTGCAACATTAAAAGAATTCTTTTCTAAAACTGGATTAATGATTATGCATACCTTTGGTATTAAGATCAAACCTCTTGAATGTTCAGACATTCACAGTTGGGAACGAAAGTATTTTACTTTGGGACAAATTCAGCCTGGAGTGACAATTTCATAATATATACTGCAGGTGTGCTTTAGTCCAGAAAGGCTGAAGTTGGTATTTCTTGCATAAAAGTAGGTTCTAGGCCATTTTTTTTAGTTCAGTGCATATGAAACTGTTCTTAATCTGACCTGATATTCTCTATATCACGTCTGATTTCAGCTCAGTTCTAGACCTGTGGAAACAAGAGTCACACCTGTGTTGAGTGTTTTAATCTGGGGCAACATCAGTCAGTTCTGAATGGACCTTGAAGCCCCACTTCTGCTCTCGCTGCACAGAATTGTGTTTTGTGTGAGAGGTGCAGCCACATGTTTGGTTGGAGTTTTTGCTTTTCCTTGATATTTTAAGGAGTCCTCAAGCATAGAGTGGGTGAAAAATACCATCAGTGATTCAATGTGTTCCTTCTGCCTGTGCATGTGATTGAGAGACTGTGTGCATGTCTCTAGTTGTGGGCAGTTTTAGTCTGAAATTAATTCATATTAGTTATTTATATATTTTTTTTCAAAAGCAGTTGTATACAATAGTGTCTAAGTACTAAGGAGACTATAATGTTGACTGTTGACTTCATTTCAATATAACTTAAGTGACAGTAATGCAGATTTTGGTTGTTTGATATTCCGTAGGTGTTTACTCTGTTGTGGATTGCGGACTGGATGGTGCACCACTTCTGGAAGAAAGGAAAAGATCCTGACAGTTTTTCTATCCCTTATCTTACTGCACTGGGAGACATGCTTGGAACTGCCTTATTAGCTATAGGTTTCCATTTTCTGTGGCTCATAGGTGACAGAGATGGTGATGTTGGAGACTAATTATTCCAATGGATGCAATGACTTTTCCTGCAATACTGACAAGACTAATCACTCCACTTGAAGGTCCTCGAAGTGATTGTTCCATTTGGTATAAGTAAACCAAGTTGACACAGATATAAAATAGCCTTAATGATTTTAGTTTGGTTTGTTTTTTAAAAAAATATGATGAAACTAGGAGGATACTTGGGACCTTTATCCTGAAAACAGGTGGATTGCTGCTAGTTGAAAACATCTGAGTAGACACAATGAAAGACAGATCAATCCTTTATCAAGTTTTAATTTTTTAAAAGATCTAGGCTTTTAAAGGAGCAGTTCATTATCTGTATTACGAACCAGGATAATCTCTAATTGCTCATTCAGGGGTGATGAAGAAGAGGGTCTTACCCAATCAGTGGCTTGCCTTGTCTTTCCCTCCTGGGAACAAAGTGGGTGTATATTTTCATCTTACCACAGAAGTGGTTAGTAGACCTCAGATGAATTCAGTTTCATAGACATTACCTGATTAGTTGATGACATGGTCTTGCAATTTCAGTGCTGTAGCTCTCTGATCACTGCAGTCTTGATATCAATAATAACTGTTATGGTCATTTGAATGCTGATTGTCAAAACATTTTGTCACCAGTCTTGTTTTATGTATACTGATATGACCATCAGCATTTATAAAATAGACACTTGAAAAGTGTCTGCAGGACTGAGCCCTTTTTCTTTGTGCTAAAAAGAGCAACCAAATTATTTTGCTGTTGTGATTTATTAGAGGAAGAGCATAGTGAAGACAAATAATGTGATACTGACCTAATCAATAATAATAGCTGAATGATTAAAACGCCTTCTGTTGGTAAGTGTATTTTCATTTAGCAACTGAAAAAATGTTTAACTAACTGATATTAATGGTGGTGTGATGGCCAGTATCCTGGTTTTAATGAAGTATTTAGAGGTGTTGATTCAAATGTAAATACTGATCCCTGATTAAAAATTGGGGTGTAAAAGATGATGTTTCCCTTTTAGGCACTTAGGAAGTTATATAAACTTCTCAAATTTCAGACCTATCTATGTCATCCATTTCTAAGCAGAAATCTCTGCTAACAGGATTTCTGCTTTCAAACTGTGGGAATAATGTGGTCAATAAAGAAAATGACTGCTTCTGAATTATCTCTTTTGTTTGTATACCTCAATATTTTGAATAATACATTGATCATGAGGACTCCATTTGCCACTTTGAAAAAATGTGCTAATTGCTCTGTTTAAAAATCTAGCAGGGGTTGCTCGTGGCTTATGTTTTTAAAGACTATAGCATGCATCCTAGATGCATAAATAAATAAACAATTAATATTTTAAATGTTGTGATTGAAAGTTTTAAATTTTGAGACTTAAATTTGACAAATAAATCCATATATCAGCATATGCTGTAATTCTGTAAAAATTAGTCATGTGATTTATGCATATAAATCCTCTTTTCGTATGATGGACCTACTCAGATGAATTAAATTAATTATGTGGATAAGTGTTAATGGGAATTCTGTAGGTGTTGGTCACCTTAAACTCCGTGGAAGTTGAAAGTGTTTGCAATTCTGAAAATTAAACCAGCTATTCAGTGCCTACACATGGATTTCAATGCCTGACCTTTAGCTCCCTCATTTAAACATTTTTATTTAAGCTTTTTCTTACAGTTATGATAATATAGTTGTTTGAATTAATCATATGTATTATGTCTTTTATTACATGAGAGAAAGATGAAATCTTTCTAACTTCAGGTTCTCTGACTTCTTAGTCTGTATTAATGTTATTTAAAATAGTTTCTTGTATGTAGCATTGTGGGAAATAACTCCTATTAAATTGTTTAAAATGGACTAGATGTAACTCATTGTAAATTTTTTTTCAATACTGGTTATTTGGTTTTGGTACAGATGTAGATGCCATCGTTTTTTTCCAATAGAACTGCCAACTGAATCAACTAAGCTGCCACTTCAAGCACTTTTCTCATTAGTATTACTGAATTTTAAAGTTGTTTTGAAATTAATTACAAGATTCTTAAAAATTAAAATTTCTTGAGATACTTGTGATCTGTGCTTATCTGACATGTGAGGGCGTTGTAGTATTTCGCCATGGCAGTATCCTTAGTTTGTTAAATATTTTCCCAGTAAATAAGCAACAACTGTTGGTACCGTCTGCTGACAAACGGGTGAGTGTTTAGATGGCAGAATTGGGGAAGAAATGTTTTATGGGACAAATTCAGAGAAATTTGTAAAGGGGAAATATGTTGACAGACTGGAATAATCTGGGCATGGAAACAGTAAATTATGAAAAAGTGTAATGCAAAAATTTGGTACTTCAAGAAGAGGAAAGTTCATTGCATGGTTGAGAGAGCAAAATCCATATTGTGGGAAAGAAGGAGGTGCAAAATTTCACACAGCATTCATTATGAGACGCGGGAGCAAACAGAAGGAAGTTATTTGGAGAAAAGAATAAAAAGGCACAACCAAACTCAGTTTTCATGAAGGGAAGAAAAATATAACTCATGTTGAAAGGAGTTGGTGAAGAGGTGGAAAGAGAGATACTTCAGGGAATGGTGAAAGTGAGAAAAAAAATGAATTTTCTCAGTAAGATATGGTTAAAGAGGAGTTTGAGTGGGGATAGAAGTATGACATTGAGATAAGCTGAGAAAATCTTGACATCAGAAGAAAAAGGAGTAAATAATCTATGATGTGTAAAGGGATTTGCTTCCCGTGTGAAAGGAGCATTTTAAAAACTTAAAGGGTTTGCTAACTGGACCTATTGTTATGAAGGTAAAAAGCTCTTGCCACCAAGTTTTGGGGCAATTTTATTCTACTACAGGAGGATAATATGGGGGAAGGCATGAAAGAGTTCTTGGACACCAGAGACTCTATGATCTGCTCAAAAGCTGTACTCCCTAAACCAATTTTAACTCAAATCAACCTCTCTACAGTAATCCACCAACTTGATTTTTTAAATGTATCCCAGTAATAGTCAATTACTTCATGTATATGTCTGTAAGAAATGTTGCCAAAAATTCCATTAGAGACAAATTGTGTGCTTTTTGTACCTCTCAAAGCATATAATTGAAAGGGACATCCTGAGCAGTTGTTCTGTCTCTTGCTATCAAAGCAGCCATATTTTATAATGCTGCAGATAATATAATTGCTCTTTGTATTAAAATTCATTACGTGTTTTCCTCCCCTCCACCTGCTAGCAGATTCTTTCACACCTTCCTTCGTAATTTCTAGCCTGTTTAGGGCTATGGCTGATTCACATCTATTCGCTTTTGTGTCAGCATACAGCATTTTTTTATTTGACTTGTGCTCATTCACCTCATTTAAGCTGCAGGTCATCTTAAAGCTCCTCTTGCAACTTCTTGTACCATTTGCATTCTGCTGATGAGCTAGACCAGCCAGATGCTCCAGTTGCTTTGACTTTATGAGTTACTATCTGTTACCTGATGCTGAGTGACTGTTGGCGTGCTCGTTTGGCCATTCTCACTACCTGCTGTTTTCTTTTCTCTGCTTCAGAAACATCTCCAGGGTGAAGTAGGGGCAGGTTATCTGACGTGTACCATTTGCCATTCTGAAGGATTTTTCTGACCATCCCAATTGTTCCGTGAACATCCATGAAAGGGGATAATTTCATTTATTAAACTACAAATAGATGCAGCTTTAAAATTTGGAGTCAGAACCATTTCATAGCATAGGTGTTTTATTTTTTTTTTGTTTGTAATGCTTTGAAATGATCTTTGCATTCTAGTGAGTTACTGAATGACTCCAGCTTATTTTTAGAGTGACTATGTGGCCAGGGTAGTTCCACAGCTTTATTATGCTGATTGCTATAGGGGAAGATTCTTCTTTTAATGTATTTAGATTGATATTTTGCATTCTATAGCATTGCTGTACATCTTGCCTTAATCTGTGATGTTTAAATTTTGAACATCCTCTTCCACTTCCATGTTTAATATATTCATTTCATTGAGACTTTTAGAATGTTGATGAGAAACTAGCGAGCAGCAAATTAATTTCACTTCTTTTTACCATTTGCCAACTAAATTAGACTTTTACCATACAAAGTTTAAAACAGCATAAGGATTAAGGCTTTATAAATGCAGAATAGTTTGCAGAATCAGGAGTCAAAATAAGACCTATCATCTTTTTAATGGATTTGCTATTTCGCTTCCATTCTGAGCATCACAAAAAGCTCTCTTTAAGTCCAAGAATAGCCCAGAATACACACATTGGGAAATAGTAGTATAATCACTCTGTGAAATGAAGTGTTTGAAATTCCTTATTATAATAATGGCAAAATTGCTACTGCGAGGGAGCTGGTCTCTTTAGAGGTACAGAAAATGGCAGTAGAATATGGTAATTGAATTATAACCTGCTTTAAAAACAGTAAGATGATGTTTGAAAACAGTACCAAAGGTACTAGAAGCTTTGTGAAGTCTCAGTGGGATTTTTCTTTTCTTTTTGGCTAGTTTTTCTGTGACACAATACATTGTTTTAATTGTGTTCTCTAATCCATTCCTAATCAAATCAGTCTGTTGTTCAGTTATCTTTGGATTATCATTTTCCCATACGTACTCAAAGTTAAAAAAATCAGCTTTCTGTATATAAAGGAGGGGTGGAAGAACTAGTAAAGAGGTGAGGTTTGTCATCAAAGCCTCATTATGATAGTAATGTTGGAAAGTCATTCTCTTAAATTAAATGAAAATTTAATCATCGTGCTCTGGCAGGGGGGTTGGACTAGATGATCTTTTGAGGTCCCTTCCAACCCCTAGGATTCTGTGATTCTGTGGTTCTGTGCATGGATACACTAGGGAATCTAGTATTAAGAAAATGTGAATAAATCACAATTGAAGCTAAGAACCAACATATTTAGTAAATATACAAAACTGCCATATTCTGGGTGGTTACCCAAGAGTAGCACTGGACCCCTCAGTCATTCAGCATTGGCAGGGCTGGATGGACTTCACTTTCTCTGTAGCTAAAAATTTAGTTTTATTTCAAGTCCTGATAGTTGTTTATTTAACTTGCAGGATAGTTCATCATACTTTACTTAGCATTCTTCAACTTGCTCTTTTGGGAGGTTGTTTCCTCTTTGGGAGTTGCTAAAAGTTTTGAGAGGTCAAGGGAGTGCTTTCCTTGAAAAATTTTATATCTGCTTTTTGCAAGTGAAATAAGGTCCTGAATGAATTATATTGTAGACATCTTTGGGACTAACTGACTTCTGAATAGTTTCTTGAGATTTAATATTTGTAAGTTCTCAGGATTATATTTTAAGTTTTGCTGTGAACAGGATCTAAGAAGGATTTTGTATTTTTACATTTTTTTTTCTGTCGTCTCCTAGTTTTGATTAATGAAGTTATTGCCATGTCCTGTCTACAGTAGAACAGCATTTTAGTAAAACTGACGTTCTAAAATGTTTTCCAAATATTAGGAGCAATAATACTTGTTTTGTTATTGGGAAGCAATGGTCTGGTAGACCACTTTCCATACATATGCAATAGACTTATATTACCATAGTGCTTAGTGACCTTAATAGATTGGCTTTAAAGAAGCACCAATGACAATCACAAAGCATTAAGAGTCTTAATGAATCAGGGAGGAGTGATCAACCAGTGTTTATGTATTAGATAAATACAGAACTTTCTTCTTACACTTTTATGCACAAATTCAGATGATCTTGGTATCTGAGCTGATCTCAGTTACTTAATGCTTAAAGAGCTAACTTCTATTTTGGAAATGCTCCAAACTCCAAAGATACTCTTCTGTTTTAAGTGAAAGCTACCATTCATCTCCCTAGAACTAGAATTGATCAGACATGTCTCAATTTTGCTATTTCTATGTAATGAATAAAAATTGAAAATAGAATGATAAAATAATTAGTTGTGTCAGCACAGGGAAAAACACCTGCTTCAAAAACAACCAGGGCTTTGGGTGATCTAAAGGTAACCATAGTATGAGGATTCACAGGAAAAAGCTCACTGAAAAAAGCTCTCACAAAACCTGCATATCATTTGTGCAAAATGAAATATCTAAAATGCTGCAAATTCGGATACAAAAAGACGCTCACATTTCCAGCTGGCCTTTGCTCTATTCCCACATTAAAAATCAAATTTTTTTTTAAAGACTTTTTAAAGCCCTGTAAGGTTACCATGCCAAAGAGCATGACCCCAGCTCAGTTAGATACCATGTCTGGTGATGTGCTCTGTCTATGAGACTGACGTGAGCTATGACTGCACTCGCCTCTTAGAGACAGAACTAAATCCCTTGCTTTGAGCAAAGCCTGACTATGAAGTCTTGGAATTAACCAGAATATGGCACTGTATGGGATTGGCACTGTGCTGAATATGCAGTACTGGCTGTGTGGGGTTCTTCACCTCAGACAGCTCTGTAGCTGGGAGAGCCGGCACCGAGACACCCACTGTGTCGCTGGTATGTTGTAAGACTGCTGAAAATTGGGAAAGTAAAACTGTCCATGCAACAGTTCCTCTAACCCCTCCAAAGGTTCTTACTGAGCTACACCCCTCTCCATGGGCCTTCACTCTGCCCCATTCAAGGGGTCTCAACCATCTGCTTAGGTTCTTCTTTACCTTGTTGACTTCATATGGAAAAGGAACTTGCAGATACCTCTGCAATCCATGTTCTCTGTATTGTCATGTCTTACTAGAGACACAGGAGGA
Organism: Aegotheles bennettii; assembly: GCA_013398125.1. NCBI lineage: Eukaryota > Metazoa > Chordata > Aves > Caprimulgiformes > Aegothelidae > Aegotheles > Aegotheles bennettii. Next base: position 184,388 of record VZRW01009973.1, on the reverse strand, counting down.
TGCAGAAATGTCCATCAGTTCAAAGGAAGCCCAGTTCTGCTGTTTGCTACAAAAATTACATTTTAAACATTTATTAATACTGTAAATATTTTAAAGTCCTTTCAAATTGAGATTATTGCATTGCATAAATGTTTAATAGTTACAGAAGCTGCACTTAAAGCGATGATTAATGCGTACATACCTCTGCAATATGTATAGCTTTCAGACTGGCACTAAGAGAAACAAACCTGAACATTGTTGGCATTCATTACAAGAAGCAGAAAAATGTTTGGTTACCATAGGAAGCCTCTCCCAACACATATTCATGAGACAAAACTATTAACCATTCATCTTTCTGCTTGCTGATTCTCATTCAACTCTTAACAACATTGCACCCAGTTTTCTGGCATATTATGAAACCGAGGTGTTCCGCTTAAACTCAGTTTTGGTTATCTGATTTATTTCAGAGCCACAGCATACCTGCAGACACCCTGCTATCTCTGTGTCATGGTTGTATGCATCCCTCACTGTGTACATGGTCAAGGCTCCTGCTAGATAAGGTCCAAGTCTTGTAATCCATTTAGTCCTGGTCATACCTGTATAGAAATCTCCTGTCACACATAAGAGAAGGAGATTTTTTTCCCCTGTTTTTTAGGAGGGTATAGCTTACAGCACTGTGGACTAGGTGAGATCCATGCATCCTCTGCATGCTCTGAGGGCAGCTGTGTCCTGTTCACAGGTGGCCTCTGAAAGCCCTTAGATAATCTGGAATCCCTTTTCAAACAGGGGCCCTCAGGACCGGGAGTAGGAAGGCTGTGGTGTCAAGTGCAGCTGTGTGAACTCAGTAACCAGCCCTGTTTGCCTGTGGCATTAGGAAGGGGTCTGTGTGCTTCCCTCTCAGGGCTACGGGGGGGTTACCAATGGCTGTAGAGATGAGCCAGCTTTGTTATAGCCCTGACACTGATTTAATTCCTCTTGGGAAATGGGAGATACAGCCTGGAATCCTTAATCAACAACCCACAACAAATTTAATTGTCTTCATATAGAAGTTTCAAGTTCAGGCCAAAAACCACAGGGAGTCACAATTGCTCTGCCTGGCAGACCGATGGTCACTTGATAGAAATGAACCACTGTGAGTGACAGGGCAGTAGGATGCCCAGGTTTAGGATGCTGCTCTGCGGTCTGACAGCCTCCGAAGGGGAGGGGGGGAGGGGGCACCTGGCAATGCAGCAAGCAGCAGCATTCCCTCATTCCCTTCACGTCTGCCATGACGTATATCCAGATCACATCAGCAGATCTCTGATGCAGAAGGAAACCATTAGCTATCACCATCATCTCTTCAGCTGATTATCCTGAGGCTTTTTATTTGATCAAAGGAAAATGTGAGTGTGCTACTTAGGAGCACACCTGGTTGAATACATCTACTGAAATGTCCTGCTAGAGGGAAAGCTAACATCTCTGTCTTCAGCTGGAAACCTCTGCACACTTTCAAAAGCTTGGTTTGCATAACGATTTGATAATAAAGGAGGAGTTAACAATAACACCCATCACAGGGACTATGACAAAGCAAGGGCTGACTGCAGCCTTATCCTGGTTTAAGCTGTGGAGAGCACACCATTCCTAAGGGCTTTAGATGGAGCCTCTGTGGTTTAAAACCAAGCACAAAAATCTCTGAAACCTGAAACCAGTCAATTATTTTAGAAGTGTTGACCCAAATATTTTCCATCTGACACCTTTACACTTGTGAAAAATGTGACTGGAATCCAGACACTGCAAACTGAGTGTGTAACTCCTTGCTTAGGAGCTGGGATCCTCCGCCTGCATTTCCCAGCATGGAAATACTAACATTAGATGTGTCAGTAATAGTTTTTAATCAGCTTCCAATCCAAAGATTTGCTGGGTAACCTGAAACATACTACAATAAGCAAAGCAAGATTATTCGCCTCACTGTGTTCTTAAACACTTTCCTCTAATTTAATTACCAGTATCTTGCACTCAATGATCTTAAAGGTCTTTTCCAACCTAAAGGATTCTATGATTCTACAAGGAGAATCCTCAAGCTGAGACTTTTCATCTCGAATTTCATCCCGTCTTGCATTCCTTTTCTGTAGTTATACAGACTTAATTTCTCACCTGAATTGCACTTGCCTGTTTCACCTCCTAATCTTTGCACAGTTGACTTCAAGGGGTGGGTTTCTTGGTAAAAAAATAATTGTCAATTTAATTTTTGAAATTTTCCTAAGTGACAAAAGGAGGCTTAAAAGTGCCGGCTGTAGGAATGATACACCCTGCACATAAAATTGTATTGCACACACAGCTGTAATATTGTTATGATAAGAGAGCAAAGTATATTGTAAAATTAAGACAAAATAGCTGAATTGGTATTTCTTTCCATGTAACTGAAGGCAATTTTCTTAACAAAGCACCTATAGCTGTAACTCCAGGATGGAAAATATTTTGTTTTCTTGAATAAGTGTCTCAGCATTTCCTTGGCTACCTCTGCAAACAGCACTTGCCTCTCCATAGCATGGCTGCTTGCTCTGATTTGACCTTTTTTCCACATCCATCTCTTTCCAGTTAAAAAAAAATGGTGAAAAAATAATGCAGTAATCAATTGCATCAAAGGAGCAAACAATCACTTTTAAAAAAATCCAACCCGACATAAAACTAGACCTGGTTTAGTTAGAGTAACTAAATTATGAGACAAATCTGACTAAACTGAGTCTGAGAAAGGCCTCGATAATGCCCAAACCTGCAGAAGCTCTTACAGGCTATCGGGGCCTGCTGTGGATTGCAGGTTTTGGCTTGATGTAGGACTGCAAATACCCACTGACAGCATGGAGACCTCTTGATAGCTAAAAAGCCATGAATTGCCAGAGTATAATTCTAGTTTTTAGAAGAAGCTGAAGCTTAATGTCGTAACTGTTATTATTCAGCTGTACGTTACCCTGACAGCTTTATGTATTAGTAAGAAAAACAGACATGAGGGCATAAACTTTTGGATTGATTTTTTTTCTTCCTGAGGAAAACAGCTTTCCTGGTTGTTTGTTTTTTAATTAAAAGCTCTGACTGAAATAAGATTTTCAAACCCACATAATTTTCCTTGAAATGCTATGCCTCTTTTTCCAAAATACTCTGTCCATTTGTTGCATACTGATAGGATGTATACTACTAAACACATAAAGGAATGTTATCTCAGGCATTTACCCAAAAAATAGGGACAGAGGAATACAATTTCAATGTCAAAGTCAGTAATATTTTTTAAAATACTGGAAAAAGATATTTTTAACAATTCATAAATTAATAAAAATATTTTCTGCATTTTTCCTCCATGAATAAGTCATTATTTTCAGTCCTGAATGCCTCTGACTCAGCCAACAGAAGCCATTTCCCAGATGTATTTACGTTTTTTGGTAATTACAGTAGAATTAAATGAAATGTGCTTTCATCCAAAGAAAGGTTGGGAAGTGTTGGCAGAGCATGTGCCCACATGGAGACCATTATGACCACAGGGACAGGCTTTCTTCAAACTTTGCATCATCACCACTGGACTTATTTGTGCGATCTTGTCACATGCCCGGGTGAGAGGACACCTCAGCTGTGCAGGATCCTGCTGCTTTGTTGAACCCCCCAGTGCTCCACACTCACCTCCCCAGTGCCTGGGGGCGCCGTGGTCCTGCCATACAGCAGCAGTGGGCAGTCTGTACTGGGGAGCAGCTGCGGGGCAGAGGCTGTACACTGGGTGCCAGTTGGAAGGGGTTTTGTAACACTTCTTTAATTATTTAATTGAAAAACTGAGGCTTGCCTAAAAGGCAAATCCTTGTGCTGCCTTCCACTGGAGCAAATCCAGTTTTGTCAGTCCCTGTGGCAGGATCAGGGTTTGGGCTCGTCTCCACTACCTTACAAGCAATGAAGAAGTTCAGCCAAAAGCTGTGCACCCCAAGAGCTGTGCAGAGAGGCCATTTCTTACCCTCATTACCCCAAAAAATGGAACTTTGCATTTTTGTGTGCATACGATATCAACTCTTTAAAGCCCCCCAGCTCGCCCCCTCCATGGCTGAGCTCTGCAGCTGCTGTTCCCCACGTGCCGTGCCCCACCTGCCCCATGTAGCCAGAGGATTCTCGTTTCTGCATGACACTGCACTTGGTCTTTGTGAACGCAGATGCAATTGAAGCTGACGGACTCTCTCAGGGCAATGTAATGGCTCGCTTAGACCCATATACTGCCAGGACTGCTTGGTTTTGAAGCCTAGGTGATCCTTGCCTGGCCAAGCTGCCGACAGAGGCAGAGCAACCAGCACAGTGACTGGAGCCAGGCTAATTGCTCACTTAGATTAAGTCCTTCTCAAGACCTTCTTAATTATCTCTCTCTCCGAGATTGTAGAGGAAACAACCCACCGATGTTTTGAAATGTGAAGGTGGTTGTCTCACCACTGCACAGCCAGGCTGTGATACCAGGAAGCTGTGCTGCAGCTCTGCCTGTTAATTAGGGAGTGCAGGGGTGGGAACAGGCTTGGGGCTCTAAAGATAGCCAGTGCCCCACCAGGTGCTATGACACCTGCTCAGCAGATTTCCTATTTTCTGTTTGTCTCTGCTCTCACTGTGAATAATGTTTGCATTCTGAGGAGTGGGGCTGGCAGATTAAATAGTCTGTTTGCCGCTGGCAGTGCTGCACCCTGAATATGGCATCCAGTTTTGGGGCCCTCCCCAGTTAAAGAAGGATGTTGAGATGCTGGAGAAGATACAGTGACAGGCTACCAAGATGTTCAGTGACCTAAAGCATATAACCAAAAAGGACACTTTGAGAGGTCTGGCCTTATTTAGTCTGGTGACAACAGAGCTAACTGGGCATCTAATAGCAGTCTACAACTACTTGAAGGGAACTTACAAAGGAAGTGAATCCTAACCCTTCCTCCAGTAGTGACAGATGATGGACACACATTGAAGGCCAGGAGTCTCACAGTGGCCACTAGGAAAAAACATCTCTGCTGGGAGATTTGGGGACTGCTGGAAATGTTTAACTTTCAGGCCGTGTTAGTGAATTCACATGAAGGTGGGCAAGCACGTGGCCTAAAGCTCATCAGATAGTTGGAGTTTATGTCATCTCAGGGACTCCAAAACACCCTTGCTTGAGGTGGGATGATGTTTCTGGGCATGTGACAGGTCTTAAATTGAGAGCCTTCTTCCTTCTGGCTAGGAACCTGGGAAGGAAGGGGGAGCAGGAGGGATGTTGTTAGATTACTTTAGCTTTCCTGCTCCATAGCAGTAGATAATTTTGAGTCATCTGCTTGTCCTGCCACAATAACCCTTGTGAGAAAGGAAAGTTATGCAGACAAAAATCCCACCCTCAGCCCTGAAAAGCATAAACCAGAAATAAAGCACACAGAGAGGAACTTTCTTTCTTCAATTTAATTGAAGTTACTTAGAAAAATAATCAGGCTTGAATGGCTTTTTTAAGGAAAGATTCATGAGCAGTTCACACTTGTGTTGGCAATGTATAATTTAGCTTTTTTCTTTATTAACAGTATATTTAGGTATGAGGAGATACGTTTCTACAACAAGCCTTCTACTGCATACAAATAGGTTAAAAAAAAAATCCAACCCCACATTGATGTTAAATTATTCGTACACATTGTATTGTGCATGCATGTAAGAAAATAACACTCTCTGTAACAAGAGTAATAGTAAGGACAGTCCCTTTTTGTACCTGAAAAGTGCAGCAGACTACAGTGAAACCCTAAAACATCTGGGGTCAACTTACTTCTAAAAGCACTTCTGCTTGTGGATTATTTATTTCACTTGTCTTATGCAGCACATGGCTCAGGCAGTTTGCACGTTTCTGTGCTAATGGACATGATTTACGAAGAGGCTGAAGCATGGACCAAGTCAGGTTTTGGGGTGGCCTCCCACTGCCCAGGAGTCACCACCATGTTCAGATGGGCCAAATCTAGCCTGGACTCCAGGCTAAGGTGTTTGGGGTCATCAGGGGGAAAGGAGCCCCTGGCTGTGGGTATCATGCTGGGTAAGGAGCTGCGGGCGCTGCTGGGCTCGGCACTGGCCCAGTCAAATGCTAGGGAGGCACCAGCTGCTCAGAGATGGGGATCAACAGTCCTGGGGATCACCAGGACTGGGGCAGAGGTGGGGAGCGGGATCTTCCCTGCTGGGTCTTCTCTGCACTCATCACTGTTCAACTAACACACATCCTTCTAAACCAGCAGCTCCCCGGGTGGCCCTTGTGGCCCCACGGCCCATATCTGTATTTTGAATTTTGCTGTGGCTGCAGTTTTGCCTGTTTGTCTCCTGGGACCAGCTGTGGCCACAGCAGAAATGAACTTGGAAGGGAGGAAGGGAGGAAGGGCTCCAGAACCGACCACTCCCTCTTCTCCTCTGTCTGGGAAACCCAGTGAAGAGGTGGGGTAAAACCAACCTGGTTCCCCGGCCGCCCCTGCACTGCAGGTGGTGGCCACCAGCTCACTGAGATGAGAAGGAATGAACCTGAGCACCCTCCTGTGCAGGGACAGTGGAAAGAGATATTTTTTTGGCTCAGTCAGAACAACACACCCAGTAGACCAAAAAAGGCTATTCCTTAACATTTGTGGTCCTCTGACCCACTGGGGCTTTGTACTCACCATGCAGGACACGATCATATCCAGCATGTCAGCTGTTCATCTCAAACACAAACCTACAGCCTATTCACAGCACCCAAAATAGATACAACACACTAAACGAACAGTTTGTAGTAGTTTGGGATCAAGGTTCGTAAAAAGCAAGTGACTTTTAAGTACCTGCTTAAGTCCACATAAAAGCCACCTCAGTGCTGAGCATCGGGAGGCAGAATTTGGGTAATCAAACCCAAAGCTGCTACTAAAAATCCTGGCTTGAGCAGCGCTCACCCCTCAGATCTCCTGAACATGTTTTTCACCTAAAGCTTTTCTATCATAGCTGTCAGATAGGGTTTTTGTGCCTCCAAAGCAGCGAAACTAAAGAGTATTTCAGAACAGATAAAAACATGGTGATGACAAAGTACAAAAAGAAAGAGGGAAGCACATCCCATTTTTAAAATAGGTACTCTCTGAAGCAACTTTTTTCTTAAATGAAAAAATTCATACCACAACCTGTTGGAGGGATTAACAGCTAACTGAAGAGAAAATTGGACCAAAATGTGAGCACTGTTGGATACAAGACCAAACAAGCACACAAATAGCTTGTGGGAAATGCTGGAGGGGGAGAGGAGAAATCTACCCTCAGAAAGGTTATTTTCTTTTTAACAAACATATAACCATTGAACTGCAAACAAAAGAAAGCCAGGGCACACTGTGATAGGCACTTGCAACAGCTCTGCATTCTCTAAACAAGACAAAACTGCTTTCAAGTAAAACACCAGCAACTGCTCTGGAGTTCAGAGCTGGCAGGAGCAGATACCAGCTCCTCACCAGCCACTGGGTCAGCGCTCCAGGTTATAAATACGACCTGGGTTATGAAAACTGTGGCTGTTCCAGAATGGATGAGAGATTTATTTCCAGGGAATGACAAAAAAATAATGACCTGAATCCTGGCTAAGACCAAATCCAACTGCAAAAAGACTTCAGCTGCTGTTTGTTATGCTAATTTGTTCTTCACTGAGATGTATTTGGTGACTTATTTTTATAAAGAAAGACAGAACTTATCTTCCTTCTTTAACCACATATGTGTCTTGGAGACTGATAAAATTCAGTGGGTATTGTCAGCTACTGTACAATACGGCATTTTCAGCATCTGGCTCTGATACTCTGGCTCTGATACTGGCTCTGATACAGCTCTGCCTTCAGCTGAGTTTACTTAAATCTTCACTAATTTTTTGAACGGGTTGAATTTGCTCATAAGATTGACACACAGGCAAGTCAAAAACCCATTTTAACAATCATTCAACTTTAAAACATATTTTAGTGCCTTTTGACTTAAGTCTCTGCCTCCTTCTGCCCATCAGCTGTCTGCTGGCACTGCTGGCCCAGGACAGGCCAGCTTGGGGTGGCTACAGACCATTCCCCATGCAGGCGCCTGCCCCTGCCTGGCTGTACACCTCACCTGCATCGAATTAAAGCAGCATTTGGAGAAGCCTGTACTTCTGCCCACTGAGCTGGCTAATAGATCCACACTGAAATCTCATTTTTCACTATTTATTTGCTGTGAGTAGATTACTACTTGCTTGCCCTAAATGCTCGCTGTGCTACGCCTGGTACCATCTGTCATCCCAACAAGCTGTTATAGACAAAACAACCAGTACTCAAGCGTTCACCTTAAATAAAACGGTCATAGTCTCACACTAGAGCTGACTTACATGAAACACTAACCCATTGCTAATTAGAAACATCCCAATTAGAAACATCCCTGTCAATGGTATTTAGGCACAAACTAGAAAAAAAAAGACAACTTCCCCTTAGGAAAAAGCCATGAAACCAGCATGCAGAAAGATGAGACCTTTTTTATTGCCTTGCATACTTAAGAGATCAACACCAAGATGACTTTCTGACTTTTAAAATTACATGCCCACATCCTTTACAGCAATGTATCATGACTGGTGTTTTCTGAGCCAATTTTGTTTGCCTATCTTAAGACCAACTAGGGAAGCATGACTTGCAGAGGATGGAGTTTCCCCTGCCTCCATCCTGGATATGAATTAAGGTGTCAATGCCAATTGCTTTGGGCATTCAAAAATCTCTACAGTTGCTTTCAAAATGCTGATTTTTTATGATGAAACACCTGCATTCATTTGGGCTGGCAGGCTTTAAATTAAGAGACATTGGGACTGGTCATATTCTTGATAAAATCATTAATTCCAGATTTATAAAAAGGTCATGGTTTGTCTTCCCAAGGAATACATTCACATTTCTTTCGGTCATGGATTTTAGATGAATCTATGAAAATCTGTCTTACTTTTCCCTTTCCAGGCCAGAAAGATAGATTTTTTTTTTATTATGCTGAAGTGCAATATCATTTTCTGAAGAAACTATTTCCACCACTCTTCTCAAAGCATGTTGTATCAAGAACCATTCCCGTATCTACCTGTATCAATGGTTAATGGAAGAATATTACTACTCAGAGACAAGCTCAACTGAGAAAAGTCCAAAAAAAGACTCCTTTTGTCTAAATGTCATCTTATCTCTGCTGCTGAAGTGACATCTACCAAGAGACCATGTTTTAAATAAGTATAAATAACATTAATTAGAATTGGAGGAATGCAAGATCAATGAAATTCACCAGAACACAATTAAACACTTTGTGTAGCAGTATGATTCATTTCTAGAACTAGATCGTCACAATCCTGTTACCCTGCAAAGAGAGCTGTCCTTTCTTACAGTTGATTTAAATAATTTTGACTGTGCTGCTCGCAGCATCATTCAAAAAAAAAAGAAAATATTAATTTACAAAATAACCCATTCTCCATATTTATTATGACAAATAAAAATCTTAAATAAAACAGGCTTTCTCTCCCCTCTCTCCCCCCAGCCCATCCCTCATTCCAATTTCAGGTAGCTTGGCACTGAGTAATTGAACATTAAAAAATCAAGTTTGTAGACTTCATACAGCTGCATTTGGTGCTCGGAGCTGATGTTCTGGAAGAACTCTGTGGTCATTTCATCAGTAGTTCTCGTAGACTTTGCATAGGTGGGGAACTTCAGGTAGTTGCCTACTCCCGCCAGCTGGAGAATGTAATTTGAATCCTCTTCGAGCGTTTCGTATTTTCCTATGAGGTCGTAGTGGATGTGGCAAGGGTGGCAGAGGGAGTACACAGTCTGCCAGTGCTCATTGAAGGGCTCTTCTCTTTGGGTGTGCGGGTCGATGAGATACGCCACAAACTCTTCAAATTTCACATCATCGCCTTTACGCAGAGCTTCCTGGGTTGCGTTTTTCCTCTGACGCCTCACGATTTTGGTGCCGTATCGCTTGTGGAAGGAAGTGTTGTACTTCTGGGTGAACTTGTTCCTGTAGGCTGACACCAGTCTCTCAAAAGGCTCACGAACAAAGAGGAACTTCATGTAGTTTTTCAAGCGGTGGTTGATCTCTGGGATGCTGTATTGGTTGAGAGTCTTCAGGTTTGAAGACACGTGGGCTTCATTGGCTGGGATTTCCATTGGATCGCTGTACTTGCCTCTTCCTGTCAGAACCATCATGACTCTCTTCCAGTTTGTGCAGGCCACTTTGGGGACATAGCAATAAATCATTTCATGATCTTCATCCACAACCAGGTGTTTGAGATCGTTGGGTGTCAGCACGCGGCGCTTCCTGCTAGATACACTGTTTGCTCGGCACGTGTCTGTCACTTGGTCTCGTCTAATCTGATGAAGAATTGCTGTGTTGGACAACTGCAAAGAAAGCACAAGCACCAGTGAGTCAAGCAGCTGCAACTCTTATTGCCCTTTTGCTTACTGTACAAATTCATAGAAAAGTAGGCTACTGCCTGTACAGAACAGTTAATTATGTGGCTGAGTAAAATTGTTCCTATGCTAGAAAAGAAACATTTTTTGACTCCAAACTTCTTGATATGTGCTGCTTAAATGCTGTTCACAAAGTGTCCAAGGCTTTGCTTTGAAGTCAACACAAAGGAGCACAAGCGCTCACACAGCCTGATGGCAAGTGTATTTACAGCACCCTCATTCTGAGATGCTATCACAGCTTTTCTTAGGCCTGGAAAACAAATCTCCCCTCCACTCTGCAGTCCCTCTCATGGCTACAGCAGTGCTGGATCCTGCCTGACCTTTTGCTGCTGAGATGGGGTAGAAAAACACCAGAGCTGGAAAATTTGTCAAAAAGAAAACAGTGTGTTTTTCTTTTATGCGAGGGAAAAAATAATCGCAGCTTCTTTCTTGGCTATGGCCTTAGCAGAAGAAATTAAGATTCCTGCTACTCCCCAAGGGGAACATTGACTCAGATGTGATTTCTTGAGGAGCAGGGACAATATCAGCTATAAATTTGCTTCTCCGCTAAAGCCATATTGCAGAGAAGGATAGAATGTGTGGCCTTCTAACACACACAGCACTACATTCACTCTTAGCTTTTTATCATTTTGTTAATAGGACCCTAACTTTCTACTATTACTGCTACCAGATGCTTTGGAGAGGCCATAATTTGCCTTGGGTAGGCCCACAGGGCAGATACAGAGAGATGGCCACAGCCTCACCACCAGCCACCTCCTGCCCAGACTGTGTCCAGCAACAACAGCAAAAGGTTAGGCTAAGGCAGGTACTGAGTTCCTGTGCAAAACAGGGGATATTAGCCCAAGCAAAGGACCACGCCAATGCAGGGCTCCTGTGTTTGGTTACTCAGAGCCACCTGAGGGTGCCTTTGCACAGCACGGTGTTCTGCTGTGCAGCCCTACCCTCACTGCTGCAAATGCCTTTTCACATATTCTGAATAAATTGCATCAAAGCAACAGGGGGAAGATTTTGGTAATGTTATTTACATTTACTTAACACCACTTACTTGTGGATTTCAAAGAGCCTTATGCTCAATAATTAGTTTAGTCTCAAAGCCAATTATTGAGGCAAGTATTGACCTTCCTATTTGATAGGCAAAGAGGTCTGAGATTCCTTCTTGAACACTGAGTCCTGCAAAAGTGTTTATCTGACACCTTCTAGTTAGGTTAACATGAATCACAGGACACTGCAATGAAGCAGCTGAGACAATGTAGGCTGTATACATCTGCTACGGGGGTGCCTTTGGTCACAGGGGTCTTTCATCTTGACAGTATAATACCCTTGGCAAGTGGTTTTGAATGTCCAGTTCCTGCAGTTAAGGGACAAATCTCTGCTTTTAATACCAGTAATTAGCCTTGATTCATATTTAAAAACCTCAAAGAACCGGAATTGAATGCACCTGATAGGCAACATCCAACACAAACAAGAAGATGGAACTGAGACAATTGTAGGACTTGAGCTTTAAAAAGAAAGGAGATAGAAACTGTATTGTTATGGACAAATCCTAGAGAACCCAGGTTTCACCTCCTCAAGGGGCAGCAAACTCTTTTGCAACACATGAGCAGCAAAGACTCTCTCTCCCTCTGAGCTGTGGTGGGTTGCAGAGGAATGTTCTTGTAGGATGGACAACACCAAGGGGCTGGGCACCTCAAACTTGGGCAGGAGGACTTTTTTTCTTCAGGACAGCATTTACGTGCCAAGTCTAGGATCTCTGTATTTTGTAGATGGCCACCCACCACTTCTCCTCTGAATTCCTTGATACTTTCACCACCCCATCTCTTTAGCCCCTTTGTTCAGCAAAATGTTGGCTAATGGTTAAAACATGCAATAGCCCAGTGCAGCATCTTTAGACAGCTTGGCTCGTCTTTCATGTGTGTGGTATCCCCCTGAACACTGCCCAGATGCATTTCAAGAGCAGTTTTGTGTTATAGTCCAGGAGATGAGATGCCAGATGTGAAATGTGCTTCATGTTTCCTAGGAAAACTGACTGGCAGGGAGTTTCCAAAATAAGATGTTAGGAAGCAGTTGTCAAGGACCACACAGATTTTTGAAGAAAATTACTTTTCCTGTTAAAAAATACAAAATTCATATTTCAATTTATGCTGCTTTCAGAGAGAAACAGAACTCATGGTCAGCTCTACGCTGGTTAGAGTTACAAGTGAGTGATTTTCAAAGAACTAAAAAAAACCTTATGCAAACACACAGACATACAAATTCTCCTCTGCAGACAGATCGAATGCTGAAATCTCTCCTCAAGCAGATTTTCATCAATATCATATAGAACAGCACTGTTGTTTGCCTCTGGTTTTAGAGTGAAAGAAAAAAAAACAGAGAGAGAGAAATGCCTGAATATACCGTTACATTACAATATGTAAATGCACAGTATCTGCTTTTCTGGGGCTGCTCTTGGGATAAATACAGAATTAAGTGGATGAGATTCTATGGCCTGTATTAGATAGAAGGTCAGATTTGATAATCTAATGGTTGCTTCAGACCCCAATCTGCAGATGAATCTTTGTAGAGCTGTGCTTTCCTTCCGATTTCATTCCTACATCAATGAGCTAAGCACTTCTCCATATATTAACATTAATGAGATTTTCATGCGTTCAGAGTAAGGGGAAAAATTCAGCCTTAGTATTTGCAATTGCAAATGAGATTGTACTACATTAAATTCACTTAAAAGATGATACTTATGAATTTTGAAGTGGTACTTGTCTCTCACTCCTTTTAACATGGAAGAAATATGAAGAAATGGCATAGAAGTCTGGTCAGCTACCTTTACTAAGTATGCACCAACATGCAGGGTCAGCTCTGCATGTGCTCTGGCCTGTCTGGTGGCACACAGAACACATATTAAATATCAGTGTAACACTAAAATGGTATTGCCCTATTCTCATAAATTACAGTACCGTTTGGTATGGCTGATGGGTGAAGGGCCATGTAGGAAATACAGTTTTGAAAACTCTACTTCCTTTTTTTTTTATTTTGTCTATTGGCTTCAGCTTTTTTTTCATAAAAAAAAGGCCAATTTAGCGACTGTCCTAGAACTTGTAAGCTGCAAACCCCAGAGGACATGCTCCATGGTCCCCAGAGCCTATGGCACCACACAAGGTAATCGTAACAGCATCTTTCAATTTGATATTTTGAAATGATATATTAACACTGAGCTATCTGATGCTAATACGGTTCCTGCTCATTTTAAATTACATGTAAGGCTTTTAAGCCACGCCATAATTTCTCTCTTGAAGCTGGTGAGGGGAACTAGGAAAAGAATAAGACTGGAACTACATTTATTTAAACTACAGGTCCACTTGGCCAGTGAAAATGTGCTTACAACTAACAAGGAAAATACAACCTACAGATTTAAGCAGCCAGAGAGTTAAGATCCAAGGGACAGGTATATGCAGACCCATGGATGGTGAAGGGCAAGTTAAACAGTTAGGGCCATAGACTGTCTTCCCCAAAAGCTGTTACAGAAGTGGCTACAGTGGAATTGTGAGACCATAGCTGCTGCCTGGACACCAATTGCCGCATCTATGGTCATTAACAGAGGTCCCCACTGATCCCGCAGCTCAAGAAGCCACAATAAGTAATGGCCTAACTTCACCCCACTTTCAGAGAGGGCATTTTTAAGCGTGTGTGCAGGCTACCCTGAAGGCAGCATGGGGATGGTGATAAAACCAGTGCTCGGGTCTGTCCTGTGGCAGTTCAACTTGGCCTTCAGCTGGGCATTAAAGATTTTGGCAAGACATCTGATAAAAGCATCCATTCTTCCCTGAAAGGACTGACAACACCATAGATGCACTGGATCATGGGGTTTTTTCCTGCAGAAGTTGTAGCAGGGTACAGAGAAGAAGGGCATGTCAAGATCAAAGTTTTCTTCCTTTTCTGATGCAGAAACCGGGAGACAACAGAAGCAGCAGGAGACTCCCAAGTTCAGTGGCATTTAAAAGAAGAAAAAGAAAGGAAAAAAGGAAAAAAAGTAGTCTGGGGACATTCTGATCCCAGAAGCTTCTCATCTCCATCAGTCCCAAACTAACAATGAGGGAGGAAACCGAAGTCCAGCACATTCTGTGCATGTGGATGTCTTCTGCACAGACTAGGTGGGGGGGTTGAGTACTGTGCACTAGAGAATATACTGACCAGAAATATACATGCTGACTAAGTGACAACCATCAAACCATGACATGTAAAGGTTATTCAAGGCAAATCACAGTAATGAGGTGGGAGGTGTTTTCTTCTGGTTACTTAGTCACAGCAGGATAAAATAATCTTTGAGGGCCTTTCCAAGCTTGATGGCCAAGCAGCAAGTTCAGATGTAAAACACACAACACTTTTTTTCTGAATACAGTAGTGTACTGCAAACAAGGAGCAGAGGTCAATCCAGCTCACAGGTACATGCACTGAAAGCACTTTTTAAATACAAGGATGGAAATACCTAAGTGTCACTCAAATAAAACATTAATTTTGTCTTGCTATAAGAAATTAGTGCGCAAAGAAGTAACCCACACAGTTACAAGGCAGTTGGGTTTTTTTTATTTCTATTGCACTGCCTGCAGCTGCTGCTAGTTCCCCACAATACTATAATCAGGCTCACCACCAACCTGTGTTGGAGTGCTGACACAATGTTTGGGCATGGCAGACTAAAGGGCAAGATTATTCAAATTAGCTTAGAGTGGAATAGGGAGGATAAATATTGTGAATGGGGCTTGCAGTCCCATGCCCTGCTAAGTTGCTTTTTGTCTTCACTTCTGCATTAGTGAAGACTTTGCCTCTGCTTTTACTTCTTCAGTTACACTTGTCTTTGGAGGTTTGGGTTCTATCCTACACTACAACTATGCAAGTTGCCATGGCATTCCTCTTATCTGTAGTCCAAGCAGCTATCAATCAAAATCAGCTGCACCTCTGCTGAGCACCCAGTTGGGTCTATCCAGTAGCACTGTTACGCTTAGCACAAACCAGAGCTCACCTTCATCAAAATCTTCTTAACAGTATTTATTTAGAAGGTGTGTGCAGCAGGCTCATAATCCATCAAAAATAAGGTCTTAAAGTGAAAAGTGTCAGACAGACTAACTATAGGTGGCACTAATGGTCCTAGTTATGTGACATCGAGAGAGACCAGCATTTCAGTTGACTAAAATCGCTGAGGTATTATCAGCTCTCCTTCCCCCAGCCCACCAACTACACCATCCAAGTTCTAGGATGTGTCTGCTATTTAATACATAAAATGTTTCTTGGTATTATTTATATTTTCCCAAATGCTTAAGGGTTGGTTGGGGTTTTTTTGAGCATGAGGTTACATGCAAGCACATTTCCAATCCTGTTTTCACATAAAAAGTGTGAATAAGATTCTTGCAACCTTGATGGACGTCCTTGAAGTTACAAACATATTTTATACTATTTTAATACTTGGCTTCTATAATTTGGATCTTTAACTACCTTACTTGGTTTATATATATTCTATACACCAAATTCTAGATTGTTTTCTGAAAAACGTTCATCATTAGACAATAAGGGGGGACCAGCAATTTCTCGTACTTGACAGTCCAAGCATAAGCAATTCTCAAATCATCACAAATAATTATTACTTTTTGCAGATTTCTACAGATGACAGTCAGACAATTACAGCTATGTGAATCAAAACACTGAATATAAAATAACAACTGCATTTTAGATAAAAGGATATTGTTAAACTGACCTGGACTGCGACTTTAACTAATAGCTTTACGCATTTCATGCTTTGATTTATTTGACATTTCATAGCGTATTATTCTTGACTTAACTTTTCAAAAAATTCCCCCGCACTCAAATGAGAACCCCACCAAAACCTCAATCAATATTTGTTCAGAGTCCAATAAAGCAGACTAGAAAGCACATCGTGTGTACTGAAGATGGAAAACCTTAACATCTTTTCTGACAACTTGTAGACAGACAAACTGGAATACAAATTTGCTATGAAAATGTCTCTACAGCGTGGCTGGGTAACAGAAGATAATAAAACTAAGATTAACTTAGGAGCATTTTTACTAAGTGAGAAAATTTTAGATACAAATTATATCCTCTCAGGGAAACTCTTGAAATATTACAAAGCTGCTTTTTCTTCATTTCATGCACTGAACTCATTGCCCCACAGAGAAGATAAGACTGAATATGCTTATTTTTTCAAATAATTCTCTGTATTGCAGCCCAAGATAACCACACCATTTTTGGTTCCCACTGTACAGAATCCACCGGGGCTATGAAAAGAAGGATCGAAGCAGTTGAGAGTAAAACTGTCATACACAGTAGCTACTAGCACTGTATTGTCAAAACCCCCAAATTGCTTCACATACCCCCTCCTTCCTCCTATACATGGTTCCAGCTTTGTCCATCGGCATGCATGTAGAAGGGAAGGGTGAAATAATTCAGCAGTTGCATTACTTTGGCTCTGGAGGTTACAACTATTTGAAACATGCCGAACCCCAAACCCACATCAACTTTGGCATTCACTGTTCTTTGTCCAAGTACATGATTTTGGTGTTAAGAGAAGCAACAACACTAAACCAGTCAAAATTTGGCAGCTGACACACATGCAGCCGCAGATGCTGATGCTTTCCTGTGAAAACCTGGCAACTAGGTCATTAAGTATTGGCCTTTTTGTCTTGGAGAGAAAGTAAAATATCACAGCAATCCTCTAAATGATGCAAAAATCTTGAAAACCCACGGCCTGGCACCAAGTGATACCAGCTGTATGTTAAAATCAGCTTTTTAATCAGCCTAAGACTATGTCACACAATAAGGTATGGAAGAAATGAAGAGGGAGCCCCCTTCTAAATGCCACCTTCTCCTGTATAATCCCAAACATCTTTGGAAGCCTGTCCATTCCCATTCTCCCTGCTCGAAACTATTTGGTGCCAGATTCATAAAATACATAGGGTTTGGGGGCTAAGAAGATAAATGTATAATCCTGTAAAATGTCTCCTCTGAACAAGGAGCTGGAAAAGTTGGAAGTCCCCAGGAAGACCAGGCAGAAAGACCTATGGCCCATCCACAGAGGGGGTGGAGGATGAGCTGCCACGTGTGTTGCTATTCAGAAGCTCTTAGAAACGCAGGGTAGGCAAAATTGAAGCAATCGAGTTTGAGTCCAATACACCTGAGAGGTAAGAAATCATCAGGAAGACCAGAGGAGTTTCAAGCTGGGAATAATTAAAGCAAAAAGTCTTCATGTTGGTAGGTTTCTTGGGATTTAATTTATAGAAGACAACTTTGGAGCCTTGCATTGTGTGTACAAAAAGCATTGTCCAAAAGCAGCCAACACTGGCTGTCAGAAGGGAGGGGGAGAAAGGGAATTTGGCAGATAGCCAGTCTTTTTTTTTTTCTCACAGCAAAAAAGCAGCAGATGAAACCCCAGGCCAGGACCTCAGCTGCCACGGCAGGGTGAGGGTGACAGAGCTGCGATGTCTTCCCATGGCAGGGGCTCTACTGCCAGGAGCCCAACCTCCCCACGCCGCCGCTGAAGCGGCTCACCGACCGTTTGACAGAAAAGGACAGCGCGTGATGAATTTGTCAGCTCCTGGCTCGTACTTTAAGTGCAGCCATAAATCACTGCTTGTATTAAAAAGCTGAAAGGTCTGGCTATCCTATGAATTTAATTTTAAAATGAAAACTTTCTGGCTTTTCCCCTCCAACACACACACGCAGATGTGCACGAGTGATGCCTGGAACTGAGCTCACACTCTCTGGACCTGTTTGTGTAACCTGTAACACACAGGGACACAAGCATGGTGTTTCTAACTCTTCCTGGTCCCTGGGTGTGGATGTTTCACCTCTACGCCGCAATCACTGACCACTCAAATCTGCCTCAAGTAGCCCTTTGAAGCCCCTACCTACCATCACCTCTGATGAACCCAATTACGCTAACGGATGACTTGGCAGACATACAGCAGCAAGGAGCGAGTTTGCTCTCACGCAGGCAGGGGACAGGGAGGTGGGACCTGGTGGTGGGACACCAGAGCATGCCACATCTGAGAGTACGAGGCTGCACGATCCTGGCTGAGGGGGAGCGGATTGCATCTGGCCTTGCCTGGGAAAGCCCCTTCCTGAGGATACGTTGCTGCTGGCTGCAGATCTTTGGGAAAGGGCCGGGCTTGCAGAACTGCCTCCATGTCACCAGGCACTATAGATAGGGTCAAAAGGACTTCCACTGTTTAACTCACCACTCCCAGGTTGCAATCAAGTCATAGATGAATCACAAACTGGGACGGCCCAAGCCAGGGGACAAGCACATGAGCTGGGAAGTTTGAAGCCAAGGGAGTGACCTGTAGCTGCTGTACTCTGCTATTACATCACTACATGTGGTGTGTGTACATGTGGCTTTCAAGGAGAGGATGGGTTAGCAAAAGGCATGCATTGGACATCTGCAAATTGTGCACCAGGAGGAGCACTGGGCTGGGGATGCACAGAGTTAGCCAGGGTGGAGCTGGGAGTAGCCCTTAAAAAACAGAGCAAGAAACTGCATTTTAACATAGCTGGTATCTAGGTGACAATGGAAAACTTGACATTTACTTTTCTGATGCAAGAAGTTGTGACAGTAACAGTGAGAAACTGGGTGGAGGGGGGAAACAGGAAGAAGTAAATACAAAAATACATAAGAAATTCCACAAGGAGGAAGGGAATAATCTTCTGTCTGGACTCACTGTGATTAGGACAAGTAGTAATAAAACTAAACAAGAGATTCGGTTTAGATGTAGGAAAAATCCTAACTGAAAGGGTAAGATATGTCTGTGCTGGAAAACAGTGAGGAATCTCCACCATTGGGAACCTCCACAAAGCTGCCCAAGAAGGTATTAAGAGTAACCTAAATGATCCTGCCAGGCAGGCAGGTGTCTCCTTGTGAATCCTTCAAGCTTCACAAACCTGGGACGGTGGTTTCTGGAAGCTAAGCTCACTGTTGCAAACCTAGGTACTTTACATGCTTCAGGAGCAAGGCTTTCAGCAAATGCTGGAGAGCCACACAGGCAGAGAGGCCAGTTAGGGCTTTGAATGAAACCTCCCTCAGGAAAGGACAACAACATCAAACTACAGGGCGGGCAGAGACCAGACAGGTGCTCAGACACCACCACGACAGACACCATGTGAGACCCTGCACAGGACACGATGGAGAAGATGCCGGCAGCCTGAATGCCTGGAGTTACCTGGGACACACGTGCCCCACTCACCCTGCAGCTCTGACCTGGCAGCCGATGTTAATGGATTTCTCAGTAACACAAATCCTTCTCCTGTACCTCTGGGTTGCTGCTTAGGTGTCACACAGTCAAGTAGAAATACTTATTTTCTTCTCAGCAGGATATCTGCTATTTTAACTGAATACAATTTACCCAGTCCCATGCTGAACCAGAGTAATACGTTTCCAATTTTTAACTCAGCATGTAACACAGCAATATTGCTCCAAAGCTTTTGAAACTCAAATAGGAAAAACAGAAGATAGTTGCTGCAAAGCTGGGTTTTTTTAAAAATATAATTCACGGGCTTTAGCAACCTGCTGAGGAGAGGGGAACCCCATAATTACGTGTTTAGCTGTGTTGAGTTCCCGTTCCCCATGACTGGGGCCAGCACTCTGTGTGGGATGCTCTGGGATGTCCTAATGTCTCCTCCCTCCTGTGAACCAGGGGTACAGGCTCAGGCTCCCACCAAGAAACACGGTGCTGGCTTTTTTAAGGTAAGACATTGAAAGTAAGGGTGATGACACCCTACAGTGTATAACCCTGCTGTGAGCTCTCCCCTGTGAGGCTCGCTTGCTGTCTGTCTTGTCAGTGCAAAGGACCAGAGGAGATGGGGAACAGAGCTGATCTCACCCCCAGGCAGGTTGGTGGCAGAAACAAGAACAGATTTCATCTCCTGTCTCAGTCTGGCTCTTTATTTTTCATGTAATGATTTGGATTTTTTTTACAGTAATGACCAATGATAGGACAAGGGGCAATGGTTGCAAACTGGAGCATAGGAGGTTCCATGTGAATATCAGGAAGAACTTCTTTACTGTGAGAGTGACAGAGCACTGGAACAGGCTGCCCAGAGAGGTTGTGGAGTCTCCTTCGCTGGAGACATTCAAAACCCGCCTGGATGCTTTCCTGTGTGATGTACTCTAGGTGACCCTGCTCTGGCAGGGGGGTTGGACTAGATGATCCTTCGAGGTCCCTTCCAACACTAGAATTCTGTGATTCTGTGATTCTGTGAATTAATTCATCCAGACACAGACTGGCAAACTATCTAATAATTTGGATAATGGATTTTTTTCTCCTCAGCTAAACTATTGCAAATTAACACTGAATTTCTTTTACTTCCCTTTGGTGAGGTTATAGTGTGCTCAGACGAACCTTGCTGCTCCAAGGTAACTGTGCCTGGCACATTCGTCCATGCTGCTCATTAATGTTCACAGAAGCCAACTAACCAGGGTTGTTCTTTCTCCACAGCCTTAACTACAGTTAACTGGAAACTTTTCACCTCTCTGCTGCTTGATCGAAAGAATTAGGTGACCTCCTGCTTGAAAAGACAAAAGGCCTCTTCTATTAAAAAGCCAGCATCCATTTATAATCTGAATTACAACAGGCTTCCCAGGAAACCTTCCTCCTGCAAATGAAGTAGTACAGAAATAAAATTCTGGGTTAACATGGAAAGGCTGTTTCATCAATAGCTTCCCGGGTCTGCCTTGAGATAAACTCCAGTGACTCCAACCTTGAAGGATGTTCAGCCCTAAACAAGGCAGCAGCCATCATTTAGTCTAACCCTAACGCTGTCAGGATTGGGCCCGAAGAGGGACCAAAGCGAAAGACTGAAGGTGTACCATGACACAGGAGAGGGATTTGTTTTCTTTTTCCACTATTTGCCTATTTATTTGAAAAAAACACAGATGTTTCAGTCTTTGTGCCCTGAAAGAAACTCACTGCCAGTAGCTGATCATAATGACTCTACCACAGGCTTCTCTGGGAAGCAAAGAGCATAAGGCTGCCCTCTCTGGTGGCCACTGAAGCCTCTTCCCAAATGCCAGCTGCTCCATCCACTGTGCCAGCTCTACACCAACAACAACATCCAACAGTGCAGATTTGCCCACCAGGCCCTTGCTGGAAACTTCCCATCTCCCTGGGTCCTTCTGAATTGCAGCGAGGGAGACCTCAGCATAGTAATAAAAGAACAGAAAACATGCCTAGGTAATCTTCTTTAAATCCTGACAAACCTAAAAGTGTTTTGGTTGTATTTTTAAGCATCTGGCTTGCTACATCAGCCTTCTTATGTTGGAGCATGAGGGCAATGTTAAAAGTAACTTCCATCAGCTATTTAAGACAACTGGAAGGTACAATTATTTAGCACGATGCCTTGTTAATTTTCCTCATCTCTACAGCTGTGTTTACTGTGATTTCTAAGGGTTCTCTGTCTCATCTAATAACAGATCCATTTAGGGACTGCATACTAAATGTTAATTTATAATAGAAGAACAAATTCTTAGTATCTCTTTAAATGGCAGCTATTTTTTTTAAATGGTTCCCTCAGCTACACCCTGAAAGAATTTGCACATCATCTTTTTTACCCTTTTTTTAATGCTTATTCTTCTTTAAACTTCCCAAAGAAAATGAGCAGAAAAAGCCACTCTCAGCTTTTGCTTTTGGGATCCTTCTCCGGCTGCAGCCAAGAGCTGTCTCCTTGCTCTCCGCTCCTTTCACGGATGCTGAACATGTGCCAGCCTCTCAACAGTTCCCTCTCTATCTGCTGAAAGGGCTGGCTCCCTTTTTGCTGCTCTCATACCCTTGTCGTCTGCCTTGTCCCACCTGCAGCTTGAGCTCTCCAGCAAAGATCAGAAGAAAAAGGAACTCCAGGACCGAGTTTTCAGCTAGCTCTTGTTCTTCATCCTAAATCCCCAAAGTGGGTCCTTGCTGTCCTCAAGCTGACTGCAGCACTAGGCAGGTGCTCACAGCATTTGTGAGCATGTATCTGGGAGATATCTTCTCTCCCTGTGCCGCAGGGCAAGGAGACTGGTGGAGAGAGGTGCCAACCTGTGGCCCGAAGGGACATGGTCTGAGGGCCAGGAGTGAGTCAAGGCATTCAGCTGCCTGGGCGAGGGGAGCCAAGCGCCTGTGCTTGATGGAATCGTGCCCTGTCCTGCATGGTGGGGAACAAGGCAGCTCTGTCCCACACACAGGGGCAGTGCTGTTCCACCTCTCATGGGGCCCCTGGCATGGCAGGGGGGTGCGCTTTGTCTCAAGCTGCTTGCACGGGCAGTTCCCCTTCAGCACAGGTAAAATGTAGAGCCTGGTGGTTTGCACCCACTCTGCTGCTTTTTGGTATTGCAGCCTTGGAAAAGTACATACGGGGGAACTGACTGCTCAGCTATCAATACCTCCAGCTACCACTGGCTTCTGCCTGCCTACCTATACCAGCTTGTTACTGTTCTCAGGGCTTTTTTATTTTTATAAGCTTTTTTTTTTTTTCTGATTAACAAAGTATGCTAGTAAGCTGGGCAGGAATACATACATCTCCTTACACACATATGGAGATGTGTATAAGTTACTGCTTCCAGGCAGTACCGAAGCACTGAAAGACATTCTCATGTGTAAGGTTGGTGGACTGAAAGAATTCACAGCACAGTGGAGAAGGAGCATGCAGTGGCACTGATCTTGTTTAGAAGAGTGGCCTGAAAAGCAGCCATGATCCCGACAGCCAGTCAGTACCTGGGAACTGCTGTCACCTCTCTGATGATTTCAATCAAGACAGCAGAGGCTCCTGATAAACGCTGGGAGCTGATGTTGTTCTGGCTTATTGAACAGAGGTTGTCCTTCTCCAGAGCTGCCAGGTGACATGCATTTAGGAGTGGGGAAAAGTGACAAGTTCACACAGTGCTGGAATAGCTGATATTCCTGACAGGGAAAGCAAACCTAAATTACAGTTTCCAGATAAAAGAGCTGTTGTTTTAGATTCTCTGCGCAGTAACTTCCCCCCACTGGGTCCTTGAATTAAGAGCTAACAGTTCCTCCTCCAACTCACAGCATTGTTTGCGGCAGGACCCGTCTTCACAAGGCAGGGAGAGCTGCCAAGTGCAGCCGTGCCCTTCACCCCATGGGGGGGCTTCCATGGCACAAATGCCTCCCACAAACATGCTGATAATTAACAGTGGATTTTGCTCTTTGAACATATCCTGCCTTTGACAAGATGCATCAGCACAGCTGACCTAGAGATTAACAACAGCATCCAACTGCTCTCAAACCCTTTTAGTTTTGCATTTCAAATATAAAACTGATTTTGTGAAAGTCTGCTTATCCTGTTATTTCTAAATCCCTTCTGGACATTAATACTAGCTGGAGCAGGTCACCATGTGAAGGTCCCATTTGCAAGGACCACATGTAAACACTTTTGATCAGTTGTCTGCAACCCTATATCATTCCTATAATCTATCCCAATGTGTGTATTCCAAATGTGTATCCCTGCTAGCATGAGCAGGGAAGTCTCACAAAGCCTCTTCTCACCTCCTCCTATTGTTTTCAGAGACCTTCTTTTCATGCTCCTTGACCTGACTTTATGTCTGGCTTTGTTTGTTTAAAAATAAGCTTTGTTCACGGGGGAAAGCAGTACCTGGGATTCATTGCTTCCAGGAACAAAATGCAATTCCATTCAAACTCTTCTGTCCTCCTGGGTGCTCTCTTCTTCCAGCTCACCATCACCCCTCTTTATGCATGTGCCCTCACCTTCAGTCTCTCCTCACCTCATGCAAGCCCTCACCTTCAGTCTCTCCCCTCTCAAAGCTCTTTAGAAGTGGTCAAGGCCCCTAACTCATTAACACCATGGTGTTCGCTCAGCCCCTGGCTAATTCAATACGGAGTCCAAGGTAATCCTAGTTATTTTAAGGTTAGCCTTATCTCTTTATTCTGACTGAATTTCTTTTTCACTTGTGCCTCTCATCACTCTACCCTCAGCCCCCTCGGCTGCTCTTCATGTAACCCCTCCAGCATCCCTTTTGCAAGCTGCACTCAATACCACTAGAGCTCAAGCTGAACTTTCAAACACACAGAGGGTTGGGAGCAGAGGGGGCAGATGCAAACATTTTCAAAGGAAGACATGAATGTTAAACAGGATGAGCAAGAGGCTGCTCCAAAACACACATAGTACTTTGGAGATTGAGATAAAGCAGCTACCATACACTACTAGTTTAAACCTGATGCAGAACATCTGCTCCTGTTTCGCTTTTAATGATTCATGTTCTCCTGTCTGCAGCTCCAGAGAGAGAAGGACCACCTTAGCAGAGATAAACTGCAGGTTTGCTTATAACGTTTCCAGGAGGAGAAAACACTTGCCAAGATTAGCTGAGAAAAATTCAACTGCTGAACAGCCAGATAGGCTATGGAGAGCCTATGCATCAGCCTAATAACACTTCTTTTTCCTTCTTCATGCACCCCAGCACTGCAGACAGGAGTGCGCCCCGCTCATCCTATCCCCCAACACTATGTTTTTGTGGATCAACTGAGGAAAGTAAATCTTAGAAGCCCAACTGTAGCCTAAAATTACAGCTTGTTGGAAGCACTATAAGATCTCTCAGTTCCCTGTGGCGAGGTAGTGGAGCAGTCCTGAGTGCCCTAAAACATGGGCATATTTTAGCTATGACCTGCCTCATTAGGGACTGAAGGCAGCAGATGTACACATTCAGTGGGAGTAAGTGCTGGTTCCCAAATAAACCTCTGATCAACTGCAGAGGGATCTGCAGGTGCTGGCAGGATGGATAATTCCTCCTGAAACTGCATCTGGAGCCGCTATTGCAGACTCAGGTCTGGGACGAAAATAACACTCAGTACTTATCTGTATTTTTTTTTCCATCTGTAAACTTCAAAGCATAATGCATCATCCCCACTTTCCAGATGTGAGAAGCAAGCCACAAAGAAATGGTCCAGTGTTGCTGCATTTTTCTACCATCTTCAAGTTGAACCTTGGTCTCTCCCAACTTCTCTTCCCTGCCCAAATTCAACTCCGCTCTGTTCAAGACAAGGCAACCCAATGTTACCAGGACCTCCAACTTTCTGTGATTCTGATTGTATTTTAAGATGGAGGATAAAGTTTATTTGTCAGCTCTGGTTCCTGGTACTTCCCTAGGAGAATTTCAGAACAAAAGATCTCTTTAAATACTTGTCCTCCCTGAAGTTTCTAGTCCTCTGAGTTACATAAAGGTTAAGTAAATGGATTGAACTGGACTATCAAAATTCAGGTTGAGAAATTGTGGCAGTAAAGAATGCTGGTATCAACAGATTACAGGTATAGCATTTAGTTTAGATTTACACCTTTCCCTCTCTGTTATTTCCTTTCTGACCAACACTTGTGAGATTCACCATTGGGTGTAAATTCAATATCCAGTTGGTCTCTATGAGAAATTAATAGCGAACATTTGGCACTGCCTGTTGTGAAAATGTATAGCATGTACTGCAGCAACAGACATAGTTCTCCACTTATCAACGCTACTATCAGATATACCACTGAAATCTAATGGAAAGTCATCAAGTTCAGTACACTCCAAGATTTGTACTTGTGTAAAAAATTAATCACTTAAAGTACAAATGAAGAAAGGCTACATGTGTTGGTCTGGTTTTTAGTTTGATAATATGAGTTTGCCATACCCCTGAAAATCAACATGTGTGTTACCGAAAGAAACATGAAGTTCACAGATCTATAAAGGTTATGGTGAGAAGTAAAACACAGCATTTATTTCCTTCTGAAAAAGTACCAGGTTCACTGCAAGAAACAGGGATATGAAAAGCATATAGTTTGTCTGGAATGGATGGACAATACTAAGCCAGTCAGTCCAATTTGGAGAAGCTGGTTAGTGGGTACAGCTTAAATGAAGTACTGCAACTTTGCCCGCCTGCTTCAGCCTACCACATCTTACTCACCTGCATTAAAAACAACTGGAAACATGGTAGAGAAGGTGAAGGAAAGTGTGAATGA
Organism: Aegotheles bennettii; assembly: GCA_013398125.1. Taxonomy (NCBI): domain Eukaryota; kingdom Metazoa; phylum Chordata; class Aves; order Caprimulgiformes; family Aegothelidae; genus Aegotheles; species Aegotheles bennettii. The sequence goes on along the minus strand of VZRW01009973.1, from coordinate 158,004 downwards.
AAACAAGTTGTTAGAGCAATCCCATGAAAACAAAAAAGAGTAAGCAAGGCACAAGCTGCCTGGAAACAGCTCTCTGGGTTTGAATGGCATCCAGTAAAGCAGTCTGGTACCTTGACATTGGTACAAAGATAGATGAATGAGTGAATGAATGAATGAATGAATGGTCTAAAATGTCCGCATGACAGGAGAAAAAGGTCAGTGAACAATTTTTTTAAAGCATTACAGTCCCCTCCAAGGAAGCAAGGGAAGTCAGAGCCTGGCTCTGGTGTTAGAAAGTGAAGGGGAAGAAATACAGAGAAGAAAACAAAAATTATATGTAATAAAAATATTGCTTCTACATCTCTGGGCTGAAGAGCTTCCTTTGAGAAACTCGCTTTTGATGGCAGAGGATGACATCTCTCTGGGACAAGAGAAGAAAGGAAAACAGAAAAGCCTGTGATAGATGAAAACTACTAACAAAAGAGCCTGTCTGGGGAATGAATATTTATGAAATGCAAAAAAAGATTGTAGTAAAAGAAGAGATAACACAAAACTAATAAAAGCAGAATTGTTCTGAATTAAACAACCAAGATGCAGAGCCTGCAATCCAGTGCTGTAATATCACGAAACCAATTCCTCTTGGTATCTGGTAATGTCAAAAGAAAAAAATCACACATAGAGGCCTGATTCAAAAGCCAGTGAAGTAAATAGAAAAACTCCTCTGATTTCCAAAAGCTTTTGATTTTACTCTTTGGGAATTTCTGATGTTGTTAAGAGCTGGAAACTACCACTTTCACACCTTAAAGAAATCCTATTGCTCACCCAATGACACAAAGAAAATGTGACACAAAGAAATGTTACAGGACCAAAGGGCTATTGCCGGACATTGAACAGCTTCTCTGCTCCGTAGAAGATGACAATGCATCCTAAATTCTGACATGGGGTGTTGGGGAGTATCATGGTGTGACATATTCAATGTGCCCTCTAGTCTTGTTTTTAAAGCCTGTTTGCTTTTGGGAAGGAAATAATAATCCTAGTGTATCTCTCTGTAGAGAAGCACTTCTTCTGATATGCTGCTAAAGTTTATGTATCCTTTCACTTCTTGGACAGGGTTTTCAATTTAGATAGGATTGTTTTTAATTTCCAGGCATGGTGTGCTCTGGTTTATGCCCAAGGAGTTGCAATAACAAAGTTTTACGGTTTTGTGAAAGTAGTACAAACATAGCTGCTAATCTGAAAATCTTGACCTTCTGCACTATTTCTTTTCTTTAACAGTGCTTCCCAGGTAGAGAATCATAGAATTATAGAACCGTTTTGGTTGGAAAAGACATTTAAGATCACCAAGTCCAACCGTTAACCTAGCACACTGCCAGTTCCACCACTAAATGAATCCATGTCCCTAAGCACCACATCTACAAATCTTTTCAATACCTCCAGGGTATTTTAAATACCTCCAGGGTATTTAAAAGAGTCCTCTAGATGGTGTAACTGCAGTCTTTGACCCCAGGCTCAGAGTTGCAGATGCCCTTCCACACAAGCAATTATGTTTTGAAAGAATGTTTGTTCCAGCAAGGAGCGAGCATGTCCTCACCCCAGGGTACTCACAGTGCACAGAGAGCCAAACTGCACAGACCCTCTCCTCAGACCCTCCTCACGGGAGCAGCCTTCATTGCCCAGCACCAACTTGAAGAGGGGTGCTTACCTTGAGCAAACACAATGTTGGGTAAAGACTGTGTGGGGTGTCACAGGTTCTTTCTTCCCAGCTGGTGTGGTCAGAGGAAGGGGCACAGGGTCCCACAGGGGTGGCGGAGTAAGGGTGATGCTAACCCATCTTTGTCCCTTTGGTTTGCGTAGGCATGATGGCACCGTGGGGATGCCACCTGGCCTGATCCCACTCTGAGCCCATGGCCGTTTGGGTGACAAATCTGTACAGGCAACTGCTCCTGGGAATACCATCTTCTTCCCAGGAAGAAGGAGTGAGCCTTTCGAGAGAAATGCCAGGTCATAGGGAATTTCAGGACTATTAAAATAATTCATAAAGAAAAAGAAAACCCACACTGCGCTAATAGCAAAAAATCAGGTGTTAGAGTACAGGGAAGACACACAAAACATTGCATTAAACTACGGCAGTTTTGCTCTACCACAGAACATAAAGCATATTGAATGGCTCCCAGAAGAGGGGAAAATGGATTTGGTACTCGGCATTAAAGTCTATAATTAGTTTCTCATAGAAAATCCACTAACTGTGCTCGACTCCTGACAATTTTTTGTGGCATTGGCTTGTGAACACCCTTTGTCCAGTGCTGCCATCGGTGAGAGCGGGACATACAGCTCAAGGAGGGCTCTGAGCTGTCACTTACCCCTTGTGAGGAGCTGCAGCAGAGGAGCAGCCCGTGGAGGAGCCCAATTATTTCTGTTGTGCCATCAGAAAGGAGCACTGATGGGTCGCTTCACGCACCCAAGGCCACTCCAACCACCTGGAGAGCTGGCAGGCAGGACTGAAGCTGTGGTTGACCCAGACTCCAGTGAGCCCCGAAGCTGGGGGAGGCAGTGGTGGTGATCTGTCCTCTGAGCTTGGCCACGCTGGAAGAGCCAAACTCACGAACGTGTCTGTGGCAAACCAGACCTCGTGTTTTGTGACTCATGGACCCTTGAGCATTTCCAACCATCTGGTTTCCCAGAATTGGCCAATCTGATGGGTTTGCTGCCAAATTAATAAAATAAAATAAATGCATGGATATGTGAAATTGTGGAAATGCAGCTAGGAATGTAACATATCACTTCATGGAGATTTAAAAAGCTCTGCATCTGAGACAAGAAAGGGTGGGTATTTAGAGATGGGATAATTTAAAAGATTCACCAGCACCATAAGAAGACCCTTTCTGAAATTATTTACACAACAAAATTTTATGCTCAAGGATGTTCGAGTCATTCAATCAGCAGCTCACAAGTATACAGCTACTGAGAAGAATAACATATAATTTTGGATGGAAAATTTACAGATATGTTTTTAAAATGCACATGCTGGTATTTTCACTTTGTTTTACTTAATGGCCATGCCTTCTGTGCATTCGTGGCCTTCCTGAACCTTATGTGAAGTTTGAGAGGACTTGTAAATCAGTTCCTCTCCTGGACCTTTAAATAGCAAGTGATTAAAACTAAAAGCAATCTCTAATTGTATCAAAGAAACCACTCAAGTAGCTATGGCTGCAATCATCAGGCATGATGCAAGCTTATTCCCCCTATGGCTCAACAAAGTCAAGAAACCACAGGATATTCCCAGACTCAGTTCTTAAAAGTCTAAAACTAGACAACAATAATTTACACCGTGGTTAGTCACACTAACCTATCTTTTATATCTAACCTAGAAAGACCTTCAGAGAGAGAAAACACATTTTACCTAAGAGATTAAAGAAGACCACTCAGTAGAACTCTCACTGCCGTACACTGAATAGGTGAACGCCAACAAAAACACGACTAGACTGGATGCATCTCTCATCCGAACATAAAGCAGCAGCCTTTCATTTGGGATATTTGTGAACAAGCAGACAGCTTATGTCTGTGTAGGAGCACATGTGGTCCCCACAATTACAAACTCTCAGCCCCACTGTGAAGCATGCAAACATTATCACCATTCAATAAATGAGAAACCTGGTTAAGCTGACATGGTGAGTATGTGGCAAGCCAAGCTTGACACCCAACAGTATTCCGGTCTCCTGTCACTAACACCAGCTTCTGCAAGCAGTAGGTCTACCAAAGTAACATGACAATCAAAGTAAGGGTTACCCAGTTTCTAGTTGATCGTCTCCCTTTCTGCATCACACTTTTCAATTTTCTTTATGTCAAGCTTGCCAGTGACTTCAAGAAATTCAGAATTTCCTCCACTGTGCTTGTGCAATGTCCAGAGCCACGAAGGGCTGATTGCTGATACCAGTGTTCAACAATTAATAAAAGTAATGGAGAAACAGAGTAGATTCAAATTAAAAGGCAGAGAAAGTGAGCAACAGTGAGAATACAGACATTAAAATGCTTTGCCTCTTCATGGCAACGTTCTTTTCATTGCAAAGCCAGGTATGAACAAAGGTTTTCTTTTAAACACCTTAGGGCTAGTGCATCAACAGTAGTTTCCGAGAAAAGCAACACTTTTTATAAAGAGGGAATGCACAGCAGACTTTTGTAAAAAGAAAAAACCAAAACAAACAAAAAATCTACAAATATTTCCAGCCTCTATGAGGCTGCTGCGTTTCATCAGTCTCAAATGATGGGAATTGTCCAGTAGCTATCATGAAAATACTTGTCTGAGAAAGTTATGAGAATTCTTGCAGGATGCAACACACCCTGCTGAGAGCTGAGCAGACGACCCACTAAGACGGGGGAGATTTATATTATTAGGAGAACTGCCCACAGGTTTTATTATTAAGTTTCACACCAAAGTTTTCACACGGGAAGAAATTAAAAAATTACAAGGGCAGTGATTTTGATATCCTAAGCATGAGTCCAGTCCTGAAAGTTTACATTGTGATGTGGCTGAGGACTGCAAACAGATGAGAGGATTTGATGTCTAGATCAACAGACTGACAGTGCTCTGCAGGTGCCTCCCGCGGTGCTGGTGTTTGTTTTAAGCTCTCTCGCTTTGAAGAACATAATAGAGACATTGAGGTTTGGTAAGTTCTGACCTGAAGACATTTTTTCCAACCTTGCAGGTCATGTTTTCTGCCTCTTCAGTCACCAGGAGCCAACAAGAAGTTCATGCCAAGGGAGTATTTCATGCTCTCAGTAACGATCCAATTTCTGTAACCAGATTGTTAGAACAGAAAGTTCTTATTTTGGGCAAATCCCATGTGAAGGACATGCCTTGGTAGACAGATGGATACTTTCAACTTACTGATACAGCTTGCGGAATCTATTATTAGACAGATAGACAGCTACTGCCTTGTTGCACTTCACATGTTAAAAACTCTTTAGTGTAATGCAGAATCTTGTTAATGCAATCCAGAAATACATGTATTTTAAGTAAAAGAGAAATGGTCATTGCAATTTTCTAATTTGGACCTTGATAAAAAAAAAATCAGCTGCTTTGCACTTCATGGTTCAGATGAACTACACTACAGCATGTCTGTAAAACGGTATGATGAGGGAGGTCTTATCATAGGTATGGGAAACGGGCACCTTTGCTGAAATTTCCATATTATATAATTGTATTAATTTACATAATGTGGTACAAAATTGCTACAAGACAGAATATTGCCTGGCGCTGCACGCAAGGATGTGGGAACCTTCAGACTGGTGTTTAAGAGCTGGCCTACGGAGATCCAGAACAAAAACCCCACTGTTTCTACAGGAGATTTGTACAAGGCTGCAGCAGGCTGTCATTTTTTGTGTCTGCATAGAGTCTGGCAATCTGAGCACAAAATTTCTGCTTTCAGATCTGTAACGCACAGAGGATCAGTTAATGTCAATGGAAATCCCTCCTGGAGACCGAATACAACGTGAGAGAGAAAGATGGGTACCGAGATACAAGAGTGGAATTCTCACCCTGCAGTGGGAAAGGCTGCTTTCTGGAAGGTGCTCAGGAAAATGCCCGGCCCATGCCACTGTCAGTCTTTCTGTACAACACTGCATGGCAAAGAGGCATTGGTTTTCCACACCTTGGATGCTTTTCCAGCCATATCTGTGAAGAGGGTGCGATCATAACTGCCAGCCTTTTGGCCAGGCAGCCCAGCATGCAGCTGGGCACCAGAGACACGAATAGCAACTTGTGTTACAGCAGGAGGTATTCAGTGCATATCTCACAGACATGACTGTAAGGCAGGTCCCCCAGATAAGGAATCACGTAACAAAGTTTCTCTGCAATGTGATACCAGCTTCTCCCTTTTCAGTTGTGAACCACAGGATGGACGGGGCAAGCAGTGGGACCGGGGTGGTGCAAAATAAGGTTTCTTGGCCCCTGGGCATCCACACTTGACCCTGGCTTGACTGTGCATGGGAGAAGAGCCCATGGTTTCTACCTCCTCATTGTCACCCTCATCACCAGATGCAGCTGGGCACGCTGAGCTTGGTCATGGCAAATCAGGTTTCTGGTTGAGACCCATGCAAAGGGGCCAGTGAACGCCCTGGTTTGGGTTGACTGTCAGACGCATCACTGAGAGGACAGAAAGTACATGTATTGCCCTAAATATG